>OY856413.1:723197555-723720055 GCA_963693085.1 Alisma plantago-aquatica
TTTTTTTTGTTCTTCATATCAGTTTGCAGGCCTGCTGTGGTTGGTCAGCAGGATGAGAACCTGCAGTTCAGTTTTCTGAACTGCAGATTTACGACATCCATTGATATCAGCCTACAAACAGGCCACAAACCTGCAAAATTCACAAAAAATAATTCACACAAGTAGATACATTCGGACATCAATTCAATTCTCACATTCATACATATAGAAACATTCAAATACATGTATTAACATTCAGAAATATTCATTTACAAAGTATCATTCATTATCGCTATCAACATCCCAATTATATCTTACAGTTGCCACTACTTGTATGGCTTTTGCCCATTCTTCTCTTATTTCATTTAATGCTTCCATCGTATATGGAGCATGTATATTTTTTAAGCGTTTACCTGTTGTGTTGTCAGTTTTAAACACCTGCAAAGAGAATGATGTATATATATAAGTAATAATATAAAAATAAGATTGATATATTTCATACTAACTAATGAGACTATATATAATACCTCATGTATGGTATCGATGTCCAATGCGGCATGTCGGATAATCATCTGCATAAATCGCATCACATAGTATGCGCATGCCCAACCATTGTCTTGTGTAGCGCACTATAAATTGAAACATACAAAATAATACAACTAAGCACAATTCACATCAATAATGTATACATTGGAGTCGGGAACTTACTTGTACGTTCTGCCAATTTATTGGCTGGTTCTTTTTCCTTGGGACCGTTCCTCCAGCCTTTTTGAATGCATCTAAACCCCTACATATTAATATAACACAGTAAATTGCATAAGTAAATAGTAATGTAATAACAGATGTTAACAGATACAAAAATAAAATATTTCTCACCAGAATAATGGCATTCTCATTACGTGTCCAATTTTAGTGTTTAATGTACTTCCCGCGGGATCTAGATAATAAACAGTGAACGTCCCGGGGACAATAACTAGTAACTCCCAATGTCTACCGCTAGAGGTAAAAAGTTAACAATTAATAACTCAAAATGCACAATAAAAATGGAATTTTCTTAAGTCCAAATTATAAATAAAGTAAACTTACTTGACATTGAATGGAGCTATTATTATCATCTTCTTTTGCTGACCAAAAATTGTAAAAGCATCTATACAGTATTGTTGAACATTATCAGCGTCTTTAGCTACCAAACTAATCAATGAAGGAATCAAAAATCCCACATGATCAAATGCAAATTGTTTGCAATGATCTTCGACTAAGTAGCTGCAAAACATGTATTACGTATGCATTAATATATAAGAAACCAGCTCACCGGATCTTACACAAGGTATATGGATGTATAAATAAGATCTCACCTTATCCATGTCTCTATCATTGATGTATTCAACCACTCATACATAAACAACTCAATAATATCTTGTATAAATAAAGAGCTATGGTATGATTGTCCTGCATAATCTGCATCTAAAGAAACAATTATAGGGCAATGTATATTATGTGCCCGTAGCCAACATGCCATTCCCCTACAAGCAGGACCTAACGGGTATGTTAGGTCAGTTGGAACCCAACTTGGTAATGCGGGAAGTGGAGGTGGAGGCCTAGGTGCTCCGGTTGTCTTCTTTTTAACCTGTATATATAATTTCAGATCAGTTGACCTCATATATACACATTAACAATTTAAAGTAATGTAAATTTATCTTACTATTTCAGTAGTGTAGACGACATCTTCTTTGGGCCACAATATCACCCCGCCTTCTGCATCAGCAAGTGTATCAATATCCGGGTGGGGATATGGCAATGTAGCTTCTCTCCAATCGGGTAACACACGTATCGGGCTCACACGAACGTAGCCCTGTGGCATTGGAGTCCCGTAAAACATTGCCCCAGGAAGGGACGGGTAAGCCTGCGCCTCTGCAACAACGTAGTCTTGCATTCTTAAGCGGCATGGCTTCAATGCCTACAAATTTACGTAAAGAATATTATACATATATACATATCATCTTGAAAACATAACAACTTGAAAAGACTAACTACAATGTCATAAACAATACTTACAGCAGACGTGTTAGGCGGTGGGTCTACAGGATTACTTGTAGTCTGTACATCAGGAGAAGAGTGGGTCGCCATAAGCTGATTGGAAGCCTGAGATGCATGCCACCGCAGCAATTCTTCCTTGACCTTCTCAGCAACTACATTGTTGACCTTCTTAGCAACTATATCCTCAACTCTCTTATTCTCCTATACATGGATAAAAGAAACATTAGCTTCTTATTATTGAATTTCCTTTTGCAGCAACATTCTAAAAAAAGTATAGGTTACCTCTTCTTGTGAAAGTCCCGCTCTGGGTTTACGCTGGGATGGCCCAAAGAATGCTTTGATGCCCACACCAGCGCCTGCACCCCTAACACGTCTAGGATGCTCTGGGTTACCCAGAGCAACTGTCAATTCATCCTGTATGCCCTGAGGGATGAACGTGCCTTGTTTCCTCTTCTCGTGCAGCTCCCTCTAATCACCATCAACAGAAATTGGTAAGTTAACAAATAATCAATATTCAAACGATTGCTCTAAGAGTTGTATTTTACTATTTTCGCAGCCGCCTCAGTAGTTACGGGCTTCTTTATTTCACCCTTCTTGTTTTGCCTCCCAGCTATCCAGATATCATGGCGAGGCATGGGTGTGGCAGACTCCTCAGTAGCAGTAGACTCTTGAGTAGTTGCAGACTCCGCCTGTAGTCTTTGGCGAACGCTTGCATAGCCTTTTGGACCCATAGTGTGGTCATGCACATTCAGTGCACGCCTTGCTTTTTGTGCGTCACTGAGGGCCTAGTTAGTATGCACATTAATGATTTGGTTAGTAGCACTAAATGTTAATCTTGAATAGGTGAATACAATGTATATTAATTAAATTGGGAGTGACGCCTAATACCTTGAATTCTTCAGATTTTCTTGAAGCAACAAAATTGTCCCAATCTTCTTTGTCCAAGAAGTTCCATTGTTCAAGGGCTGACTTCTTCTTCTTATCACCCTCTTTTATGTATTCTCTGTTCAGATTTGTCCTATAATTCCTAAGCATCTTTCCAGCGCATTGCATCACACTTTTACGATGCAACTTCTCATCCAATACAAACAGATTCTGTAAAATAGAAATGTTATTAACTAGTATCCAAAATAGAATTGCAAATAATAGAATTTGTAATCTACAAAAAAGAATTGCAAATAATAATAACTAACGCATAAATCCTTCCATATCAAGTCTTTTTTCCCCTGAGGAACTTTATGCCAATTATCATACTTAACACCACAATGGCTCCGAGTGGTACACCCAAGATAGTTTACAAAATTATTGCGGTTCACTCCAATTGCATTTCCTCCATTATCAAACTCCACAACCAATTTGGATTCACTTCCACTTAGCGCTAATAACTTTTTCAACAGAGTGATGCCCCTTTTCTTGTTAAGTGTTTGGTGTTGCGCATCAAGTTGCTCCAGTGCTTCAGTGGGTACATGTGCATCATCAACCTAAATTTTGACAAAAATAAACCCACTGAATTAGCCCAATATAGAAATATAGGATATATGACACAACTAGAAGATAATGAATTTTATAGAAATACAGGATATGTTTTTAGAACTTAAATTGGTATCCTCGTCATGCTCGTCATGGACAGCATGCTCATCATGGACTTCATGCTCATCATGGACATCATGCTCATCATGGTCAGCCATCTGAAAATGTCATTAAAAAGGCAAACATTTAGCATTTGTATTAACTAGAAAAAGGCAAACATTTAGCATTTGTATTAACTAGAAAAAGGCAAACATTTAGCATTTGTATAAACATACATGTCTCTAAAATTGTGATCTTTTATCAATTAACAATCCTTCATTGTGATCTCCGCGCACATATAAGTCATCATTAGCTTCAATATTTTGTGGAGTTGGCAATCCAACTGAGAATGGACTGGAGTCATCATACTTATCATAGTACTCTTCTTCATCTATAGGATCTTCAATGAATTTTCTTTTACCATGAAGAACAACCGACCATTTATCATTCGCAGGATCATCGATATAGAATATTTGTTTCGCCTGTGATGCCAATATGAATGGTTCACCCTTCTTGCCAATCTTTTCAAAGTTCACCAAAGTGAAACCCAATTCATCCACTATAACTCCTTTGGTGTTATCAACCCAATTACATTTAAAGAGCGGAATTTTGAAATCTATGTAGTCAAACTCCCAAATGTCCTCAATGACACCGTAATATGACATTTTAGCTTCACGTGGACTCTTATCCTTTGCACTTGCAAAGTACATAGTCGACGCTTGAAGAGTGACCCCACTATTTTGGACGACACTCTTATCATCTTGGCGCTTTGTGTAATATGTGAATCCATTAATATCAAACCCTTCATAAGACATAACATTCGGTTTTGGTTTAAAGGCGAGGCATTTGATAGTTTCTGTAATATCATTTGGTGTTTGAGATAGTTGATGTAAGACTTTATCTTCAAACCACTTAGTAAAAGTCTTATTATGCTCTCTAGAAAGCCACATTGAACTTGCTCGAGGATGTTGTCTCTTTATGAAATTGGTATGTTCCTCGATATAAACACTCACTTCATCCATATTGTGTAAAATATACAAGTGAGCTTGTTCCAACTGCTCACGGCT
Source organism: Alisma plantago-aquatica (assembly GCA_963693085.1). Taxonomy (NCBI): domain Eukaryota; kingdom Viridiplantae; phylum Streptophyta; class Magnoliopsida; order Alismatales; family Alismataceae; genus Alisma; species Alisma plantago-aquatica. The sequence continues at coordinate 723,202,208 of OY856413.1, forward strand.
GATTACTTTCACCCGTGATCCCAAAATTCCTTTGCCCTCCTCAATATTCTTGTCATTATCAGGAGTGTCATTACCACTGAGAAAGTCATTGCAAAAATCCATAACCTCTCTCGCCACATAACCTTCAATAATACTCCCTTCAGGCCGATAACGGTTTCGAACATCACCTTTAAAAACGCTCATGTATCGTTCAAAGGGATACATCCAATGCAAGAAAACTGGTCCCAACATTTTCACTTCCCTAGTCATGTGGACAACAAGATGTACCATGATATCAAAGAACGAAGGAGGGAAATACATCTCAAGCTGACATAGGGTAACAACCACTTCTCTTTGCAAATTATCGAGAGTATCAGAGTCAATAACTTTACTGCATAGACTGTTGAAAAAGAAACAAAGTCTGGTAATTGCAAACCTTACATGCTTCGGCAATATAGATCGAATTGCCACGGGTAATATTTGTTGCATTAGAGTGTGACAATCATGAGATTTAATACCTATCAACTTCAGATCTTTCATTGATACCAATCTACGGATGTTGGATGAGTAACCATGTGGCACCTTAACATTTACCAAGCATTCACAAAAAGTTTTCTTCTCCTTTCTAGACAACGTGTAACAAGTGGGAGGTAAGTATGTTCTTTTACTACCCATTTCACGTAATTTTGTTAACTCTGACCTTATTCCCATTTCACGTAGGTCCAGTCTGGATTTTATCCCATCTTTAGTCTTACCTGGTATATTTAACAGAGTACCAATGATGCTATCACAGACATTTTTCTCAACGTGCATTACATCGATACAATGCCTGACTGTCAAAGAACTCCAATAAGGAAGATCCCAAAATATTGACTTCTTCTTGAATGAAGAATTGTCACTCCATGTGGCCATACTACATTGTGATTTCTTACCAAATTCATTGACAATGTCTTTTACTCTTTCATAAACAACATCCCCTGGTATAGGTTTAGGTGCACTCCGTTCATCATTCCATCCATTGAATGCTTTGCGCTTCCTACGATACGGATGGAATTTTGAAAGAAACCTTCGATGACCAAGATATACAGTCTTGCCGCCATGTTTTAGTCTTATTGAATCAGTGTTTTCTTCACATATAGGACACACTTTAGCTCCTTTGACACTATATCCAGACAAATTCCCATATGCTGGAAAGTCATTAATAGTGCAAAACAACATAGCGTGCAAACGAAATGTCTCTCTTGCTGAAGCATCATAGGTCATCACACCTTCAGCCCAAAGTTTCTTTAAGTCATCAATCAAAGGTTCAAGATAAACATCGATATCATTTCCGGGTTGTTTAGGGCCCGATATCAACAATGACAACATAACGTACTTATTTTTCATACACATCCAGGGAGGAAGATTGTATATAACAAGCATGACTGGCCAAGTGCTATGTTGGCTGCTCAATGTCCCGTACGGATTCATCCCATCTGTACAAAGCCCAAGTCTTAGATTCCTATCTTCTTCACCAAATTTGGGGTACAATAGATCAATCTTCTTCCACTGTGGGGAATCAGACGCATGTCGCAAGATCCCATCATTATTTTTCTTAACATCTGCATGCCACCTCAAATTCTTCGCATCTTTCGGATTTGCAAACAAGCGTTGAAACAGTGATATTATAGGTAGATACCACAACACCTTGGCAGGAGAACCAGTTTTGGACTCCCCCGAAGTCGTCAATTTATACCGTGACGCACCACATTTTGGACAATCTTTCAAATCTACATAGTCCTTTTGAAATAATACACAATCATTCGGGCATGCATGTATCTTCTTGGCCTCCATTCCCATTGGGCACAACATTTTCTTTACCTGGTATGTTGAGATTGGCAGCTCGTTTCCTTCAGGAAGAATTTCTTTCAACAAAGTCAACAATGAAGTGAAGCTTTTGTCGCTCCATCTATTGTTAGCTTTCAACTTATACAATTTCAACACAGCACTAAGCTTCATAAACTTAGCACATCCTGTGTATAACGGTATCTCAGCATCATGCACAATGTTTCTAAAGATAGGAGGTGGATCGGTGTGATCTACCCTACAACTATCCAACATCGCATCAACGATGTCTGCTGGAACTGGTTCGTTCACATTTACGTCATCGGAGGCAATTTCTTCTTCCACCCAAGCACTGCTATCGACATCTACTGGTTTCAATTTTGAAATCTCTCCATGCCAGTGCCATTCTGTATAGCCTTGTACAATTCCGTTGCACATGACATGACTTTTGATTTCCTCACCAGTGTTGACTTTCAAGTTGTTACCGCAATGCCTACATGGACAGTAGAACCTATCTGTAGGTTTTTTCCTATGTTCCTCGGCAAATCTAATAAACTGATCAAGACCAGATATAAACTCTGGGGTGCAACGATTACGAATGGACATCCATGATCTATCCATTCTATGATCAGAGAAAACAAGTATATATTAGGAAACAAGTATATATTAGGAAAAGATTAGGGTATACACTTACATCCTAAGTGTATAATGTGATGTCATTCTTATATATAATAAATGTGTACCACCTATCCCATCCTTGAACACCTAATCTCACTAGTAAGTGTATAATGTGTATTGGGTTTTCAAGAAAATTTCGGCAGCATTTCCCCGCTGTTCTCTAAGTACATATGTACTTAGAGAACAAACGGGGAAATGCTACCGAAATTTTCTCGAAAACCCAATACACATTATACACTTACATCCTAAGTGAGATTAGGTGTTCAAGAACAGTCCCAAACCGAGGACTATCCAAGATTTACTCCTAATGAGTCAATCTTGGACGGGTTTCTAGGCCAACAAACACATTTGATGTCATTCTTATATATAATAAATGTGTACCACCTATCCCATCCTTGAACACCTAATCTCACTAGTAAGTGTATAATGTGTATTGGGTTTTCAAGAAAATTTCGGCAGCATTTCCCCGCTGTTCTCTAAGTACATATGTACTTAGAGAACAAATGGGGAAATGCTACCGAAATTTTCTCGAAAACCCAATACACATTATACACTTACATCCTAAGTGAGATTAGGTGTTCAAGAACAGTTCCAAACAGGGGACTATCCAAGATTTACTCCTAATGAGTCAATCTTGGACGGGTTTCTAGGCCAACAAACACAATAATATATATGTGAATCATATCATTAAGAGCATGATTTCTTGTTAGGTCATCATAGGTCATAATAATCCACTAGAATTAATGAGCAAAAAATGTCTCATAGTGTTAAAATAGACTAGACATCTAATTAAGAACAAACAATAAGACAAAGTTAATTTAGCTCAATTAAATGGAACAGAGTCAAAGGAAAAATTGTAAAATGATTTTCATCGAGTTAATTTAGCTGGCCATTAAATGGAACAGAGTCAATTAAATGGAACAGAGTTAAATGGAACAAAGGAACCCTATAAAGATGTTTGAATGAATCTAAACTAATTAATTTGATTAGAAGCTGAAAATAGAGTCAATTAAATGGAATAGAGTCAATTAAATGAAATTAACAAAGTTAATTTAGCTCAATTAAATGGAACAGAGTCAATTAAATGGAACAGAGTTAAATGGAACAAAGGAACCCTATAAAGAACCAATTTCGCACCTGGGTAGGTCGGCAGGTACCTGGGCAAGCGAGCAGGGCAAGGTCGAGCTGGTCGAGTACGTGGGCGGCGGCGACACCGGAGAGCTCCAGAACCACCGGCACAAGTCAGGCAGGTAGCGGCAGCGACTCCGACGAGCAGGGAGCGGCAGGCGGCGGGCAGGCAGGCAGCGGAGAAAGAGCTGCAGGCAGGCGGCGGTGGGCAGGCAGGCAGAGGAGAAGGAGCAGCGACACGTCGGTGAGCAGCAGCACAGGAGAAGGGGGTGCGGCGGAGAAGAAGAAGAAGGCAGCAACAGTGGCGGTGCGGTGGCACTGTCGTGGAGAAGAAGGAGCAGAGAAAAAGGGAAATTGGCAGCGACAGCAGAGAAAAAGGGCAATCGGCTCGCAATGAAACAGAAGAAAGGGGAAGAGTCGGGCATCGCGAGATATTAAGTTACCAAATAGCGTCGGTTGTTTAAAACAACCGACGCCTAAACATCTTTAGCGTCGGTTGTTTGAAACAACCGACGTCCAATTGGACGATATTTTCACAAAATTATTTGGCGGGAACCACTTTCAGCGTCGGTTATAAAAGGATAACCGACGCTGAAAGTGACACTTTTCACACAAATTTCCATCGCACATACGTGTCGGTTTTTTATCTACTTAACCGACGCTGAAAGTGACACTATTTTTTTTGCTCGAAAATTGGATTTCGCGGGCGACTTTAAGCGTCGATTTTTTATAAACAACCGACGCTGTATTCAAAGCGGTACCCGTGTCTGGCTGGTCTTCGAATATAGACGTCGGTTTGCCTAAATAACCGACGTCTAATATTATAGGCGTCGGTTTTCCTAAAGAACTGACGCCCAGAAAAGCGACACTGAATGTTGTTTCTGTAGTAGTGTATGCGCCCTGGTTAACATTTTACATCATCCTGTATTCTATTTATGTAGACGACAACCGCCGTACTCAGGGTGTAGCCTGTCTCTTTTGAGAAGACTCCCCCTTGTAATCTCTTCTCTGACATAGTGAAAAATTTGTCACCTCCCATGGAGTAGGTCATCCCGATCGAACCACGTAAATCTCACATTCTGTGGTTGCATGATCGTTCTTTTTATTCTCATCTTGTTATTCCGCTGCGTCATATTCTCTTGTTCGAAAACTTAACAAATTAGTGTTAGAGCCTCATGTTCAATATTCAAACAATGATGAGTCTATACAAGATCGAGAAGTTTGGTCAAAAAATTAATTTTGAACTTTGACAGATCATGATGCGTGTTGTGCTTGTTCAAGAAAGAGTCGTTGTGGATCTGGAAGGGATCGAGAAGGTGTCGACCAGTATGAAAGACGAAGAAAAGAAGTAGATGAATCAGAAGGCTTTTACCGCCATCCAGTTATCCTTGAACTACAAGGTTTTGGCTGAAGTTGTCAAAGATACTACTACTGCGGGGATTTGAAAGAAACTCGAAGACCACTACACGATCAAGTATCTCCAAACCAAACTCTATCATAAGTAGCGTCTCTACCTACTGCACATGATCGAAGGTACTAATGTTTGTGATCACATTGACGAGTTTACTTCTATTATTATGGATCTGAAAAATATAGATATTAAACTCGAAGATGAAGATAAATCCATTATTCTATTGTGCTCCTTGCCCCCTTCAGACAAGCAATTTTGTGAAACTATTCTATATGGAAAGTCTTCAATCAAGGTAGAGGATGTTATATCCTCATTGTTGTCAAAGACCATGGTTGATATAGATATAGTTTCTTCTTCTATCGAGATTCAGTCAGAGGCTTTTGTGGTGAGGGGTCGAACAAAGAAAAAGAAAAACAACAAGTAGGAGACACACAAATCTAAGTCAAAATCAAATAAGGTATGTAAATATTGTAAGAAAACTAGATAGATTGTTGATGAGTGCTACAAGTTATAAAACATGAAGAAGAGGGAGAATGGTGGTGAAAAATAAGAACAACCTATAGATGCAAAGGCAGCAGGCACTAGTACATAACCGGCCTTTAGTGTTAGTTATTTCAGGCCTTTAGTGTCGGTTTTTAAGCGACACCTATGTGGGCGTCGCTAAAAGCCCAATCATTACGCGTCGGTTCTCAAACTGACACCACAACCCTTTGCGCTCCACCGAAAAAGCGCCAATAGGGGGGTATAGGCGTTGGTTATTAGCTTTGAAATCGACGCCATATACCTTCGCACCACAGAAAGGGCGCCATCTGGGGCACTATCGGCGTTGGTTTATTAGTGATAACTTACGCCATCTCACCCGCTGTCACGGCCGTGCTGGCCAGCACGACCGTGGTGTCTGGCCCGCTGCCACGGCCGTGCTGGCCAGCACGACCGTGGTGTCTGGCCCGCTGCCACGGCCATGCTGGCCAGCACGGCCGTGGTGTCTGGCCTCATTAGGGAAATCGACGTCGGTTACTAGTAGGGCAACCGACGCCAGAACCATCAGCGTCAGTTTATTATTGATAACTGATGCCACATCACATTCATTAGGCGTCGGTTATAATTATTTATCTGACACTGTAATCATTTGTCATCGGTTTTATACAAATAATTGATGCCTATTTCATGTTTTTTCTCTTATCAGTCTGCAGGCCTGTTGTGGCTGGTCGCAGGATGAGAAACCTGCAGTTCAGTTATGAACTGCAGGTTTTACGACATCCATTGATATCAGCCAACAACAGGCTACAAACCTGCAAAATTAATAACATTAATTTTCACACATTTAGCAACCTACAGTTCTATTCGATTTTCACACATGTAGAAACATTCATGTAACAATTTGTATTTCCATTCATTTTCACATTCACACATGTAGAAACATTCATATAGCAGCCAGCAGTTTCATTCATTTTCACATTCACACATGTATAAACATTCAGACACATATAGATACATTCGTACATGTAGAAACATTCACACATATTATAATTCAGAAATTCATTTACAAAATATCATTCTTTAGTCATTATTCACTATCAACATCCCAATTATATGTTAAAACCCCCACTACTTGTATGGTTGTTGCCCATTGTTCTCTTACATCATTTAATTCTTCCGTCGTATAGGGAGCATGTACATCTGGTAAGGCATTTCATGTATTGTGGTCAGTTTTAAACACCTGTAAAGAGAATGATGTATATATATAATTAATAATATATAAATAAGATTGATATATTTCATATTATCTAATGAGACTATATATAATATCTTAGGAATGGTATCGATGTCCACTGCGGCATATTTGATAATCATGTGCATAAATCACATCACATAGTATCCACATGCCCATCTGTTGTCTTGTGTAGCACACTATAAATTGAAACATACAAAATATTTAAAAATACAACTAATTAAGCACTATTCACATAAATAATATATACATTACAGTCAGGAACTTACTTCCACGTTTTTCCAAATTATTTATTGGTTCTTTTCTTGGGGACCTTTCCTCCAGCCTTTTTGAACACATCTAAACCCCTACATGTTAATGTAATCACTAGTACATTACCGACCTTTAGTGTCGGTTATTTAAGGCCTTTAGTGTCAGTTTCTAAGCGACACCTATGTGGGCGACACTAAAAGCCCAGCCGTTACGCGTCGGTTCAAAACCGACGCCAAAACCTTTCGCGCGCCAGCAGGGGACTATAGGCGTCGGTTATTAGATAAGAAACTGACGCCATATACCTTCACGCCAAAGAAACGACGCCATCTTGGGCACTATAGGCGTCGGTTATTAGATACGAAACGGACGTCGTATACCTTTGTGCCACAAAAAGGGCGCCATCTTGGGCACTATCCGCGTCAGTTATTAGATAAGAAACTGACGTCATATTCCTCCCAACACGGCTGTGTTGGCCAGCACGGCTGTGGTGTCTGGTCCGCTGCCACGGCCGTGCTGGCCAGCACGGCCGTGGTGTTAAGGAAATAGACGTCGGTTACGAGTAGAAACCGACACTGTAACCGACGACATATCACTCCCAGCATGGCCGTGTTGGCCAACACGGCCGTGGTGTTAAGAAAATAGACGTCGGTTACGAGTAGAAACTGACACGGTAACTATGTGGCGTCGGTTTTATACAAATAATCGACGCCTATTTTTTGTTTTTTTTCTGTCAGTCTGCAGACCTACTGTATGGCTGGTCACAGGATGAGAAACCTGCAGTTCAGTTATGAACTGCAGGTTTTATGACATCTATTGATATCAGCCAACAACAGGCCACAAACCTGCAAAATTAACAACAAAAATATTCACACATTTAGCAATGCAACCTGCGGTTCCATTTGATTTTCACACATTTAGAAACATTCATGTAGCTAGCAATCTGTAGTTCCATTTCATATTCACACATGTAGAAACATTCATATAGCAACCAACAGTTTCATTCATTTTCACTCAGACACATGTAGAAACATCCAGACATGTAGAAACATTCACACATATATTATAATTCAGAAATTCATTTACAAAATATCATTCTTTAGTCATTATTTGCTATCAACATCCCAATTATATTTTAAAACCCCCACTACTTGTATGGATGTTGCCCATTCTTCTCTTACTTCATTTAATTCTCCCGTCGTATACGGAGCATGTACATCTGGTAAAGTCGTTCCTGTAGTGTGGTCAGTTTTAAACACCTGTAAAGAGAATGATATATATATATAATTAATGAGCTATAAATATGATTGATATATTTCATATTATCTAATGAGACTATATAATACCTCAGCAATACAATCGATGTCCATTGCGGCATATTTGATAATCATGTGCATAAATCGCATCACATAGTATGCACATACCTATCTGTTGTCTTGTGTAGCACACTATAAATTCAAACATACAAAATATTAAAAAATACAACTAATTCAGCATTGTTCACATAAATAATATATACATATATTACAGTCGGGAACTTACTTTCACGTTCTTCCAAATTATTGGCTGGTTCTTTTTTGTGGGGACCTTTCCTCCAGCCTTTTTGAACTCATCAAAACCCCTACATGTTAATGTAACACAGTACATTACATAATTAAATAGTAATGTAATAACATATGTTAACGGATATGAAGATAAAATATTTCTCACCGGAATAATGCCATTTTCATTGTGTCCATATTCTGTATTCAATTTACTCCCCTTAGGATCTAGATAATAGACAGTGAACGTCTCGGGGACAATAACCAGGAACTCCCAATGCATACCACTAGAGGTAAAAAAGTTAAAAATTAATAACTCAAAATCCACAATAAAAATGTAATTTTCTTAAGTCCAAATTATAATAAGCAAAGTAAACTTACTCTACATTGAATGGAGTCATTATCACCATCTTCTTATTTTGAGCAAAATTTGTAAAAGCCTCACAACAGTATTGTTGAACTGACGGAGGGTCTTTAGCTACTAGACTAATCAAAGATGGAATAAAAAATCCTACATGTTCGAATGCAAAATCTGCACATATCTTGTCTAAGTAGCTGCAAAATATGCATTAATTACGCATGCATTAATAAATAAGAAACCAGATCACCAGATCCTACACAAGGTATATGGATGTATAAAGAAGATCTCACCTTATCCATAGCTCTATCACAGATGTATTTAGCCAACCATATCGAAACAACTCCAAAATATCTTGTATAAATAGTTTGCTTTCGTATGATTGACTTGCAACATCTGAATCTATAGAAACAGTTATAGGGCAATTTATATCATGTTCGCCTAACCATATTGCCATACCCCTATAGTTAGGACCTAACGGGACAGGTAGGTCCTGTGGAACCCAACTGGGTAATGTAGGAGGTGGAAGTGGAGGCCCAGATGATGTGGGTGTCTTCTTTTTAACTTGTATATATATATAATTTCAGATCAACTGACATCATATACACACACTAACAATTTAACGTAATGTAAATTTACCATACAGTTTCAGTAAAGAGGACATCCACTTTTAGCCACAATATCACTCTGCCTTCTACCTCACCAAGCGTTTCACAATCTGGGTGGGCATATGGCAACGGAAGATCCATCCACTTGGGGAATATATGTACTGGGCTCACACAAATCCAACCAGCTGGTAATGGAGACCCGTGAAACATTTCCCCTGGTAGGGATGGGTAAGCTGACGCCTCTGCAACGAAATATTCATTACTTTTTAGACGACATGGCTTCAACCCCTACAATTTTTTTTGTAAAGAATGTTATATGCATATATACATATCATCTTTTTTTGAAACGACTACAATTTCATATTTACATATCATCTTGAAAACATATCATCGTGAATTAAAAAACTAGTTACTATGTCATAAAAATACTTACAGCGGATGTGCTAGGTGGTGGGTCTACAGGATTACTCCCAACCTCTGTAGTAGGAGTAGAGCCTGCAGTAGGAGACACCATAGGTACTGTCTGGTAAGTGGCAGTCTGAGATGTCTGCCACTTTTTCATTGCTTCTTCGAGTTTCCTATCAAATAGCTTATCGACCTATACATGGATAAAAAATCGTCAAATTCTAATTATTGAATTCTCTTTTACAGTAACATTATAAAGAAAGTATATGTTACCTCTTCTTGTGAAAGTCCCACTTTTGGGACATGTTTGCACTGGGATGGCCCAAAAAAAGCTTTGATGCCCACACCAGCGCCTGCAGCCCTAACACGTCCAGGATGCTCAGGGTTACCCAGAGAAACTATCAATTCATCCTTTGTGCCCTCAGGGATGAACTTGCCTTGTTTCCTCAGCTCGTGCAGCTCTCGCTAATTGCCAAAACAAAAATTTGTAATTAAGAAAACACCACAAATAATCAATATTCGAACGATTGCTGTAAGAGTTGTATTTTATCATTTTTGCAGCCGCCTCAGCAGTTGCATGCTTCGTTATTTCTCCCTTCTTATTTTACCTCCCAGCTATCCAGACATCATGGCGAGGCAGAGGTGTGCTACCTATAGTAGAGGACTCCTGAGTAGCAGCAGACTGAGCAGTAGCCTCAGACTGTAGTCTTTTGCGAATGCCTGCATACCCCTTTGGACCCATTGTGTGGTCATGCAAATTTAGTGCACGCCTTGATTTTTGTGCCTCACTGAGGGCCTAGTTAGTATGCACATTAATGATTTGGTTATTAACACTAAATGTTAATCTTGAATAGGTGAATACAACATATATTAATGAGATTGGGACCGACGCCTAATACCTTGAATTCATCAGTTTGTCTTAAAGCAACAAACGCGTCCCATTCTTCTTTATCCAGGAAGTTCCACTGTTCAGTGGATGTCTTCTTCCTCTTGTCACCTTCTTTTATGTATTCTCGGGTGAGATTTGTCCTTTAGTTCCTTAGGACTCTCCAACAGCATTGCATCACGAATTTACGATGTAGCTTTTCATCCAATTCAAATTTACTCTGCAAAATAGAATTACTATTAACTAGTATCCAAAAAATTAGTAATCTACAAAATAGAATTGCAAATTAATAATAACTCACATATAAATCCTTCCATATTACGTCTTTCTTCTCCTTAGGAACTTTATGCCAAGAATCTATCTTACAACCGCAATGGCTATGAGTAACAATACCAAGATATGAAACAAACGAATTGCGATTCACACCAGATGCATTTCCTGCATTATCAAAATCTACAACAAGTTTGGGTCCATTGCCCTTTTGTGCTATTAACTTCTTCATCATAGTGATGCCCCTTCTCTTGTCAACTTTTTGGTGCTGCTGATTAAGTGCCTCAAGTGCTTCAGATGGTACATGTGCATCATCAACCTAAAATTTGACAAAATAAACACATTTACAAGATATAACTATAAATGGACATATAGATATAAATATATGATATATTTTTAAAACTTACATTGTGAGGCGGCGCATTGACGTCCTCACCCTCACGGTAATCATCAGCACGGTCATCAGGAGAATGCTGAGCCATCTGAAAATTCACATTCACATTGTAAAGTTCACATTGTAAAGTAGTTCAAATTGTAAAGCTCACATTGTAAAGTTCACATTGTAAAGTAATTCACGTTGTAAAGTTCACATTCACATTGTAAAGTTCACATTCAGAAAAATAAAACATATAAAAAAATATAAGCATGCCTCTAATATTGTGATTTTTATCAATTAACAATCCTTCATTGTGATCTTCGTGCACATACAAGTCATCATTAGCTTCAGTATTTGCTGGTGTTGGCAACCCAAGTGAGAATGGACTGGAGTCATCATACTTATCATAGTACTGTTCTTCATCTGTAAGATCTTCAATGAACTGTCTTTTACCATGAAGAACAACCGACCATTTATCATTTGTAGGATCATCGATATAAAATACTTGTTTCGCCTGTGATGCCAATATGAATGGTTCACCCTTCTCGCCAATTTTTCAAAGTTCACTAAAGCGAAACCCAATTCATCCACTATAACTCTTTTGATGTTATCAACCCAATTACATTTGAAGAGCGGAATTCTGAAATCTATGTAGTCAAACTCCCATATGTCTTCAATGACACAGTAATATGACATTTTAGCTTCACGTGGACTGTTATCCTTTGCACTTGCAAAAAACATAGTCGATGCTTGAAGGGTGACCCCACTGTTTTGGATGATACTCTTATCATCTTGGCGCTTTGTGTAATATGTGAATCCATTAATATCATACCCTTCATAAGACATAACAGTCAATTTTGTTTTAAAGGCGAGGCATTTGATAGTTTCAGTAATATCATCTAGTGTTTGAGATAGTTGATGTAAGTCTTTATCTTCAAACCACTTAATAAATGTCTTGTTATGCTCTCTAGCAAGCCACATTGTATTGGCTCGAGGATATTGTCTCTTGATGAAATTGGTATGTTCCTCGATATAAACGTTCACTTCGTCCATGTTGTGTAAAATATACAAGTAACCTTGTTCCAACTGCTCACGGCTGATTACTTTCACACGTGATCCCAAAATTCCTTTGCCAAATTGCTCGTCAATATTCTTGTCATTATCAGGAGTGTCATTACCACTGAGAAAGTCATTACAAAAATCCATAACCTCTCTCGTCACATAACCCTCAATAATACTCCCTTCAGGCAGATAACAGTTTCAAACATCACTTTTAAAAATGCTCATGTATCGTTCAAAGGGTTACATCCAATGCAAGAAAACTGGTCCCAACATTTTCACTTCCCTAGTCAAGTGGATACAAGATGTACCATGATATCAAAGAACGACGGAGGAAAATACATCTCAAGCTGACATAGGGTAACAACCACTTCTCTTTACAATTTATCAAGGGTATTAGGGTCAATAACTTTGTTGCACATACTGTTAAAAAAGAAACAAAGTCTGGTGATTGCAAACCTTACATGCTTCAGCAATATAGATCTAATTTCCAAAGGAAATATTTGTTGCATTAGAGTGTGACAATCTTGAGATTTAAGACCTATCAACTTCAGATCTTTCATTGATACCAATCTATGGATGTTGGATGAGTAACCCTGTGGCACCTTAACATTTACCAAACATTCACAAAAAGCTTTCTTCTCCTTTCTAGACAATGTGTAACAAGCGGGCGGTAAGTATGTTCTCTGATTTTTCATTTCATGAAATTCTATTAATTCTGACCTTATTCCCATTTCACGTAGGCCCAGTCTAGATTTTATCCCATCTTTAGTCTTACCTGGTATATTCAACAAAGTACCAATGACACTATCACAGACATTTTTCTCAACGTGCATGACATCGATACAATGCTTGATTGTCAAAGAACTCCAATAAGGAAGATCCCAAAATATTGACTTCTTCTTGAATAAAGATTTGTCACTCTGTGTGGCCATAGTACATTGTGATCTCTTACCAAATTCATTGACAATGTTTTTTAGTTTTTCATAAACAACCTCCCCTGGTATAGGTTTAGGTGCACTCCGTTCCTCATTCAATCCATTGAATGCTTTGTGCTTCCTACGATACGGATGGAATTTTGTAAGAAACCTTCGATGACCGAGATATACAGTCTTACCACCATGTTTTAGTCTTGTTGAATCAGTGTTCTCTTCACATATAGGAAACACTTTAGCTCCTTTGACACTATATCTAGACAAATTCCCACATGCTGGAAAGTCATTAATAGTGCAAAATAACATAGCATGCAAATGAAATGTCTCTCTTCGTGAAGCATCATAGGTCATCACACCTTCACCCTAGAGTTTCTTTAAGTCATCAATCAGAGGTTCAAGATAAAAATCGATGTCATTTCCAGATTGTTTAGGGCCCGATATCAACAACGACAGCATTACGTACTTATTTTTCATACACAGCCAGGGAGGAAGATTGTATATAACAAGCATGACTGGCCAAGTGCTATGTTGGCTGCTCAATGTCCTGTACGGATTCATCCTGTCTGTACAAAGCCCAAGTCTTAGATTCCTGACTTCTTCACCAAATTCAGGGTACAATAGATCAATCTTCTTCCACTATGGGGAATCAGACGCATGTCGTAGGATCCCACCATTATTTTCCTTAACATCTGCATGCCACCTCAAATTCTTCACATCTATCAGATTGGAAAACAAGCATTGAAACTGTGATATTATAGGTAGATACCACATCACCTTGGCAGGAGAACTAGTTTTGGACTCCCCCGAAGTCGTCAATTTATACCGTGACGCACCACATTTTGGACAATCTTTCAAATCCACATAGTCCTTTTGAAATAATACACAATCACTCGGGCATGCGTGTATCTTCTTGGCATCCATTCCCATTGGGCACAACAATTTCTTTACCTGGTATGTTGAGATTGGCAGCTCGTTTCCTTCAGGAAGCATTTCTTTCAACAAAGACAACAATGACGTGAAGCTTTTTCGCTCCATCTATTGTTAGCTTTCAGCTTATACAATCTCAACACAGCACTAAGCTTCGTAAACTTAGTACAACATGTGTATAACGATATCACAACATCATGCACAATGTTTCTAAAAATGGGAGGTAGATCGGTGTGCTCTACCCCACAACTATCCAGCATCGCATCAACGATGTCTACTGGAACTGGTTCATTCACATCTACTTCATCGTAGGCAATTTCTTCTTCCACACAAGCACTGCTATTGACATCCACTGGTTTCGGGTTTGAAATTTCTCCATGCCAGTGCCATTCTGTATAGCCTTGTATAATCCCGTTGCACATGACATGACTTTTGATTTCGTCACCAGTGTTGACTTTCAAATTGTTACCGCAATGCCTACATGGACAGTAGAACCTATCTCCAGGTTGTTTCCTATGTTCCTCGACAAATCTAATAAATTGGTCAAGACCAGAAATAAACTCTGGGGTGCAGCGATTGTGAATGGACATCCATGATCTATCCATTCTATGATCAAAGAGAAAACAAGTATATATTACAACAAGATTAGGGTCTAGGGTTAACAAATACATGTGATGTCATTATTATATATAATAAATGTGTACCACCTATCCCATTCTTGAACACCTAATCTCACTAGTAAGTGTATAATGTGTATTGGGTTTTCAAGAAAATTTCGGCAACATTTCCCCGTTGTTCTCCAAGTACATATGTACTTAGAGATATGTACTTAGAGAACAAACGGGGAAATGCTGCTGAAATTTTCTTGAAAACCTAATACACATTATACACTTACATCCTCAAAGAGATCAGGTGTTCAAGAACAGTCCCAAACCGGGGACTATCCAAGATTTACTCCTAATGAGTAAATCTTGGACGGGTTTCTAGGCCAAAAAATACATGTGTTGTCATTCTTATACCTAAAATCCTAGTTCTTCAAGTTAGGGTGATTATTGATGTCTTTAAAAGCATGATTGGAAATTTAGGGAAAAGTTCATCATTTACATTCCAAGCATGTCACATGTGTGCATTACAGTTCCTCATTAAGTAAGAAGGGTGATTAGGATTCTCAATATACTCAACAATGAAACAAGTTACCAATTTCATAGTTAAACTATTCATTAGTATGGAATGTCCAATACACTCAACCTGTATATGTAGGTAACTAGGTCCTCTTTTGATAGATTTAGATTGAAGAAAAGTGAAAAGAACAAAACAAAAAGTGATATAAGAACATGTAGGCCGCTGCACTAAGGTGATCAGTGTATGTGCACTATGCTCTAATATAAAGAGTGATCAACTAAGGCATTGCCATAGAACAAAAGTTAGCCAGATGTGCCACTATCATTCTCCAAGGAGTGGTGAGATGACGCACAGTGGTTATCTACCATATTGATCACCCTATAGATCACATCACATTAAAATACATGAAGTATAACTAGAGCTTTCAAAAAAATCAAGCAATTCACTCATTTGAGCTATATTTTCACCATTGTGATGTACCCATTATACATGTTCCTACTCCCAGTTCTTCAGTTACTTATTCTACATGTTTTGATAAGTTACATTGCAGACAAATGTTACTTCCCCTAGTTGACCACAGTAAGAGGCAATGCCACCATGATGAATAGGATGAAGAACCAAAAGTCAGATGGATAATCAGATATCACTGTCAACAAACTGGCTTCCTAACTTACTTCAACATCAATGGATATGAGTTACTTATCAAGTTACCAATAAGTAAATAACTTAAAAAATAAATAAATAACGCCTAGCAGCAGCCTAGGTGTGCCTTGGCACCGCCCAAGCAGCCGCCTAGGCTGAGGAAGGAAGGAGGAAGAAGGCAGTACCTTGAGGGAAGAGGAGGAAGGCCTGGCCTGGAGAGCAGCGGCCTGAGTAGAGACCTACAGGAAGCCGGCACCGGCAAGGACAACACCAAAGCAGCCACCGGCGGCGAGGAGAGCAGCGATGCGGTGGCGAGGAGAGCTGAGGAGAGTGATAACACCAATTTTTGTGATGTTTTTGACCTTTATTTTGTTATCAAAACTGCCCTTTTTAACTATTTTCCTCTCTTTTATAAGTACTTTTGCAATAATTGGCCAAACGACGCTCTTAATCCAATATTTCCATCTTTTGCACAGTTTTTCCTCATTTTGGTACATTTTATCATCAATAAGGCCGTCCTGGCCCACAAATAAGCTCCACCTGCATCGGCCTTCTAGATGCCCGATACGACTACTGCCCGACAGGGTAGTGCGACACAACGACGCGTGACATGGGGATACCGCGCAAGAAGAAACTGGCGGGTGACACATCTTTTACCCGATAGGGAGCTGAGCTCGCCACGACAACTCAAGCTTGTCGCGTGACACAGGCCACCCACCGGCAGCCGCCGCCCGTCACGTGACCGACAACCGACATCCTTGTGCCGGGAGATATGTGTATCGGCCGTCCACCCACCACGCAAATAAGGAGGACACGTGGCGCTTCGAGCACCATAACTTCCCCCAACCGCTGCCTATAAATAGCAGTTACAGGAACCTGAAAAGATAGGTCGAAACACTGAGCAAATCTTTGGAGGAAAGCTACGAGAGTAAGAGTATCGTGCCTCAGTGTTCGTGCCGGGCAACTCTAGGTAAGCTCTTCCCCATCCCGAGAGGGAGGGAATGGTTCACTTAGGATCGTCTCGGGCGACACTGTAGGCCGATATCGGCCAATGTGAATGAGCGACATAAGTTCCTGACATTAGATGTGTCGCTCCAAGCCCGACACGATACCAAACCCGATACGCCTCGCCCGTCACGGCGTGCCACCCGAGAGGGTGCCACCCGACATGAGCGTATCAGCCAGGGTCCTTGAACGATACAATCCGCCCGTCACGGTGTGTCGCCTGAGAGGGTGTGCCGCCCGACACGGTTGTATCGAGCTAGGCTCCTTCCCGGTATCGGGCTGGAGGGTTCGCAGTAGTCTGTCATCCTTCTATATCAAGAAGGTGACATCTATCTTTATTTTTGTTATTTAATTCTTTACTTATGCATTGTAATCGAAACATTTATTGTTTATGGAAATAGAAAAGCTTAATTACCTGCTACTCTATGCTTGGTGCAATTGTTGGATGACTGCTATGTTTAATATCTGAACTCAGGCTTGCATGTTTGGATCGTGTTTCACTTAGCTACCGAATCGTGTTTTCCCGTCGCAACAACTTCGAGAGATGTGTTGTGGCTCTAGTGTTTGGTCCGATTCTGGAGTACAAGAGTGCCCTAAATTGGAGTTGCTTCAGTAACATTTCACTCTAACTTAAAGTCCAACAACCTCGAGAGGGGTGTTGATGCTTGGTTAGAGGTATCCGCTCTGAGAGGAGGGGTACAAGATGTTCCTGCTACCGCTTGTTTCACCAAAGTTCTCCTTTGCACCTTTCTTTAGCTCTAGTATTATCTTTCTGTTTCTATTGCATGAAAACCCCTAAAAACTGCTAAATGACTAAAACTTTAAATCTTTCTAGTAGCTCCAGTTGGAGATAGTTTTCTTTGTTTTGTTTGTGACATCTTGTTGTTTCCCCTTGGGGAATTTACTATCTCTTTATACCTGCCGGAGTGTAGCGTGTCGATTCAGAGTTCTCAACACTACCACCCTTGTCCCTTTGTTCAACCCCGCATATCTACTTTGACCCCATAAGCAAAGTTGCGGGGGCCTAGAAGAGTTCGGGTTATAAATGTAAAAGCTCGACTAACTTCAAACCCGCCTTCATTTTTGGACGCGCGATTTAGGCCGGTCAACTTTTTGGCACTGTTGTCAGGGACAAGGCAAAACAGTATTGTAGACGAATTGGAATCCACTAACTAAACTCCCGTGCCTCAAGATTAGAAATGAGCTTGACAACACTCTTTTTCTTTTTCCTTTATTATTATTATTCTTTGCCTAAAAATTAATAATTCAATTTTCTAAACTTGATTCTTCGTGCCATTTTAGGAACTCTGAAGAACAGAGATATGTTCCACCGAGCTCTGACACCGTTCAACTGTTCAACTGAGCACAATCATCAACACCATGCCTCCTCGCATAGACCCGCAAAATTCTAAAGGGGAACGACAGGGGAGGCCTAGGCATGATTCACCTCCGCCAGGAGGAGATGACCGCTATGATGGTTATAATCAGCTTGAAGATCCCGAATCAGAACACTCTGAAGAAGACCATCCCCAGGTCAGGCGTCGCCACCGTCAACGACACTGGAGGAATCAAGACCAAGCACATCGCCGACAGGACAGCAACAACAAAGACTCGAAGGAAGAAGAGAAAATGCTAAGAGAGTTGGCGTCCACAAAGGCCAACAACTCCCGATGTCCAGTCGTTATCCCGTGGTTCAACGTGACAAATTTTGAGCTTAAGCTGTCTGTAATATCGATGATTCAGAACAAGACCTTCAGGGGGAGTTCAAAGAACGACAACCCCTACCACCATCTAGATGCATTAAAAAATAAATGTGATACAATAAAGATGCGGGGGGTCCCCCAAGAGGTGATTTACTATAAGGGCTTCATTTTCTCCCTGAAGGACAAAGCCCTGTAATGGTATCTTGGGTTGCCCCACCAATCTCTAAATGGATGGGGAGCTTTGGCTGACGCGTTTGTGAACAAGTTCTACCCCACTGAAAGGACTGTCAGAAACAGGAACAAAATAACCTATTTTATGCAGAAGTCGAATGAGAGACTCCATGACGCCTGGGAGTGGTTCCAGGAATAAAGAGGGATTTCCCCCATCATAATTATATGAAGGGCTTTCTCGTCACCACCTTTTACAATGGTCTGACTCCCGACGAAAGGGTGTCACTAAATGCGGCAGTAGGCAGTGACTTCCTTGGGAAGAAACCAAGCAAGTCCGAAAGGATCATCAAGAATATGGCCGAGCTGATGGCCGACACTGATTTTGAATGATCCGATAGAGGACGGGTCAAAAAGGTCGGTGAAGGGTCTGCTCTTGAGTCCAAGGCGCTGGAGTCCATCACCTCGCAGATACAAAGAATCGCCACTGATGTTAAGAAACTGCGGGAAGCTGGCGGGAAAGGAAAGAAGCCAGTTGAGAAGGTGATGAAGTGTGTTACCTGCGGTGAAGGAATACATGGGGTAGACAACTACGTCTACACCCGACCGGACGCGGCCAGTGACACTGACTCGGAAGACGAAAGGACTGAAAATGTCTCTTTCGTGAACTTCAAAAGGCCAGATCACCCCGACTTTAACTACGGCAACAAAGATGCAACTAAAATCTCTCATCAGCTGCATAGCTCGTCCAAGCCGACAAAGTCTTTTGAGAAGAGAGGGGGGCCTAGTCAATATGCCAAGAACAACCAATTCCAGTCAGCAAAAGGAAACTTCCAAGTTCAGGGAAAATATCAAGGGTCGAACCGAGAACAAGACAAGGGCACGAGCCAATCAGACGTGATTGGCCAGTTATTCGATTTTGTTAAGAAGTAGGATACAATCAATAATCAACTGGCGCAAAGTGCGCTATCAAATTCCGGCATTTTGAACTCCTTGCAGGTACAAATGCCAGACATGCAGACGCATCAATGCCAGATTGACCAGCAGCTAGCTCAACTGGCCAAAATTGTGAAGAACCCGTCGGGAAAGATTCCGTCGAACACTGAACCAGCGAAGAAGGTAGGACAATGACCGTAGAGGCAGAGAATGAAGATGCAGGAAGAAGCTGAAGACGAAGACGGAAGATGAAGCACTTCTTGGGAGGCATCCCGAGCTGTCTTTTAAATTCCTAGAATATGATGCTTTTACTTTCCTGCAAGAAAAACATTACAAACATTATGGACTGTAATAAGGCCCGAGTCAGTGCATGCGCCACATGCGCTGACTCCTCTGTTTTATGGGCCACCGTCTTAGTTTTATTGACCGGGATGGGTAACACCATCTGAGGCCGGGATTTTAGTCTTCGGCCAATGATGTTTTACTCATCAGCCACATTTTAACTGCTCTGTTTTCATGTCGTATCGGGCAGCAACCCAACCGGCGCTATGAACGTGCCCATATCGGGCAGTGGAATTTGGGGGATCGCAAGGGTCGTGACAGATAGCATACATGGGTGGTGTACACTTGTATCGAGCAGATGGAGTAATTACTCTTGTGCCGACGGATGGACTTCCCGACTCAGGAACGAGTTACCCCAACGGCCGACGCGCGCCCCGGAATTACCAAGTTTCACCCCCTGTTGAGATTGATATATATAGGGCCGAGATTTTACCATGTCGGGCTACTGCCTTACTATTTTCACTCTCCCGTGTCGTGCAAAGATTTTGTGAATTTGCTCCCGTGTTGTGCAAGGCTTCCCTGCTCTTGTATCGCACGAAAGTTGAGAACACAACAAGGTATCGCCCGATATGATTTTCTTTTTTTAACGAGTAACTTATCGGTCGTGCGGTTCCTGAGCTGAGCAACTTTGTATCGCCCGACACGGATGTCGCGCAACGTACCTTTTATTCACATTTTCCCGATACACCATGTCAGGCGATAGCTGTGTCGCCCATCTTTGCACCGTCTCGCTTGTTTTGTTGTCGGGCGACACACTGCTTTCCTCTCAGTAAGCCATATCGGGTATCTTAGTTTATCTTTCATCGCCCGACACGCCCATGTCGGGTGACAGAACTGACGCGTATTTATCGCTGTATCGTCTTGTTCTTATAATGTGTATGATCTTCCGAAGTGACGGGCGACACCCATATCTCGTGTCGGGCACAAACTAAAAACTTTGTATTGCCCGATACGGGGGTGTGGGATCGGAGCATACCTTGTCGTGCATTTAGTTTAACTTCTTTAAAATATTTGCACATTTAATTGATCAAGGAATTTGTTTATTAACATAAATGGCCCGCATCAAGCAAACTGTTGTCCCTGTTGACGCGCAAGGCAGAAGGATCTACCCCGAGACTACAGCTGAAGAACCAAGTGCCAGGCAGAAACGCCCGAATCCAGAAGCAGCTGGGGCGTCAACAGCAGCCAAGAGGATGAGGGTTGGAGAAGTGGTGGCTCCAACACCAACAGCAGTAGCAGAACACCCAAAATACTCGCCAGGGAGTTTCGTGCCAAGGGACGACGAGCACGCTCGCCGTTATGCTGAGATAGCAACCAAGGTGTACAGACCCAGCAGGTTCTGCCATGAAGCTTCATTCACTGAGCTGGGAATCTTTGAGAGGCTGAAAGGCATCCTCGCTGTGGCAGGGCTGAGGAAGATCTGCTTCATCCGATCTTCTTCTTATACCGGACTCACAAAGGAGTTCATGTCATCTCTCCGCCGAGTGAAGAATTCTACTACAGAAAGAAAAGAATACGGCGGAGCAGATAGACTCCAGGCCTGACTTTACAAATCAGAGTACGCCATCTCCGAGAAGCTGCAGAATAAGATCTTCTCTTCCAGTGAGGAAGAGAAGAATTTAATGGATAACGGTGAGAGAATCACCGAAGGATACGGGTTCAATCCCGTGGAGCTCTGAAAGAAGCTGACCGGCGAATCGTCATTTAAACCGGGAAGCAAAGCGGTGGCAGTGCACTCCTGCTTTTGGAGGATAGTGCACAAATTGGTGGCGTGCTTGTTGTTCAGCAAGAACGAGTCCAGCAACATCTACACAGAAGAACTCCATGTCATGTGGTACATGATGGAGGGACGAGTGATCAACCTCAGGCAGTTCTTGCTAAACAGACTGCACCCGATGAAGGATGCCACCAAAGAGTATTGTATGGGTGGCATCGTCAACTTAATTGCGGCAGGGCTCGGGTACCCGAAAGAGCTGCTCAGTCTTTCAAGGATGCAAGGCGATGAGCTGATCGACACCAAGTACCTGATGAGGACCAACATCATAAAGAAGGAGGGGAGGGACTACTACAAATTTTCAAGAACAAACATACTCCTCCCGCTCCCTCGTTGCGCCACCTACGATGCAGAAAAGCTGGTCGTCACTACCGTAGAGATTGAAGCTGTAACGAAAGGTGCAACCTACACCACCGCCACCAGAGCCCAGGAGAGGGCAATTCTAGAGCTACCGACGACAGTTTCTAATAGAGTTGTCGTCACTCCTTCTATGCCAGCCACCACCACAACAACGACTGTGGTGGCTGAAAAAGACCCACTGATCATTGAGGTCACCGAGATAGAAACTACGGGGGCTATCGTGGAAGAGACAGCCGCAGCCCCCGACATCCCTGTAAGGCCTGTAGAGGCAGAAGAAGCACCTCAGCTGGATGCCAGTAATGGGGTGTTCGCCGAGATCCTGAGAATGAAGCTCGAAGGTGCACAGTTGACGTCGACACCGCCGCCGTCTCCTTTTGTAAGGGTTGAGGAGGTCGTCGACAGTGTAGATGTGGAGCAGCATTCGCCCACACCTCAGCCATCTCTACCACGACGAGAAGGCAAGGCAGTGGCGTCAAAAAGAGCGTCGTCGCCTCACCTGGCGGCATCTACATCACGAACAATTCAGATAGACTCTACCTCACCTTCACGTGAGCAAGATGTCGCGAGGACGGAAGGGAGACCCACCGGAACTCCTCCGTCGCTCGGAAAGATGCTCGGGCACGATCTCGACCACTTGCAGGAGGTAACTGATAACAACTCAACTACTTGCATTTCCTTAACCCGCAAGCTTGCATCTTTCCATGACAGGATGAATAGCCAAGAACGAGAGCTGCTGACTCTAGCTCACCTTCCCGGCGGACTAAGGGCTTTGAATGCGACGCTTTAGCAAGTTCTCCAACGCCTCAACAAGATCGAGGAGAGGCTGGACAGGAGTGACGACCATTCACACCAAAGGCAGCCGAGAAGGTCCCCACCACCCCCTAGCTGTGGCTCTCGTTCTTCTGTGTCAGCTTCCCCCTCGGGAACATCATCCTCCTCCTCCTCCAGCGAGAAATCCTCAATGCCCGAGGACGGGACGCAACAAAATTCAGTCGAAGGAGCTCCAGCAGGACAGGAGAGCTCCTTAGGCTTGGAAGAAGAAAACCCGTCTATCACCCTAGATGAAGTTGAAGATGATAACGGAGATATCAGCATCGGGGGAGACTCTTCTGATGAATTTGAGGGAGAGAAGGGGGACGTCTACGCAGTCAATAAAAGATACCTCCCCCGAGGAAGACGCTCGATGGCAGATAGATTCCGAAGGCCATCCGAGATACCGTCCTTTGAGATGGCCGACTTCGATAG
Organism: Alisma plantago-aquatica; assembly: GCA_963693085.1. Taxonomy (NCBI): domain Eukaryota; kingdom Viridiplantae; phylum Streptophyta; class Magnoliopsida; order Alismatales; family Alismataceae; genus Alisma; species Alisma plantago-aquatica. The sequence continues at coordinate 723,225,871 of OY856413.1, forward strand.
AAGGGCCATCAGATACCTAACGATGAGAGACCAGAATTTGCTGAACAAGGTCTTAAGATCGTAGGCAGATGAAGAAGACGTCATCTGGAGCAACGGCTACCTCTCCATACGATGGGGAGTTCTTCGAGGTATGTTTCGCACACCGGCTGTCATCGGCAAAAGACTGTTTAGGGTCCTGGAGAATGCGATAATAGAAAATATCGACAGCAGGACAGGTCAGAAGACACTATACACCGCCACCCCAACCTTGGCAAGAAGGCTGATGAAACGAGATCCAGACTCCAGTGCGGTGGCCGACATGCTGCAATACATCGAAAAACATAGATCAAACTTCGTGTTGGCCCTGTATAAGCACCGCAACGTGTGGTTTCTCTGCATGGCAGACCTCAAAAACCACGACGTCCAGCTGCTGTGCTGTAGCAATGACGAAGTGCAGCGCTCCGGGGGTGTTTTCTGCCACCCAGAGGACAGGAAACCGAGACTCCTGTCGTTGTGTCTGCTACGAGCTATCAAGCATGGAAGCCAACATCACAAAGGCATTTGGAACTTCTTTACTCTCCGAGACCTCCCCGTCCAGGCAGAAGAGGGGAGTGGAAACAGCGCCTTCGCCATCTTGGGTGCCATTGAGGTGCTCAATACATTTGGAAACTTGGGAGCCCTTAAGGGCACATCCTTCTATCACCGTAGGGGCGTTTACACCATGTTGTTGATCAAGGACAAGCGCTATTTCCGAGATGCAGGGGTACCAGAGCAGCTGTTGTACAGTGACCTAGAAGAAGACTCTTCTCAATCCAGTAGCTCCTCAGAAAAAGAAACGAAGATAGAAACCGACACCTATGGGGTAGGCAAGCAGTTGGAGATCCTGAAGAAAGTGCACGGGATGGAAGACATTGCTTCGCCTGAAGCTACAGAAGGGTTGATCAAAAATTTTGACCATTTTTCGTGTGTAACTCTCACGCAGGAGCAGGTCAACAAAATCCATCTGAAGTTAGCTGATTCTACCCCATCGTATGTCGCCTATTAGGCAGGCGATGGCGTAGTCCCGACTGATGATTTAAGGGACATGGTAAAAGAAGGAGAATGCTTGGCTGTATCTGTGGCAGCCGCTTACATCCAAGCTATACATCCAAGGCTCGAACATGCATACATAGCTCATCCTATGTTGTTCAACGACATTTGCCTCGCCGATGAAACAGGAGCGAAGCAAGCATTTCTGCAGGAATTGGAGAGTGAGGTTCCACGCATGATCTTCCTCCCCGTCCTACACTATAGCCACTGGACGCTCCTGACAATGTACACTCGGCAACGAGTAGGAGTCTTCTACAAGAACTCAGACAGCAACAAAAGCCATCCAGTGTCGTGTACATCAGAATCATTGTCATCCGTCGAACGCTTAGTCCGAAAATACTATGACGAGGTGTCAAAGATGGTCCAACCATTCCTGGACATGCAAGGAAGCAAATGGCACAAACTCTAGTTCTGCCACCGCAGTTTGCAGCAGCTTCCCCTATCCAACGACTGCGATATCTACATCCTGGAATGGATAGCAAATGAAGAAACGCCTGACCAGCTCCACCACATCGATTATCATAGCAAAAGAGGAGAATATGTGTGGGAGCTTGTATCTGACGCAGGCGCAACCTCACTGGAATAACATTACCTCACCTTATCTACTTCACAACTCTGGGATAGAGTGTGGAGTAAGTTTCGGGGGGTACCATGTACCAGTGAGGGAGGTACAAAATTTTGAAAATTTTCTGAATTTTCTGACTCAATTTCTTCATTCTTTTGTCTCAAATTCTTTATTATTTTGTTCTTTGTGTACATATATATGTTCATACCTAAGTTTTGAAAATTTTTTGTTTATATCATCTCCATACATATGTACAAAGATGCTATATTAGTAAAAACCTGATGCGACTTCTTGCAAAGTTTATTTTCTATGTGCTTAACGAGATACAAGTTTTGTTATATCATTCTGATAATGCTGCCTCAAACAACAAAAGACTATGTTTTGCCATGCCAAAAATTTTGAAAAAATATAATAATCTAGCAAATAGCTAAGAGACGAGTATGGAGAAGGAAAAAGCTACCCAAATAGCAGAAATCTCTTTTGTTTTCCCTTACCCAACGAAAATCCCAAAAAGAGAAAGAAGACTTATGAGTGTGAATAAAAGCATGAGAGTTGTGCCCAATAAAAGAAAAGAAAAAATTTATATATATACACACTTGTTTTCCAAAAGTACCCATCTTTAGGCATGGTAGATCCAGGGCAGTGGTACGTAGGATGTGAAATCACTGCTCTAAAGCCAACTGGCTTGGACTGTAGGGACCACTTGCCCGCTAACAGACCCTTACCTGGATGGATTGATGGGAAACAAGAAAAACCCCAAAAATCCTTAGCCTACCCTATACACAACTTTTTGCCCCTAAAGCTATTTGGTGTGAAAGCTAACTTCAGAATCATACAACAAAGTCTCACTGAAGCTGTAGAGAAAATTTTTATTGAAATAATAAGGCAGGAAACACAAGGTCTTTTGTTCGTAGTGAGACAGCATTATCTCTAAAGGCATCGCGATTCTTGTTTTTCCTCTTGAACTGAAAACTACACTGAGCAAGAAGAAGCATCACAAAATAAAGTTTAAATATTGATTGAGGACAATCAAAATGCTAAGTTTGGGGGAGTTGATAACACCAATTTTTGTGATGTTTTTGACCTTTATTTTGTTATCAAAACTGCCCTTTTTAACTATTTTCCTCTCTTTTATAAGTACTTTTGCAATAATTGGCCAAACGACGCTCTTAATCCAATATTTACATCTTTTGCAGAGTTTTTCCTCATTTTGGTACATTTTATCATCAATAAGGCCGTCCCGGCTCACAAATAAGCTCCACCTGCATCGGCCATCCAGATGCCCGATACGACCACTGCCCGACAGGGTAGCGCGACACAACGACGCGCGACATGGGGATACCGCGCAAGAAGAAACTGACGTGATACGTCTTTTACCCAACAGGGAGCTGAGCTCGCCATGACAACTCAAGCTTGTCGCACGACACAGGCCACCCACCAGCAGGCGCCGCCCGTCACGTGACTGATAGCCGACATCCTTGTGTCGGGCGATATGTGTATCGGCCGTCCACCGACCCCGCAAATAAGGAGGACATGTGGCGCTTCGAGCACCATAACTTCCCCCAACCGCTGCCTATAAATAGTAGCTACAGGAAGCCGAAAAGACAGGTCGGAACCCTGAGCAAATCTTCGGAGGAAAGCTGCGAGAGCAAGAGTATCACGCCTCAGTGTTTGTGCTGGGCAACTCTAGGTGATCTCTTCCCCATCCCGAGAGGGAGGGAATGGTTCACTTAGGATCGTCCCGGACGACACTGCAGGCAGACATCGGCCAACGTGGATGAGCGACATAAGTGCTCGACATTAGATGCGTCGCTCCAAGCCCGACACGATACCGAACCCGATAAGCCTCGCCCGTCACGGCGTGCCTCCCGAGAGGGTGCCGCCCGACATGAGCGTGTTGGCCAGGGTCCTTGAACAATACAATCAGCCCGTCACGGTGTGTCGCCTGAAAGGGTGTGCCGCCCGACACGGTTGTATCGGGCTAGGCTCCTGCCCGGTATCGGGTTGGAGGGTCCGCAGTAGTATGTCGTCCTTCTATATCAAGAAGGCGACTTCTATCTTGATTTCTGTTATTTAAATCTTTACTTATGCATTGTAATTGAAACCTTTATTGTTTAAGGAAATAGAAAAGCTTAATTACCTGCTGCTCTATGCTTGGTGCAATTGTTGGATGACTGCTATGTTTAATATCTAAACTCTAGCTTGCATGTTTGGATCGCATTTCGCTTAGCTATCGAATCGTGTTTTCCCATCGCAACAACTTCGAGAGATGTGTTGTGGCTCTAGTGTTTGGTCCGATTCTGGTGTACGAGAGTGCCCGGAATCAGAGTTGCTTCAGTAACATTTCACTCTAACTTAAAGTCCAACAACCTCGAGAGGGGTGTTGATGCTTGGTTAGAGGTATTCGCTCTGAGAGGAGGGGTACAGGATGTTCATGCTGCCGCTTGTTTCACCAAAGTTCTCCTTCGCACCTTGGTTTAGCTCTAGTATTATCTTTCTGTTTCTGTTGCATGAAAACCCCTAAAAACTGCTAAATGACTAAAACTTTAAATCTTTCTAGTAGCTCCAGTTGGAGATAGTTTTCTTTGTTTTGTTTGTGACATCTTGTTGTTTCCCCTTGGGGAATTTACTATCTCTTTATACCTGCCGGAGTGTAGCGTGTCAATTCAGAGTTCTCAACACTACCACCCTTGTCCCTGTGTTCGACCCTGTATATCTACTTCGACCCCGTAAGCAAAGTTGCGGGGGCCTAGAAGAGTTCGGGTTATAAATATAAAAGCTTGACTAACTTCAAATCCGCCTCCATTTTTGGACGCGCGATTTAGGCCGGTTAGAGAGGAGTGGTGCGGCGGCGAGGAGAAGAGCGGTGGGGAGCACCGGTGGTGGGGGCAACGACGGCGGGGAGCGACAGGGAGCACCGGCAGCAAGAATCGCCAGACCGACCTAGCAGGAGGTTCGCAATGAAACATAAAAATGGGGAAAAGTTCTCTGTTTCGCGGGGCTATTAACTGTACCATAGGCGTCATTTATAAAATTAAACTAACACATAAAATTTACGATGTCGGTTCTCCACAAAAACTGACATGTATTCTCAATTATAGTCGTCGGTTGTAACTACAAAACAACCGACATCTAAATACATATGTCGATTAAAAAAATTGTTCTCGATTAATGACCATAGTCATCGATGTCTTCTGAAAACCAACGCTTAAAGGGTGTGAAAAATTCCCCGCGGACAACGCGGGAAAACTCATAAGCGTCGGTCATTGTAGTTAAACTGACGACCAAAATGTGCCCAATTTCTATCTCGCAAATAACCTTTAGTCGTTGATTTAATAGTTTAGGTGTCAGTTTATTTATACAATTGACGCCTGTAAAAGTGACGTTATCACTACTAAAAATCATGTCAAAGCCGAAGGCTAAATCTCTGACCAATACATGTGAATCCTTGACCAATAAACCTTGGTCAGGGCGAATCCCTGACCAACGTACCCTCGCCAAAACGTTGGTGACCAATAGTAGTTGGCCAGGACTTATCCCTGACCAATAGAGGCGGAATCCCTGGGCAACCATGACATAAATAAAAAAATATTATCTTGACCAATACTATATATCTAAGGCACATCCTTGACAAGTAGAATTGTACACAATTGCAATATTTGTTTGTCTATATATGAACTTGTGTAACATCCAAATTATTACACATGAACTTGAAAGCGTACCCTTGCTTATTATCTCACATAATGGCTAGAGGTTTTTAAGGTCATCGAAAATCATTGTGACATATACATTACTTAGAATTGAATTTTAGAAAAATAATGTAGCTAGACATTGATAATTTTATTCATAATAAAATTTGAATTACATGGAAAGGACCTTTTGCCTTGCCCTTTATATAAATACGAAATTACATATCAATTTACATCATTTATGTCATACAACTATCTTTATCTGAATACAAGATGTTTCCTGTGTTGCTCACAAATCCTTGCAAAATATTGTCTTTGTCTTCTAGAAAATCGTACTTAGAAATGCACATGATAACCATTCAAAAGCATTTGTCCATCCATTTCACAACCAAACACATCTATAAAGTAAAAAAAATAATAGATGTCAATGATTATTACATAAGATTCAACACAAAAGCAATGATGATGATAAAAGTTAACTTCTCATGGACAACCCCCTAATGGTAGAACGTTGAGATATCTCTTATCCTTTACTTTTACTTTAGTCCATGCACACAATGATGACCAAATAATATAATCCCTACAATTATATAATGACCAAATAAAATGAGTTCTTATGACTTGCCGTAGAAGAAGGGCTCCATCCGTTGTTCTCGAAACCATGATGATGGCAGCACATACCTAAGAAAACCACAACACATGTTCCGTTCTTTTCTAGCGGTTGGTAGGAAAGAAATCATTAGGGGAAAAAGAGGAGTAGAGGAAGGAGCATAACATTAATATACAAACCTGAAAACCAATTATTCAATGAGAAAGTAGAACATCGCTTGCTTACGTTGTACCCGGTAGCGGTCGTTGCTTTGTTGGACTGGTTAGGCTCTTGACGGAATCAATAGATGTTGGAGTTGCAAACAACAAGAAGGGCGAGATAGATCCCGACAGTTGGGAGACAGACGGTTGGCTGGGGAGGATGAGTGGAGAAGCCAGCGAGCAGCATGGTGGCGTAGAGGGTGGTCTTCACCTGGGCACCATTGCCAGCGGTAGGCTTTACAGATCGCATCGGTGGAATCGCCAATATAGTGTCGGCGGAACCAGAAGGGATCCAGACTGTGGGGGAAAAGGAATCGTCGGAGAGAGAGACTTTCGGGGGTTTGGGGAATTGAGGGTACCGGGGGTCTGGTAGGAGCCGTATTTTATTTATGATGAACTAGTAGGGTTTAAGGGGGTTGTCGAGATATTGGTCAAGGTTCACAACTATTTGGTTAGGGTTGTGCCTACGGGAAAAAAAATTAAATGGCCAGGGATTTAATCCCTGACCATGTGGACCTGACCTATAATGGTTTTTGTTGTAGTCTATAAGCCATTTCTGTAGTAGTGAATACAGTACATTGCATAAATATATAGTAATGTAATAACATATGTTAATGGATATAAAAATGAAATATTTCTCACTGGAATAATGCCATTTTCATTTTGTGTCCATATTTTGAATTCAATTTAGTCCCCTTAGGATCTAGATAATAGACAGTGAATGTCTCAGGGACAATAACTAGTAACTCCCAATGCGTACCACTAGAGGTAAAAAAGTTAAAAATTAATAACTCAAAATCCACAATAAAAATGTAATTTTCTTAAGTCTAAATTATAAGCAAAGTAAACTTACTTCACATTGAATGGAGCTATTATCACCGTCTTCTTATTTTGAGCAAAATTTGTAAAAGAATCACAGCAGTATTGTTGAACTAACAGAGGGTCTTTAGGTACTATACTAATCAAAGATGGAATCAAAAATTCTACATGTTCGAATGAAAAATCTGCACATATCTTGTCTAAGTAGTTGCAAAATATATATTACATAGGTATTAATAAATAAGAAACCAGATCACCATATCCTACACAAGGTATATGGATGTATAAAGAAGGTCTCACCTTATCCATAGCTCTATCACAGATGTATTCAGCCAATCATATCGAAACAACTCCAAAATATCTTGTATAAATAGGTTGCTTTCGTATGATTGACCTACAACATCCGCATCTATAGAAACAGTTATAGGGCAATTTATATCATGTTTGCCTAACCATATTGCCATACCCCTATATTTAGGACCTAACGGGATAGGTAGGTCCTGTGGAACCCAACTTGATAATGTAGGAGGTGGAGGTGGAGGCCTAGATGCTCTGGGTGTCTTCTTTTTAACCTGTATATATATATATAATTTTAGATCAACTGAAATCATATACACACACTAACAATTTAACATAATGTAAATTTACCATACAGTTTCAGTATAGAGGACATCCGCTTTTGGCCCCAATATCACTCCGCATTCTGCCTCACCAAGCGTTTCACAATCTGGGGGGCATATGGCAATGAAAGATCCATCCAGTTGGGGAATATACGTAGCAGGCTCACACGAACCCAACCAGCTGGTAATGGAGACCCATGAAACATTTCCCCTGGTAGGGATGGGTAAGCCGACGCCTCTGCAATGATAAATTCTTTACTTTTTAGATGGCATAGCTTCAACCCCTACAAATATTTGTGTAAAGAATGTTATATACATATATACATATCATCTTGAAAAAATATCATCTTGAAAAGACTAGTTATTATGTCATAAAAATACTTACAGTGGATGTGCTAGGTGGTGGGTCTACAGGATTACTCCCAACCTCTACAGTAGGGGTAGAGCGGGACGCCATAGGTACTATCTGTTGATAAAATCCTAAGCCACCAATATTTGGTAAACTCATTTAATTAACAATACCAAAATTTAAACACTAATAAGGTTTTACCAAAATATATATAACACCCCGCATAACACTTAAGTAGCCACAATATGTTGTATGCCCGCCTCCCTCCTCCCACTTAGTAAATAATCATTGATGTCTAAAATATCCAACCCACACTCTACTTTGATAGGACTCCAATAGGTTTACTATCATTTTCCATCATGCCAGATATAGTCACTATATGACAAGGACACCCTAAAGGTCATGGCCATGATCTCCTTGAGACTAATCATTGTCCTTTGTCAAGCAAGTCATGTTAACCAGGTTGCTTAGGGGTAGGAAAATTGCAGGGAGATCAATCTTTTTGTCTTTGGATGTAAAATTAGTTTTTTTTTGTGGATTGTGGAATAGGCACAATTACAAAGAGATATGCAACATGGGAATTTACTTCTTTAGGCAAGGTTAGGATAAAAAAGAGTAAGAAATTAAGTTAATTCACCACGAGAAATGGCTTAGATGAACTGTAATAGGTCCTAGGAGCCCACAGAGGGCAAAGAAAGACATGTGCCAGAATTTATGCAAAAAATAGAGAGAAGTAGTTAAGGAATAGGTTTGAATAGAATGAAGATACCGTGAATTTCTACTTTACATTATGCAACGAAGAACATTCCTAGGATGTATGGTTGGCAGGTACCTTACTTCGTTTGGGATAGGGAACCTATTAACCTTATAAGTGACGGTTCAGATCTGATAGTGAGCTCTCTGGATTTCCTATGAGAAATTCACAGCTAGAATGATTTGACTCACAATGTGAGGTACCTTCCTAGAACTGACCAAGCCGAAGGGGGTGAAAATATATATCCTTTTAGAGTTAGTTGCAGAAGTGGTTCCCCCTAAGAGGAAAGATAATTTAATTATGTGGGATCTAGAACACCACGCAAATTTATGAAGCTTTAGCCTATATGGTCACAGGTCAGGTGAGTTTGATGGGCCATATAGAATGAATTACCATGTAAATCATTTAGAGGTAAAAAATAGAGAGAAGTAGTTACGGAATAGTTTTGATTAGAATGAAGATAAAGTGAATTTCTACTTTACATTATGCAATGAAGAACATTCCTAATCATTATTATTTACAGTCAAATGAAATGTATATTCTAATCTATATAATATTCTACAATTCAATATTTTCTACTTTAAGCAGGTGTGTACATACCCCACTAGCTAGATATTCGTATCACCCTTATGTAAATTTATGACAAATATTCATTCTCAGATCTATATTCTCTCTGCCATCTAGTTAGTTGTTGAGCAAGGATGATTCAATGATCCTCAAAAATATTCTAGACTGTAGTGAGAGGAGCAATAAGACTTGGGATGAGTATTTCAGAAGTGTATCAACAATCTGGGATGAGGGACAATGTGTAGGGTAGTAGAGAAAAGTCTCTCTGGGTGTCTGGGTTGAGGTATCTGTAATCTGGGTTGAGGATTTTCAAATTTTGCAAAAAATGCAGACCACAAATGAGACTTGGGATAACAATATTGTTCTGCAATATTGTTCTTTTATTGCTATCAAAGTAGTTGTCCTCTAGATCTTGGATTATGTTGCTACAGTCCTCTTTACCTCACCTTCCCCCAATATTGTCCTATAAGGCTTGGTTGGAGATGGTGGTTGATGTCCTTCCCTGCTACAAACGGTGGTTCCTCATCACTGTGCTAGAAGAAACTGATAAGAGTTATAAGTGATAGAAATTTTTGAGATTGGAGCAAAGCAAAGTTGAGTGAAAGAAGAACCTTTCAGGAAATATGGAGCGATTCTAGGGCATCGGCTCCTTGATTCCAATCTAGGGCATGAACAAGACGAGATATGGACTCCTTGACTCACAACAAAATACTAAAGTGTGACTTTAGGGCCTTGAAGGTGGCAATCTCGATCGTGGAGGAGATTGGACACATGATTGGGAGAGGAAGATGGGGTTAGCAATGCCCTTTTCACACTCTAGGAGACATGAGTCACGTGGGAATCACAGAGGGGAGTGGAAATGTGAGTGGACATTTGGGAATCATGACATGGATAAATAACAATATAAGTTATTTGGGAAGATCGGGCTTCGTGCACATTATCAGGGGAAATATAAGAAAAGAGGGAGGGTATATAATAGTTAGGTAGATATGAAAATAACAATAATATGTTATTTCTAGGAATCAGGATATACTAAATCCGTATCCAGTATACACCATTAATTGTCACATATATAAGTTTTATTATCCTACTTTGACACCCCACAACCCACAGTTTTCTTTCAAAAATTCCACTCACTAATATTTTTTTTCTTTCTTTCTTTTTTAAGAACAAATATGCATCTTTCTTCATACATCCTTATACTCCTATTCTTAACCCAACACCAAAATAAATCAAGTGAAATTTACTAAATGGTTTATTAATGTCACCCGATCTATCCTTGTTGATTAATATTTTGAAGCCAACAATATTTTTTGACACTCTCGGTACATTAACTTTTTTTCTATCAATCTTTTTATCAAATTAGAAAAATAAAAGCAATGTACTATCACCTCCCCACTATTCCCCATTATGTAGGATAGTCTATGGTATGATCTTCCCCAACAATCAACTACAACTAATTTCCTTTTGACATTCTTAGTCTTTTTATTTTTATTACAAAAGTATAAATGTTTGTGATAATATCAACTATAGAAATATATAATTGGGAATTTAGTATTATGCTAGTTGATTATATGTCAAATAAATGAAAATCATTTATGGATGGTAAAGCATGACAAGATTTATAGCATACTGGGGAAACATTTTGTTACTCATTTGTTTTCCACTTCATTTTTTTGTTTAAAGTCCTTCATTGTTCATACTTCTCTCTTGTCTCTTCTACTCCCAACCTTTCTTATTCCCACAATTCCCTATTTTTATACACGTGATCAAGTCAAAGATAATGGGAAAACATTTTGTAACTACAAGTCTTCCTTTATGTCTCAAAAATATTGCGGAAATGTTTTCTTGCTGTAAGCCTTCTTTTATGTCTCAAATTGTAATCATGTTGACTCATATTCTCTTTTTTTCAACCAATTGAAATGCATTAAAGTTAATTCCAAGTAATTTCCTTCAACATTGTAGATTCCTTATTTTTACAACAAAAGGATATAAATATTTGTGATAGTGTACTATAGAAATATTTAATTGGGTTTGAAATTATTCTAGTTGATCATATGTTAAACAAAATGAAAGACTTTATGGATGCCAAACATGGCAAGAATTATATTATAACATTTAATTTTAATAATTATATTATGGGTGGTGAAAAATATTAGGGAAACGTTTTCTTGTTACAAGTCTTCTTTTATGTCTCAATTTGTATTCATATTGACTCACGTTCTCTTTTTTTTCATTCAACCAATTGAAATGCATTAAAGTCAATTCCAAGTAATTTCCGTCAACATTGTTAGTTTCCTTATTTTTATAACAAAAGGATACAAATATTTATGATAGTCTGTCTACTATAGAAATATTTAATTGGGTTTCATATTATTCTAATTGATCATATGCTAAATAAAATGAAAGACTTTATGGATGGAAAACATGGCAAGATTTATATAATAACATTTAATGTTAACAATTATATTATGGGTGGTGAAAAACATTAGGAAAATGTTTTCTTGCTACAAGTCTTCTTTATGTCCCAATTTGTAATCATGTTGACTCATTTTTCTCTCTTTCTTCAACCAATTGAAATGCATTAAAGTCAATTCCAAGTAATTCCTTCAACGTTGTTAGTTTCCTTATTTTTATTACAAAAGGATATAAATATTTGTGATAGTATCTACTATAGAAATAAATTAATTGGGTTTGATGTTATTCTAATTGATAATATGTCATATAAAAGAAAAGAATTTATGGATGGAAAATATGGCAAGATTCATATTATAACATTTAATATACATATATATATATGTGTGTGTATAAATATATACATATATATGTACACCTATATATAAGTACATATATAAATATATATGTATATTTATATATATAGTATGTATATGCATATACAACATTATATATGTAATTATCTAGGATATTCTCTTGTTTGATCTCCCAGAACAATCAATTACAAGCAATTTCCTATAGTAATTATAAAAGGATATTAATATTTGTGATAGTCTACAATAGAAATATTTAATTGGGTTTAATGTTATTCACATTGATTATATGTCAATTTGAACTTGGGAGGTGCCACGACCCATATCATGATAGTGTCCTTTCACAACATCTCCCTTCAAATGCATTTGGGAGGTGTCAGGGCCCATTTCAAGACAAATGTCATCTCACATCAAGTCTCTAAAAATGCATTTGGGAGGTTCCACAACCTATATCTCACAACGCAACATTGCGACTGTCACCAGGATGCACGTCGTGTCCGTGATGGAACATGATACAATAGCATTAAAGCAAGGCATCATGACTAGAATTACATATAGGCTTCACAACCAACCCACAACACAAGGTCGTGACCCACATCATAGTGAGAATGTACATACACTAAGATGTTGAAACATATGTGAAAGATTAGAATAGCTAAGAATCAATTGGAATTGATATCTGAGATCCAACTTTGGGGCCTCATATGAGAAAACCTTAATTGGGAATAAAGGAACATGACATAAGGTTCATATTAAGTTTAATGATTAGTATTATATGAACTATAAATATGAAATGTGGAAAAGATATGAGAAAAGTATGTAAGGACCAAGATAGTAAGAATCAATTATGAGGAATGGATCATATAATTGAGTAAAATGCTTTTATGTACTTCAAAGCAAAGGGAAAATAGAAGAAAAGAGTTAAGTAGACAATAAGTACACATAAGTGAAGAGTCTTTAGAAGAGTTAAAATAAAGAGAATTAGATGAACATGTAAATCATAAGACTAGGATAAGAAACTAAGTTGAAACGAAGACCAATGTTGGAAATGATGAGCTTGATTAAGGAATGAGGATTACATGATATAATTGAGATCATGAAATGTATACCTTTATAATGAAGTTTAATACATTCATCCTTACTACCTTTGGGTTTTAAGTCTCTATAGAACAACAACCTAATTTCTAAAAGAAGAACAAAAGTGTAGCTAAACAAATGAATAAGTCATACAAAGGTAGACTATATTCAGGAAGGGAAAACTTGATTAGAAGAGAAACTATGTTTCACCCATGCATGAGTTGTTTGATTTAAAATGAAGGATATGTAATGTATTAAACATGAGGTGATACTAGTAGAGAGATTATTGATTTAGAATTTCAACTTCACATTAGTAGAAGGATAAAAGGAAATATATGCAACATGGTATACATGATCATACGCATAAAAGAAGCAACATGATCCTAAGAAAAAATTAGAAGTTAAAGATGACATGTGGAATAGTAGTATATGGTAAGGGGATTATGGAAAGTAAAGAACGGTTTGAAACATAATGGAGTAATATAGATTATAAAAGAAAGAGGTTGCGAGATTCAAGAAAGTGCTAATTAGTCAAGTATCCTTGTTGATAACCAATTAAACCTACATATGAGAAATGTATTATTGAATGTTTGAAGATAAGAATTCTAAGTCTCAAAATCATCTTCTCTTTCATATCTTCCTTAATGAGAGCAATGTGGGAATGAAGTGATAAGAAAATGAATCATATATGATGCATAACCACCGTGGTAGAGACATCTAGTGAATGTAATAATGACACACAATATGATGATGAAACCCTAACAGGGTAATTGAGAATTTAATCTATCTGAATGGCCAAGTAAGAGAAAGGAAATTCAATCGATAAGATAAAGAAGACTTTAGTAAAACTTGTGAGATCCAAAGTTTGAATTTCAAATTAATGGAGCAAAGTCACATCATAATAATGTCATGCTACTTATAAGGACCGAACCCTAGAATGTTTAGAGTTGTAGTAGTTCAAGGGATGTCACTAGTGATTTGACCTTGAATACTAGCATCTCTATAAAACAAGATCATGAGATTTGCACTATGAGAAGCAAACTAGCACTGATAGTAATCCTGGGTTTAAAGATAGCTAATATAAATAGTAGATGAACAATATGGAAATGATTCAGAGTAAAGAGTAAGATATAAATTTGAAATGTAACAAGTGTGTTTTGAACAAAAGGAGAAATACAATATGAGTGAAGTGTGATATGAGATAAATTCTTGCAGTGATAACAAGAATGATGAATAATCTATTTGTACCGTATATGTTTCAATTTTAGGAATGTTTAATCTACATGATTAAAATGATAAGAATAAATAGCAAAAAGTAAGTAGTAGTGAATGAGGAGAGAGATAAGAGAAAACAAGGGCTTTTAGTAATATGTGAAATTTTTTTAGAAGTATAATTGTTGAAGGTATATTAAGTGATGTAAAATTGGTTCTACATATGATTTCAGTGTACATGTGCAAGGAATATGTTAATTAAAGGTGTTTGATAGTTATAGTGATTCATAACAATAATCCATCTTAGTATTGTACAATTTTGGTATGGTGATATGGGTTGAATGATGATGGAAGAAATGGAGGGTTACCCTGAATAAGGTAGTCTTACATATTCACTCATATAAATAGAAGGGATGATAATCATATTATATTGATATGTAACCCTAATGAGGTATAGCTTGTTATACCTAGCTTTAATATAACTAAGTGATGGTTATTGGGTATGAATAGTCATTGAATGACTAATACAATCATGGAGTACTCTGTTACTGTTGTTGAAACCCTAGTATGCTATAACCTGATGGTTACACCTTGAATTATGTGTGGGTTCATACTTGAGAATAGTATAGAATGTGATGGTAATGCTTCAACTTATGCATCCATGATGCAATCTAGTCTTCTAACTCAAGGCTGTTTTGCCATTTGAGTAGCTCAATAGTCAAAATTCAAAACAACATGGTGAACTCTCTTTTGTGACTTAGAGGTAATACATAGCAATAGTTCATATTGAGCCATATGAATTGAGATAGTTGGATTGGATTATCAATGTTGAGGTAACACCTCAAGAGTATGAAAATATTGAATGGTTGTTTCTCTCTCTATCCTATGATTGATTGTGGCATAGAGAATTCGTTGGATATCATTGAGAACTATTTCAAACATGTTGTGATTAGAAAAGAAATGAAGGACTTAATGTTGAAAACTGCATTCAAGTATGAAATACAAGAATATAATGACAAGTAAGATTTCATAAGATAAAAATAAACTTTGAATATAATTTGTTTTCGTATTTATGTGTTGGATACGAAACTTTTGAAGGGGGTGAGAATTGTAATGACCACATTTGTGCTTAATCAGTAAACTAGGGTTTACTTGAATGATTGCATGCTTGATTAGATTGAACATCATTTAGACTTGATTAATGATAGTAGACCAATTGTGATGTTTCAAACCTAATAAGAAACTCTAACTATGATTTTAGTTTGAAGAATTAGGGTTTGAGAAATGTAACCCCAAATTGGCAAAAATTAGGGTTTTGATAGTACATGGATATAGAATTTGATCAGGATAGCAGTGTGGTAAATGATTTTTCATATTTTCTATAAAAAAATTATTTAATTGAATTTTGGATATGATATGGATAACTCAATCATGCATATTGTAGAAAATTTTCAAAATATTTGAGTGTTCTTTGAATGTGGTTATCATTCAAGCTATACTTCAACCAAAATGTTGACAGAGTGCTTTTCAGAAGTGTAGTGTTTTATTTTTAGTTATTTATTTGTAACTCCAAATGATCTAAAATTTTAACTTGAGATCTTAAACTCAATTATAAACAACATGTAAATGTTTCATAATTTTTGGATGCATTTAGACCATATCAGTAGATGAATTATAGTAATATGTTTATGATAGAAAATTCAGCTGAAATAAGAGAAAGTATAGTGAGGGGACAATGTGCAATTGACCCAAGCATCTCAATTGCTCTATATGGTCAACCTAACACACAAGGAGCTCCCATAATTCTTGATTCAATCCAGAGAAATGAAATCCTAGAGACAGAGGGAGAGTTAGGGTTTGAGAGGAGAAAGTGATGGAGATGTTGACCTAGGGTTTTGCGGTCTGAGGAATGATGAAATCATGTAAGTTTAGATTCTTTAGATATAGTTTCATGGTGAATCTTCTCTCAGATGCCAATATTCCGTCCCTCCCCTTATTGGATTCAAAATCATATCAAATCAAGTCCTTTTCTCACTCTTTCTTCATAATCCCTCATTTCTAGGGTTTCTGAGTTTAAAGGAAGAAGAATCAGGTGAATTGCTAGGGATTTGATATGAGATCGAGATTTTCAGGGATAAACTACATTTTTAAGGTGTTTTCACACCTTAGGGTGAGTGGGAACTTCCTTTAAATAGTATACTGCATGAAAATTGGTTAAATCATCCATAATATTTAATTGCTTAGTATGCGACTACAAACCCTGAATTGTGTGTTTGATCTAAGTTTTTGCAAAATGATATGAAACAGATTCTTCCTCTATTTTGATGAATTTCAGATGATAAAATCATATTAGAAATGTATACAATACATCCTAATGAGAATTCCCTAAGTATTTGCAGAGGTTATAAGAGTAAACTGAAAGATAGGGAATTTGTCTATGACTGAAATTGCTGTATAATTAAATGGAGAAATTTGTTTATCTGGATCCCCTTGGTTATGAATGATTGTTTAACTGAATGTGTAGTACATATATGTCAGATACTATCTTGGATTTCATGTGATGTGAATAGTGTTTGCTTGATATCTTCGTAAAGAGGGTGAAGCCCTATATGAGTGGAAAGCTGGAAATTTGTGAATAAATATGGTGAAATCCATTTGAGATGTTTTTCTTGGCATTATAGACTCTATTTATGCAATGTTATTCTTGATTCGTAATATCTCAGTGAATGGCATGGAAACCCAAATTCAGCTCAATTCCAAGGTTTCATACATATATTGATTTTATATGATTTGTTGATAGTAGTCTTTATTTAGTGAATGTTTATGTCACATGAAATCCCTATGAGAGCCTTGTGATAAGAGAATAAGGTAAATGAAACCCTAAGGATAGGGTATTCAATGAATCAAGTATTTTGATATCAATGTTTTCAGTATGAGATATGGTGATGCTTAACAATTCAGTTGTGGTAAATGTTATTAGATGGTCTATGAAAAGAATGGTTTATAGAGCTAAACTCATATATGTTATGTGATGCACAACTCAAGATTTGGGTTGAGGTGCACATTTTCCAAGGAAGTACAAATAGTTTACAGGTGCTAATGATGATTATTCATATGTCAAGTAACTAATTCTTATCAGTGTATTAAGAAGTTCAATTGCATGATTCTAGTGTATAAAGTATCAAGTGGACATGTATTCTGTTTATTTAAGAATTTTAGTCTGCCTGCAGGTATAAAATGTTGATTTCTCAATATATTACAATGTTTTGAGTATACTGCTCTGCCAAGTTTAGAATGATATATATGTTGTGTTATAAACTTCAAATAAATAGACACGGTACCATAGAGATACCAAAGTCAAGTACAAGTAAGAGAAAGATACAATATAGTAAGAGCTTTCCAAGAATAATAAAATAATAGACTTAGGAGCCCTGAACACCGTAGATTCCCTATGAGAGGTTTGCACCTTAGGGATGAAGCAACCTAACCCCGGTAGGGTCCAGTATACAGGGGTCAGAACGTACTAGCAGGTGGTACAGGGACAAAGCCCTAGTGGAAGTCTCCTTAAAATACAACATGTAGTGTCCAACATCAACCAAAGGTTCTGGTGGCACTAGAGTACAGAAAAGCCAATAGGTGGCTTGACTCTCTGCCTACGTACTCAGGTTAGAGGAGGAGTCTAGTTTTTACAGCATAATAGGTGTGCCGAAGCCAGAGAGCCATTTTCCTATTGCAGACCAG
This sequence comes from Alisma plantago-aquatica, assembly GCA_963693085.1. Taxonomy (NCBI): domain Eukaryota; kingdom Viridiplantae; phylum Streptophyta; class Magnoliopsida; order Alismatales; family Alismataceae; genus Alisma; species Alisma plantago-aquatica. The sequence goes on from OY856413.1 coordinate 723,243,910, forward strand.
TGACTTTGTCAGACTTAGCATTCCCGGGTGTGTCATCTAAGTCTTGTACGATGAGATCGTAGTTCGCTATGAGTCTTCATATGTAGAGTACAATGTATATGATCAGGGCATAAGCTAAAATATGTTCATATAGATTTAAAGAGTTTCGTATAAGTAAGAAAGGCTAAGAAAGATTCGAGTACAGTTTCTCGACAGTAATTCTTTGTATGTTTCTGAATTATTAGTTCTCTTTGAAATTAATAAAGCATGCTCATATATTGATTTACTCTTGTAGATATCTAGAGTATCCTGCCATATTTATGATTGTCAAGTATTAGACTGTTAAAAGCTTACTGTTGTTATAACTGATATCATTTTCTCAAAATTATATCTGAAATTATATCAGTGCTTTAGACTATTTCTTTGAAGTACTCATTCACTGAGCGAGTAGGCTCGCCCCTCTACTCACAATTTTTAGGGAAATCGTGGGGATTGAAGATATCATTGCATCAGAGTAGATATGCCACAAGAGTTAAGTCTAATTATAGTTAAGTTCAGTCGATTCTTGTCACTCTAGGTCCTTGTAAAGAAATAAGAGAGAGTTGTAAATGATGATGTATAACATTATTCCTCTTTTAGCAATATATGTGAATCAGCAAGTCTTATGTGCTTAAAAGTATGAGAAACATAATGAATGTTTATACATGAATGTTTACTGTTGAAATCATATTAGAGAAATCAATGTTTAGATTCTCTTGTAAAGTTAGTTTATGTGATTGCTGTGAGAAAGCAAAGAGTTTGAAAAAGAAGAAAAAGTTAAGGGTAGTCTTTGTATTACGTTAAATCCTTAATTTATACCCTAATCTCATGATTAGTGGTAATTGTGAGAAAATGATGGATTTTAGTAATATGTGAATTTGTTTTTAGAAGTATAATTTGTTGAAGGTATATTAAGGGATGTAAAATTGGTTCTACGTATGATTTCGGTGTACATGTGCAAGCAATAAGTTAATTAAAGGTGTCTGATAGTTATAGTCATCCATACCAGTAATCCATCTTAGTATGGTACAATTGTGGCATGGTGATATGGGTTGAATGATGATGGAACAAATGGAGGGTTACCCTGAATAAGGTAGTCTTACCTATTCACTCATATGAATAGAAGGGATGATAACCATATTGTATTTACATGTAACCCTAATGAGGTATAGCTTGTTATACCTAGCTTTAATATAACTAAGTGATGGTAATTGGGTATGAATAGTCTGTTGTTGGGTTTTAGGGGAGACAGAGAAGGCAGCGGAAACAAAAATTTTCCTCCCCAAACCCCGAACAAGGAAATGCGTCAACATCTATATAATAGGAAAGGATGGTTTGTGGAATCATACCTTCTCCCAAGGCTTGCTTGGCGACAATACCTCGCGCTATGCACGGTCTTCAACTCTGGTCTTGGACGGCGTATGTGCAGCTCCTGGTCACACCGGGACTGACGACTCCTCCTCTCACCGGGACTGTCGGGATTGACAGTTGTCCTCCTAAGCGGCAGAAACCTCCTACCTCTGAAGTAGTCCACACGGACCACCAGGAACTCCACACTCCTTGTCCCACAAGGAAGTGGAAGGAGTCGCACCCTCCTTTTGATGTACTAGTCGCCAACACACTCTCCTGCCTCCAGTTGCAACTACAGTTGTCCTTCCCTTGCTGCACCTCCCTTTACGGGAAGCACTTGCTCGGGCTCTCTCTCGGTTACCAAAACTAGAGAGAACGACAACTTTGCAGAGCAACTGGTTGCACTGAGTTGTACTTTGAGAAGCCCCCAATACCCCTATATATATAGGCGGGTCATGGGACAGGGTTCTTTGTCCCCGGCAATATGGGACTAAAAGCAGGAGTAGAAGGGTTCGAGATTTTCCACAAAAGCAACCAACTCACAACCTAAACCGATCGGTTCACAAGTGAACCAGTCGGTTGGGGACCTGAACCAGTCGGTTGGAGCACCAACCGATCGGTTGGGACCCATGAGCCGATCGGTTCACTTCTAAACCGGTCAGTTTGTGGTCCTGGTCAGTTCCCGATAGACTTTCCTTCTTTCGTTTCTAATTGGTATCGAATACCAATCCTTGTTCCAATCAAATTGGGCAAGTGAAACGCAAGGAAAATTCTCACCCACCTGACTTTCCCAACTTGCTCAGTTGCACCAGTTGAACCGATCGGTTCAACACTTGAACCGCTCGTTTCACTCTTTACATGAGCCGATCGGTTCAACACTTGAGCCGACCGGTTCAGCAACCTCAGCCGACCGGTTCAACACTTGAACCAATCGGTTGGGAGTGCAGGTTGTGCAGAAATAGTCAATTGCAATTTCAATCAATCTGATACTCCAATCAACATGTCCAACACCTTGAACAGTATGATATTGATCTATCATTTAATTGAGTGTTTAATTGAACTACTAAACTCCTTTAGTAATCAATCTAAACGTTGCTTATGGACAAAACTCCTCTTCCAGGTTAAATCCTATGTGTGTGACCCTGCAGGTCCATTTCACGTTGGCAGTGAAAGTCCATAACACTTATGACTTCACAAGCAAAGAGCGGTGCCTAGTCACACATCAGTGCTACCCAAATGAAAGTAGAAAGTTGGAGAACAACTTTCAATCCTACAATCCGTGAATGGTGTTACAGTGAATGTATAATTCCTTTGTCACTGATATCCCGAATGAACTCGAGGCATGGAACAGTCATCCTATCAACGTGCATTCACTTTCTTGATCTCGGAGTAGATTGAACGAGATATGTATGACATCAATATCACATATTGATTCACACATGTGTGTGCACGCCTATCTCAATCCTACTCATCAAGTGGCCTTGGATATCAAACTCCCTCAGTAGGGACAATTCCCATATCTATCACTCACCCCTCAAAATCCCCATGTGTCAAAGCCACCCAATCATCACCTTTATAACAACCCATGTTTCAGGACTGCGTTTGATGATGTCAAAGTGTGCCCAACGACATGTGTTGAGTGTAGTGATTTCAGGTCTAAGAATCACACTCACCACCATCACTGTGAGTACTTACTGTGACTACCATGTCATGGTTCCATGTGTCAAACTCACGGTGGGTCTGTCCGGTACACTTGTTCTCTAACAAGTACCTATGTGTTTGGTTTGATATCTCTATATCATGACTAATGAGATTCTGTCATCAACCAACACCACAATCTAGTCTTGTATGTCATTGTTGTCTACCTACCTTCCACAATGACATCCGACTAGGGACATAACAAGAATGTACAAACTCTTAGCATCTGTATGATCTCATCGTTCAGGTCATGAACCTGAAGGCATACGTCATTGACTACTGTCATTCTCTAGACATTCAATTTGTTCTATCACTATCTCATATGACTCAACCAGAAAGAATTGGAAGCTTGCCTTTGATGTTTATCAAATCAATCTTAATGTATCCCACCAATCATCCCATGATTGGCTCTCAAGGCATACATACCAACAGACTCCCACTTGCACTGCAAGCCAATCACCCTTGAATCATATTCATAGTGATCTTCAAACATGTCCCACATGTTACTGTGCTCTAGTACCAAGATAGTGAGTAATGGCAACACCTTGCCAAAGTCAGTATTAATTGCATGTCTCTCATCTCTTCGTTGTACGTCACACGTATGAGATGGAGGTGTCGTAATATGCAATCTAGTATTCCTTTGCTAACCTTTAGCCACATTGCATGATCAAGGATTCCATACTTGTCATCAATGAGTGGAATATAAGTTCATCTCATGAACTTCCAGATCCATATAATATCTACTACTGTTCTCTAACGCATAGATACTCGGTATTTCCTTTTAAATGGTTTTATTGGAACACTTCCAATTATCAACAAACTTTCACTTTTATATATCCCATATATATATTGCTATTAATTTTCTATCCTTTTCAGAAGTTCGCATCAATGTAACTCTTTGCATTGAACTCTTCCTTATCTCCATAGAACTAGTACTTCACAAGTACTTATCAAGTTCTCACGGTATTCTAGTAACCCTTACTGGAAGCAGACAAACATCCACTCGTCATGTCTCACATATGAGTTAACAAGATGAGCACATCAAATTGTCATGTCATACATACAAGATGATGAATGCATTTTGTTCTTGCCATGTCAATACATGCAAGATAATGGGATGATTACATACATGATAGATTCACATCTATTCTTAGTGTTCCCATTCTTCATAAGAATTGGACACTTGGCCTTGGGATACTAACTCCATGTAACATGAAAAGTTTTCTCCCACTGAATCTGTGTATACTGAACCCTTCAGTACAGATTGCCAATGTATGCTTTCTCTTTTCAGGTCAAGAGGTTTTCGAGAACAATCTCTATAGATCTCTATTCCTATCACATAGGAAACATCTCTATCTTCCTTAAAGATAATTTCCACTTTTGGATTTCCATTCTAGAACATTTCCATTTCACATCAACATGTGGAATGTGAACACGCTCCCACTAAATCATAGATCCCTTCTTTATCTTTGACATATCATTCAAACCCTTTGACTATATTATCAAAGTAAAGATCCGATCCTGAGTTTCTTGTACTCAATCAATCACATTGATTAGTCCATTGTAACTTATAGACTTCATTTGCATTAGTGGATTCATAAACCTTATAGGTTGTGTCACATACACACCCTTGTTTTATTCCTCATAGGAATGTGGTTTTAGTATCCATATGCTAAATATCTTAGTCATTAAGTTGCAATCAACAAGCATCATCCTTCTCAAAATGTTATCCATGTGTGTTAACACTTAAGACTCATTTGTACTTATGGATTTGATCCAATGAGTGCTACCATAAAGGTCATACCTTATGGTTCACATGGATGTCATTTAGGATGTAATGGTCATAAACCATAACTCAAAATTTGATTCCTCATATTCATCTAGATAGTTGACTCATCACATGAACAACTTATCACATAGATAATTGAGGTGTATCTATCAAGGATATAAGAACTCACAACTCCTTGTGATTCTTAATTTCTTTTATTAGTGTGGGGTATTCTTTTATTAAGAAGAATTCAGTTATTCGATAATCATTCTCTAACTCCTTAGAGTATGATTTCTTCTTGATTTAGACATCACCATCCCTTAATCATGAGTTCACTATGATACACTATCATAATCACTCATAAGGATCTCAAACATTTGGTCGATCTCATCAAGAATTAACACTTTTCCAAATTTGTACTTCATCTATGATAATCTTGAACACTTCATGATATTCGTATTGGTATTTCTCTAAATACCATTTGAAGTATTAGCATTTGTTCCAATAGGTATGTAAATACATCACATGTATTATGTTGGGTTTTAGGGGAGGCAGAGAAGGCAGCGGAAACAAAAATTTTCTCCCCAAACCCAGCACGAGGAAATGTGTCAACGTCTATATAATAGGAAAGGATGGTTTGTGGAATCATACCTTGTCCCAAGACTTGCTTGGCGACAATACCTCGCGCTATGCGCGGTCTTCAACTCCGATCTTGGATGACGTCTGTGCAGCTCCTGGTCACACCGGGACTGACTCCTCCTCCTCCTACCAGACTGTTAGATGACATTTGTCCTCCTGAGCGGCAGTGACCTCCCGCCTCTGTAGTAGTCCACACGGACCACCTGGAACTCCACACTCCTTGTCCCACAAGGAAGTGGAAGGAGTCGCACCCTCCTGTTGATGTACTAGTCGTCAACACACTCTCCTGCCTCCAGTTGCAACTGCAGTTGTCCTTCCCTTGCTGCACCTCCCTTTTGCGGGAAGCACTTTCTCGGGCTCTCTCTCGGTAATCAAAACTAGAGAGAACGACAACTTTGCAGAGCAACTGGTTGCACTGAGTTGTTTTTGAGAAGCCCCCAATACCCCTATATATATAGGAGGGTCATGGGACATGGTTCTCCATCTCGGGCAATGCGGGACTAAAAGCAGGAGTAGAAGGGTTCGAGATTTTCCACAAAAGCAATCAACTCGCAACCTGAACCGATCGGTTCACAAGTAAACTGGTCGGTTGGGGACCTGAACCGGTTGGTTGGAGCTCCAACCGATCAGTTGGGACCCATGAGCCGGTCGGTTCACTTCTGAACCGGTCGGTTCGTGGTCCTGGTCAGTTCCCAATTGACTTTCCTTCTTTTGTTTCTAATTGGTATCGAATACCAATCCTTGTTCCAATCAAATTGGGCAAGTGAAATGCAAGGAAAATTCTCACCGACCTGACTTTCCCAACTTGCTCGGTTGCACCAGTTGAACCGATCGGTTCAACACTTGAACCGCTCATTTCACTTTGTACATGAGCCGATCGGTTCAACACTTGAGTCGACCAGTTCAGCAACCTCATCCGATCGGTTCAACACTTGAGTCGATCGGTTGGAAGCACAGGTTGTGCAAAATCAGTCAATTGCGATTTCAATCAATCTAATACTCCAATCAACACGTCCAACACCTTGAACCATATGATATTGAGCTATCAACTGATTGAGTGTTTAATTGAACTACTAAACTCTTTTAGTAATCAATGTAAACATTGCTTTGTGGACAAAACTCCTCTTCCAGGTTAAATCCTATGGGTGTGACCCTGCAGGTCCATTTCACGTTGGTAGTGAAAGTCCATAACACTTATGACTTCACAAGCAAAGAGCGGTGCCTAGTCACACATCAGTGCTACCCAAGTGAAAGTAGAAAGTTGGAGAACTATTTTCAATCCTACAATCCGTGAATGGTGTTACAGTGAATGTATAATTCCTTTGTTACTGATATCCCAAATGAACTCGAGGCATGGAACAGTCATCCTGTCAACGTTCATTCACTTTCTTGATCTCAAAGTAGATTGGAAGAGATATGTATGACATCAATATCACATATTGATTCACACATGCGTGCATGCCTTTCTCAATCCTACTCATCAAGTGGCCATGGATATCAAATCCCTCAGGAGGGACAAATCCCATATCTATCACTCACCCCTCAAAAGCCCCATGTGTCAAAGCCACCCTATCATCACCTTTATAACAACCCATGTTTCAGGACTACGTTTGATGATGTCAAAGTGTGCCCAACGACATGTGTTGAGTGCAGTGATTTTAGGTCAAAGAATCACACTCACCACCATCACTGTGAGTATTGAATGTGACTACCATGTCATGGTTCCATGTGTCAAACTCACGGTGGGTCTGTCTGGTACACTTGTTCTCTAACAAGTACCTATGTGTTTGGTTTGATATCACTATATCATGACTAATGAGATTCTGTCATCAACCAACACCGCAATCTAGTCTTGTGTGTCATTGTTGTCTATCTACCTTCCACAATGACATTCGACTAGGGACATAACAAGAATGTACAAAATCTTACCATCTGTATGATCTCATCGTTCAGGTCCTCAACCTGAAGGCATACGTCATTGAGTACTGTCATTCTCTAGACATTCAATCTGTTCTATCACTATCTCATATGATTGAACCAGAAAGAATTGGAAGCTTGCCTTTGTGGTTTATCAAATCAATCTTAATGTATCCCACCAATCATCCCATGATTGGCTCTCAGGGCATACATACCAACAGACTCCCACTTGCACTGCGAGCCAATCACCCTTGAATCATATTCATAGTGATCTTCAAACATGTCCCACATGTTACTGTGCTCTAGTGCCAACATAGTGAGTAATGTCAACACCTTGCCAAAGTCAGTATTAACTGCATGTCTCACATCTCTTCGATGTACGTCACACGTATGAGATGGAGTTGCCACAATATGTGATCTAGTATTCCTTTGCTAACATTTAGCCACATTGCATGATCAAGGATTCCATACTTGTCATCAATGAGTGGAATATCTATGAGTTCATCTCATGAACTTTCAGATCCATATAGTATCTACTTCTGTTCTCTAACGCATAGATACTCGGCATTTCCTTTTTAAATGGTTTTATTGGAACACTTCCAATTATCAACAAACTTTCACTTTTATACATCCTATGTATATTTTGCGATTAATTTTTATCCTTTCGGAAGTTCGCATCAATGCAAGTCTTTACATTGAACTCTTCCTAATATCCATAGAACTAGTACTTCAAAAGTACTTATCAAGTTCTCATGGTATTCCAGTAACCCTTACTGGAAGTAGACAGACATCCACTCGTCATGTCCCACATACGAGTTATTAGGATGAGCACATCATATTGTCATGTCGTACGTACAAGATGATGAATACATTTTATTCTTTCCATGTCCATACATGCAAGATAATGGGATGATTACATACATGATAGATCCATATCTATTCTTAGTGTACCCGTTCTTCATAAGAATTGGACACTTGGCCTTGGGATACCAACTCCATGTAGTATGGACAAGTTTTCTCCCACTGAATCTCTGCATACTGAACATTTCAGTACAGATTGCCAATGTATGCTCTCTCTCTTTTCAGGTCAAGAAATTTTTCGAGAACTATCTCTATAGATCTCTATTCCTATCACATAGGAAACATCTCTATCTTCCCTAAAGATGATTTCCACTTTTGGATTTCCATTTTAGAACATTTCCATTTCACATCAACATGTGGAATGTGAATACGCTCCCACTAAATCATAGATCCCTTCTTTATCTTTGACATATCAGTCAAACCCTTTGACTATATCATCAAAGTAAAGGTCCATTTCTGAGTTGCTTGTACTCAATCAATCACATTGATTAGTCCATTGTAACTTATAGACTTCATTTGCATTAGTGGATTCATAAACCTTATAGGTTGTGTCACGTACACATCCTTGTTTTATTCCTCATAGGAATGCGGTTTTAGTATCCATGTGCCAAATGTCTTAGTCATTAAGTTGCAATCAACAAGCATCATCCTTCTCAAAATGTTATCCATGTGTCTTAACATTTAAGACTCATTTGCACTTATGGATTTCATCCAATGAGTGCTACCATCAAGGTCATACCTTATGGTTGATATGGATGTCATTTAGGATGTAATGTTCATAAACCATAACTCAAAATTTGATTCCTCATATTCATCTAGATAGTTGACTCATCACATGAACAACTCATCACATAGATAATTGAGGTGTATCTGTTAAGGATATAAGAACTCACAACCCTTCTGATTCTTAGTTTCTTTTATTAGTGTGGGGTATTCTTTTATTAAGAAGAATTCAGTTATTTGATATTCATTCTCTAACTCCTTAGAGTATGATTCCTTCTAGATTTAGACATCACCATGCCTTAATCATGAGTTCATTATGATACACTATCATAATCACTCATAAGGATCTCAAACATTTGGTCCAAGTATTTCATTCATTGATCTCATCAAGAATTAACACTTTACCAAATTTATACTCCATTCATGATAATCTTGAACACTTCAAGACATTCATATTGGTATTTCTTCAAACACCATGAGAAGTATTAGCATTTGTTCCAATAGGTATGTAAATACATCACATGTATTATACCTAATAGGATAATCATTCTCCCACTACCTTCAGTGAAGATTGATTAATCATGTCCAAGATATTCATGTCTCTTATTGGTTCTCTAACCAAAAGAGTCTAGATTTATCCATCACATGGATACTAGAAGTGAATTTCTCATGATTGATGCTAATTTGATTGTTTGAGTTATCTATAACCTTTAGGTATCATTTTATCTCATGCATATCAAATACCATAAGATAAACAAGGCATTGCCACAAAGATCATATCTTTAAAAGATTGAAACATCAACTTTATTGATTTCCATCATTGTCATACAGTATGCAAAATAAAGTGTTTCTATCTATTGGCAAATATGAAATAACAGTTCATAACTGTATTACATGCCTTATAGGCTGAAAATAAACTAAAGTACTCCTATCTATGGCGGCAACACTTTCCCCAATTGTGAGTGCTTTACACTTTACATCTTGGTATCATATACCTCAAAAAGTGTTACAAGTTTACTTTCATGACACCTTTAAGTAGAGGCTTCAATCGCCTCCTTCTTCTTTTGTTCTTCCAGATAGAGAGGACAATTCCTTTTCCAATGTCCCGGATTTTGACAATGGTGGCAATTTCCTTTATTGGTCACGCCTCCCTTGGCCTTGAGAGCTAAAGACGGCTTGGACTCCTAGCTAGCATCAGAACCTTTCTTAGCTTTGCCCTTTCCCTTGCCCTTGGACTTGCCTTTCTTGCTTGTGATCACCATCACAGCCTTAGGCTTGTCCTTCTTCATCTGTATCTCGGCTGTCCTCAACATGCCCAACAACTCTGACAGTGGCATATCAAAGTTGTTCATGTTGTAGTTCATCACAAACTGACTGTATGATTCTGGCAACGATTGCAGTATCACGTCAGTAGCCAACTCTTGGCTCAGTGGAAATCCCAGTCTCTGCAGGTTCTCCACATACCCAATCATCTTGAGTGTGTGAGGACCAACTGGATCTCCTTCTGTCATGACGCACTTGAACAGCGCCCTAGAAACATTGTATCTCTCTTGCCGTGCCTGATCTTCATACATGTTCCTGAGATGCTGAATCATCTCAATGACACCCATGTTCTCATGCTGTCTTTGCAACTAATGGTTCATAGAACATAACATCAAGCACTTTGCATCAATGGCATCATCAAAATGCTTCTTGTAAGCATCTCTTTCTGCCTTTGTTGCATTAGGAGCGGGTTCCTCTGGAATTGGAGTATCCAGGACATAGAGCTTTCTCTCTTGAGTGAGAACAATTCTCAATGTCCGATACCAGTCGTGGAAGTTTGTCCCATTTAACTTGTCCTTGTCAAGGACCGATCGCAAAGAAAAGTGGTTGTTGTTTGTTGCCATTTGAACTACAAAAGGAAATATGCAATTTTAGTCCAAAAACTCATTTTTGACTTATTTGATTGATTTGAAAAATTTGACGATATAATTAGGCCTTTAATTAATTATCGCTCCCACTATTTTACTTCAAATTGATAGCCCTCACCATCAATTTGGAAGATTGCAGCGTACAACCTTCTAGTGGGCAAGATCCTGAAATCCTCTAAGTCATGAGTCAGCTTTGGCCGATCGCCCACAACTTAGATCTCTCAGGTAGGCAACTCTTGCCAATTGCATCATATGCAACTCTTGTTGAATGAACATGCACAACACCTTGCCATGAACATTCCTTTCCTCTGGGCTTAGACGCTCTAAGAATCACCAGTTAAGTCTAACCCAAAAGCTGACATGGTAAACATGCACCCTGCTTTGGCAGAATCTACATGTCTACCCTTCACACTTCCACAAGATAGATGGCGCACCACGCTTTGGCGTAACCTACGCTTAGTCGATCGAGCTTTTCATGTGTGTCGCTAATGTAAGGCATATAAGACTTAATATTCTAATCAGGGATTTGGTTTTTATATACATATACATATCCAATCACCACAATACATAGTACATATCATATACAAGCTATATCCCATAGAAAATATGCACAAACGATAAAAAGCGATGATTATGGCCATCCTAATGTGATTCCTTGAGCCAAGAGGAATCACGGTCATCTAGGTCTACATCACATGCAACCTGTACAAGATGAACATTTGTGCCTTGCCATCCGCGTTGATCAACTCATCACATGAATGATCTGTACTCTCCAGCCGGTCGTCTGGGTGCCACCAGCCGGTCGGTTGGCTCCTCCAACCGATCGGTTCTCCTGGACATCGTGCATCTCATCATGTCTGCCACTCGGTTGTCTCGCTCCTCGATCCGGTCATCAACCAATCGGTTCACTCCTTGAACCGATCGTCTGGAACGTCAACCGATCGGTTCACACCTTGCACCGATCGTCTCAGCTGTCGTCTTGATGTTCGTCGTTCTTTGACATAACAGGAAATAAAATCTATCCTATTATTACATTGCTTAAAAGAAGAAACCCCGAGTTACATTCGGGGGGAGCAAAGGTAGGAAAGAATCTTGAATTATTTCGAGTTACATCAGGAATAAGAGAGGGAAGATCGGTGCGCAGACCGAGATGCAAGCAACCACAAACAACCACACACAGATAGGGGTTTATAGGCCATAATCATGCTACACACATCCACCACAAAACTCGTTAAAGGGCGACGCGTATCGAGTGCATTAATAATACATATCATATATGTAATTTGGGATTTGTGGATTTAGGATTGGACATGCATAAAGCCAATATTATTCGCATTGCATGCAATAAATAAAGGCGACAAACCAAAATCGATCATATCGATATTCCCAAAATATAGAGCAGTTGACGTGGCTATGATACCACTGTTGGGTTTTAGGGGAAGCAGAGAAGGCAGCGGAAACAAAAATTTTCTCCCCAAACCCAGCACGAGGAAACGCGTCAACGTCTATATAATAGGAAAGGATGGTTTGTGGAATCATACCTTGTCCCAAGGCTTGCTTGGCGACAATACCTCGCGCTATGTGCTGTCTTCAACTCCGATCTTGGACGGCATCTGTGCAGCTCCTGGTCGCACTGGGACTGACGACTCCTCCTCCTACCGGACTGTCAGATGACAGTTGTCCTCCTGAGCGGCAGTGACCTCCCGCCTCTGTAGTAGTCCACACGGACTACCTGGAACTCCACACTCCTTGTCCCACACGGAAGTGGAAGGAGTCGCACCCTCCTGTTGACGTACTAGTCGTCAACACACTCTCCTTCCTCCAGTTGCAACTGCAGTTGTCCTTCCCTTGCTACACCTCCTTTTTGCGGGAAGCACTTGCTCGGGCTCTCTCTCGGTTACCAAAACCAGAGAGAACGACAACTTTGCAGAGCAACTAGTTGCACTGAGTTGTTTTTGAGAAGCCCCCAATACCCCTATATATATAGGAGGGTCATGGGACAAGGTTCTCCATCCCGGGCAATGCGGGACTAAAACCAGGAGTAGAAGGGTTCGAGATTTTCCACAAAATCAATCAACTCGCAACCTAAACCGATCAGTTCACAAGTGAACCGGTCAGTTGGGGACCTAAACCGGTCGGTTGGAGCACCAACCGATCGGTTGGGACCCATGAGCCGGTTGGTTCACTTCTGAACCGGTCGGTTCGTGGTCTTGGTCGGTTCTCGATTGACTTTCCTTCTTTTGTTTCTAATTGGTATCGAATACCAATCCTTGTTCCAATCAAATTGGGTAAGTGAAACGCAAGGAAAATTCTCACCGACCTGACTTTCCCAACTTGCTCGGCTGCACCAGTTGAACCGATCGGTTCAATACCTGAACCGCTCGTTTCACTCTGTACATGAGCCGATCGGTTCAACACTTGAGCTGACCGGTTCAACAACCTCAGCCGACCGGTTCAACACTTGAGCTGATCGGTTGGGAGCACAGGTTGTGCAGAATCAGTCAATTGTGATTTCAATCAATCTGATACTCCAATCAATGCGTCCAACACCTTGAACCATAAGATATTGAGCTATCAACAGATTGAGTGTTTAATTGAACTACTAAACTCCTTTAGTAATCAATCTAAACATTGCTTTGTGGACAAAACTCCTCTTCCAGGTTAAATCCTATGTGTGTGACCCTGCAGGTCCATTTCACATTGGTAGTGAAAGTCCATAACATTTATGACTTCACAAGCAAAGAGCGGTGCCTAGTCACACATCAGTGCTACCCAAGTGAAAGTAGAAAGTTAGAGAACAACTTTCAATCCTACAATCCGTGAACGGTGTTACAGTGAATGTATAATTCCTTTGTCACTGATATCCCGAATGAACTCGAGGCATGGAACAGTCATCCTGTAACGTTCATTCACTTTCTTGATCTCAGAGTAGATTGGAAGAGATATGTATGACATCAATATCACATATTGATTCACACATGCATGCACGCCTTTCTCAATCCTACTCATCAAGTGGCCATGGATATCAAACTCCCTCATGAGGGATAAATCCCATATCTATCACTCACCCCTAAAAAGCCCCATGTGTCAAAGCCACCCAATCATCACCTTTATAACAACCCATGTTTCAGGACTGCATTTGATGATGTCAAAGTGTGCCCAATGACATGTGTTGAGTGCAGTGATTTCAGGTCAAAGAATCACACTCACCACCATCACTGTGAGTACTGACTTTGACTACCATGTCATGGTTCCATGTGTCAAACTCACGGTGGGTCTGTCCGGTACACTTGTTCTCTAACAAGTACCTATGTGTTTGGTTTGATATCACTATATCATGACTAATGAGATTCTGTCATCAACCAACACCACAATCTAGTCTTGTGTGTCATTGCTGTCTATCTACCTTCCACAATGACATCCGACTAGGGACATAAAAAGAATGTACAAACTCTTAGCATCCGTATGATCTCATCGTTCAGGTCCTCAACCTGAAGGGATACGTCATTGAGTACTGTCATTCTCTAGACATTCAATCTATTCTATCACTATCTCATATGATTGAACCAGAAAGAATTGGAAGCTTGCCTTTGTGGTTTATCAAATCAATCTTATTGTATCCAACCAATCATCCCATGATTGTCTCTCAGGGCATACATACCAACATATTATACCTAATAGGATAATCATTCTCCTACTACCATTAGTGAAGATTGATTAATCATGTCCAAGATATTCATGTCTCTTACTGGTTCTCTAACCAAAAGAGTCTAGATTTATCCATCACATGGAAACTAGAAATGAATTTCTCATGATTGATGCTAATTAGATTGTTTGAGTTATCTATAACTTTAGGTATCATTTTATCTTATGCATACCATGTATCACAAGACAAACAAGGCATTGACACAAAGATCATATCTTTAAGATTGAAACATCTCTTTATTAATTGCCATGATTGTCATACAATATGCAAACATAAAGTGTGTCTATCTATTGGCAAATATGAAATAGCAGTTCTCAATTCTATTTGTGCCCTTTAGGCTGAAATAAACTGAAAGATACATCTATCTTTGGCAGCAACACTTTCTCCAATGATGGGTGCTTCTTTCTTGGTCCTTTCATAAAGGCCATCACTTCTTTGTGGATCTTGCATATCATATATGATAGATCCATATCTTGGTATCATATACCTCAGCCAAAGATCACATCAAAGATTATGGTTTGTCTTTCTTTATCTTTGCCTCTACTATCCTCAACATGTCCAACAACTTTGTCAACGCTTGTCAAAGTCGTTCATGTTGTAGTTTATCACGAACTGTATGATTTTGCAACACTTGCAGTATCATACCAATAGCCAACTCTTGGCTCAGAGGGAATCCTTCTTAGTCAGGTTTTCCACATACCCAATCACATTGAGTGTGTGAATACCTTACTGGATCTCCTTCTGTCATGATATACTAGGACAGTGTCTTGGAGACATCATATGTCTCATTTTGTCTCTGCAACTCATAGTTCAGAGAACACAACATCAAGCACTCCTCATCAATGTCTTCCTCGGTATGCTTCCATTAGCATACTTTCAGTCATTGATGTGGTGGGATTGAGTTCATCTGGTCTTGGTATGACTAGGACTTAGAGCTTTCGCTCTTTGATTGAGAACACTTCTCATTATCCTAACCAATCGTGGAATTATTCCCATTTAATTTGTTGGCCTCAAAGACCGATCGCAAATAAAGTGATTTGTTGATTAACCATTTATTTTAACAAAAGGAAATATATGCAATTTTAGTCCAAAACTCTTTTTGACTTGTTTGATTGATTTGAAAAGTTGACGATAAAATTAGGGATTTAATTAATTATCGCTCCCACTATTTTACTTCAAATTGATAGCCCTCACCATCAATTCGGAAGATTGCAGCGTACAACCTTCTAGTGGGCAAAATCCTGAAATCCTCTAAGTCATGAGTCATCTTTGGCTGATCGCCCACAACTTAGATCTCTCAGGTAGGCAACTCTTGCCAATTGCATCATATGCAACTCTTGTTGAATGAACATGCACAACACCTTGCCATGAACATTCCTTGCCTCTGGGCATAGACGCTCTAAGAATCACCAGTTAAGTCTAACCCAAAAGCCGACACGGTAAACATGCACCCTGCTTTGGCAGAACCTACATGTCTACCCTTCACACTTCCACAAGATAGACGGCGCACCACGCTTTGGCGTAACCTACGCTTGGTCGATCGATCTTTTCATGTGTGCCACTACTGGAAGGCATATAAGACTTAATATTTTAATGAGGGATTTGGTTTTATATACATATACATATCCAATCACCACAATACATAGTATGTATCATATACATGCTATATCCCACAGAAAACATGCACAAACGATAAAAGCGATGATTATGGCCATCCTAATGTGATTCCTCGAGCCAAGAGGAATCACGGTCATCTAGGTCAACATCACATGCAACCTGTACAAGATGAACATATGTGCCTTCACATCCGAGTTGATCAACTCATCACATGAATGATCTGTACTCTCCAGCCGGTCATCTGGGTGTCACCAGCCGATCGGTTGGCTCCTCCAACCGATCGGTTCTCCTAGACGTCGTGCATCTCGTCATGTCCGCCACCCGGTCGTCTCGCTCCTCGATCGGTCATCAACCGATCGGTTCACTCCTTGAACCGACCGTCTGGAACGTCAACTGATCGGTTCACGCCTTGAACCGATCGTTTCAGTTGTTGTCTTGATGTCTTCCGGTCTTCGACATAACAGGAAATAAAATCTATTCTATTATTATATTGCTTAAAAGAAGAAACCCCGAGTTACATTCGGGGGGAGCAAAGGTAGGAAAGAATCTCGAATTATTTCGAGTTACATCAGGAATAAGAGAGGGAAGATCAGTGCGCAGACTGAGATGCAAGCAACGACAAACAACCACACATAGATAGGGGTTTATAGGCCATAATCATGCTACACACATCCACCACAAAACTCATTTAAGGGCGACGTGTATCGAGTGCATTAATAATACATATCATATATGTAATTTGGGATTTGTGGATTTAGGATTGGACATGAATAAAGCCAATATTATTCACATCGCATGCAATAAATAAAGGCGACAAACCAAAATCGATCATATCGATATTCCTAAAATATAGAACAGTTAACCTGGCTCTGATACCACTGTTGGGTTTTAGGGGAGGCAGAGAAGGCAGCGGAAACAAAAAATTTCCTCCCCAAACCCGGAACAAGGAAACACGTCAACGTCTATATAATAGGAAAGGATGGTTTGTGGAATCATACCTTGTCCCAAGGCTTGCTTGGAGACAATACCTCGCGCTATGCGCGGTCTTCAACTCCGATCTTGGACGGCGTCTGTGCAGCTCCTCGTCGCACCGGGACTGACGACTCCTCCTCTCATCGGGACTGTCGGGATTGACAGTTGTCCTCCTGAGCGGCAGAAACCTCCCGCCTCTGAAGTAGTCCACACGGACCACCTGGAACTCCACACTC
Source organism: Alisma plantago-aquatica (assembly GCA_963693085.1). Classification (NCBI taxonomy): domain Eukaryota; kingdom Viridiplantae; phylum Streptophyta; class Magnoliopsida; order Alismatales; family Alismataceae; genus Alisma; species Alisma plantago-aquatica. The sequence continues at coordinate 723,261,325 of OY856413.1, forward strand.
CTTGTCCCACAAGGAAGTGGAAGGAGTCACACCCTCTTGTTGACGTACTAGTCGCCAACACACTCTCCTGTCTCTAGTTGCAACTGTAGTTGTCCTTCCCTTGTTGCACCTCCCTTTGCGGGAAGCACTTGCTTGGGCTCTCTCTCAGTTACCAAAACTAGAGAGAATGACAACTTTGCAGAGCAACTGGTTGCACTGAGTTGTACTTTGAGAAGCCCCCAATTGCCCTATATATATAGGCGGGTCATGGGATAGGGTTCTCTATCCCCGGCAATATGGGACTAAAAGCAGGAGTAGAAGGGTTCGAGATTTTCCAAAAAAGCAACCAACTCGCAACCTGAACCGATCGGTTCACAAGTGAACCGGTCGGTTGGGGACCTGAACCGGTCGGTTGGAGCACCAACCGATCAATTGGGACCCATGAGCCGATTGGTTCACTTCTAAACCGGTCAATTTGTGGTCTTGGTCGGTTCCCTATTGACTTTCCTTCTTTCGTTTCTAATTGGTATCAAATACCAATCCTTGTTCCAATCAAATTGGGCAAGTGAAACGCAAGGAAAATTCTCACCGACCTGACTTTCCCAACTTGCTCGGTTGCACCAGTTGAACCGATCGGTTCAACACTTGAACCGCTCATTTCACTCTGTACATGAGCCGATCGGTTCAACACTTGAGCCGACCGGTTCTGCAACCTCAGTTGACCAGTTCAACACTTGAACCAATCGGTTGGGAGTGCAGGTTGTGCAGAATCAGTCAATTGCGATTTCAATCAATCTGATACTCCAATCAACATGTCCAACACCTTGAACAGTATGATATTGTGCTATCAATCAATTGAGTGTTTAATTGAACTACTAAACTCCTTTAGTAATCAATCTAAACGTTGCTTGTGGACAAAACTCCTCTTCCAGGTTAAATCCTATGTGTGTGACCCTGCAGGTCCATTTCACATTGGCAGTGAAAGTCCATAACACTTATGACTTCACAAGCAAAGAGTGGTGCCTAGTCACACATCTGTGCTACCCAAGTGAAAGTAGAAAGTTGGAGAACAACTTTCAATCCTACAATCCGTGAATGGTGTTACATTGAATGTATAATTCCTTTGTCACTGATATCCCGAATGAACTCGAGGCATGGAACAGTCATCCTTTCAATGTTCATTCACTTTCTTGATCTCAGAGTAGATTGAACGAGATATGTATGACATCAATATCCCATATTGATTCACACATGCGTGTGCATGCCTATCTCAATCCTACTCATCAAGTGGCCTTGGATATCAAACTCCCTCAGGAGGGACAAATCCCAGATCTATCACTCACCCCACAAAAGCCCCATGTGTCAAAGCCACCCAATCATCACCTTTATAACAACCCATGTTTCAGGACTGCGTTTGATGATGTCAAAGTGTGCAAATGACATGTGTTGAGTGTAGTGATTTCAGGTCTAAGAATCACACTCACCACCATCACTGTGAGTACTGACTGTGACTACCATGTCATGGTTCCATGTGTCAAACTCATGGTGGGTCTGTCTGGTACACTTGTTCTCTAACAAGTACCTATGTGTTTGGTTTGATATCTCTATATCATGACTAATGAGATTCTGTCATCAACCAACACCACAATCTAGTCTTGTATGTCATTGTTGTCTATCTACCTTCCACAATGACATCCGACTAGGGACATAACAAGAATGTACAAACTCTTAGCATCTGTATGATCTCATCGTTCAGGTCATGAACCTGAAGGCATACGTCATTGAGTACTGTCATTCTCTAGACATTCAATCTGTTCTATCACTATCTCATATGACTGAACCAGAAAGAATTGGAAGCTTTCCTTTGATGTTTATCAAATCAATCTTAATGTATCCCACCAATCATCCCATGATTGTCTCTCAGGGCATACATACCAATATCTGTTGCATCCTAGATGGGTGATTAGATGCTCTAGAGGGGGTGAATAGAGCTGAATGCACTTTAGCAAAATTTATTAGACCTTCAAGATATAGCACAAGAAAAGGTTGTTAAATAGGTAATTTGAGTGCAACTAAAGCATGCATAGCAACGATGAGAGATATTGAGCAAACACAAGTAGACAAGCTATTTAGAGTGGTTCCACACTTCAAAATAGAAGTATGTCAGTCCACTTACCTAGAGAGGTCAACCTCTAGGATTTCCTAACCATAGCATTCTTATATTCATTCATAAGACTTACAATACATGACCAAACAAAGGACTTACCTATCCAATACAAAGAGTTTTCAACCTTAACATGGACTTACCCACTTTGCAAGGAGTCTTCCGCCTTTTTCCAAGGACTTACCTACTCTTGCACAAGTCTTCAGCCTTGTAGGAATTACCCACTTTTCTTGGATCTTCCGCCTTTGACTTCACCTTCACTCGGAGAAGCTTTCAACAAGGACTTACCCACTTGAGCAAGGAGTTTTTTGCCTTCACCAAGGGCTTACACACTCTAGTTCCAAGTCTTCAGCCTTGATCTTCACCAAGGGATGCCTTCCCTTGTTCTTCTTCACCTCTCTTAGCCAAGAGAGTGAACCTTCATCTTCATGGTTGAAATGAGAGAAAGGGAGGGGGTGGAAGTGAGAGCCTCACAAGATATACATGTAGGACTAGCTCTCTTACAAATCTCCTACTCACTCTAATGGATGTAGCAAGTGATTAAGCTTAGAGAGAGAGAGAGGAGGTTGTAGGAAGCACTCAAGTATAGAATAGGAACCTCACATAGAGTTTGCATTGAATGTTGAACCTTGGAATGAAGCCCAAGGGGTCCTATTTATAGATGGGGATGCCTCTTAGCCTTTGAGAACACTTGAGAATGAAAACTAGCCGTTTTGTGGCTTGCAACGGATATATTTTCACTTGTTGCAACTCCACAACGGCTAGAAACACTTTTCTGCACTTTTCCGCACAGTGCAATCGGTCGAGTTTTGATAAGGGTAACTTGACCGATAGAGTTAAAGAGAAAGCTGATATTCAGACCATCGGTCAAGTTTGTCCTTAAGAAACTCGACCGACCAATGAAAATCGAATTGGTCACCTACTTCATCGGTCAGGTTTTGTGTAATGTAAACTCGACCGATCAAAAGTCATTTTCAAGATCCAATCAGGATCGGTCGAGTTTGCAACTCACATAACTCGACCGATGAACAGCCTGATGTGAATTTTGGAAAATGGCTTTTGAGTGCTTAAACATTCGATCTAAGTGCTCTTGATTTTTTTCTAATCTTAATTACAAGTCATACAATCATTACAAGTGATTTACAACATGATTCTAATGGATTTACATCATATTACAAAAACATGCACTTGTATTGACTTTGACTTGTCTTTTCTCCAATTTGATATGCGCAAGTTAGGGAAATTGGAGTGTGTCTATACCTAATCTGAAAACACTCAAGTATAGGCATTAGACACCAATATGTGGAATGGTTAGTCATCATCAAAACACGGGTTTAGTCAATTTAGACGTGAGTCAACATTGACCTAATGACCTTGAGTCAACGTTCTCCCCCTTTTTGAAGATGATAAACCATTCCATAAATGTATTGAAAGATTTTAAGTAAAATCATACCTTTAGAGAAACCTAGGGGTTTCAATAGGACTGAGCTCATATGCTCCCCCTCAATTGATGTGCATGGAGTTCACGTACTCCCCCTCAATTGATTTTATTTCTCCTGCATTGTTAGCTTTCATAACATTTATAGAATACTATGTCTTCTACTCATATATGTTCTACACATATATGTATTCTCCCATTTACCTTCTCCCCTTTATATGGACATGCTTCTCCTCTTCATGTAAGACATGCCTTCTTCCTCTTTTGTCAAAAGAAGACATACCTTTCTTCCCCTTTGTCCTTTCAAAAAGTGGGGGTATGAAGAAATAAGAAACACCAATTGTTAAAGGAAAGGAGATAACAAAAAGTTATATAAGGAGAGTAGAAGAGCACAGCTAGGGGCTTGTCCAAGCATAGAAAGAAAAGCAAGTTAAAGCATATACTTGAACAACCCAAAATGCAAGATAAGGTGTTGCAGAAAAATAATAAATTGCAATTTTGACCCTCAAGATGACAGAATTTACCCAAAATGTGTCACTGCTCATAGCAAAAGCAATGAGTCTTGCTCAGAAGGTCGTTTCTGCATAAAAACATTAGTCTTGCACCAAAAACTGAAACTGGAGAAAAAGCTGCATGAAATCCAAAAAAATATTCCAATTTCTACATATAATGTAGCTCTATGTGCCCTGCATCACAATGTTATGTAAGCAACTCAAGATAGTAGATATGCAATTCAAGGAACAATCTTGAGCATGTATGAGACAAGATACAAGCATAGCATATAGATGAGCAAAGATGCCAATTATAAACAAGGCTAGAACTACATGTATATGAACTACTAGTAGATGTTATCACAAGTTAGGACTACTAGTAGGATCTAGATCATAGCAAGAGATACCAAAAGATACAAAAGATAAAGCAAGCTATGAGTAGATGTAGAGATATATCCAAACAAAGAGATATGCAATTTTAGAAGCATGGAAGGATATAACTCACTAACAAATATGTGTCATTACCAAAAGATGATCACCACTAAGAACCTCAAGGTTGTATCAAAACAAGATATACACTTAGATAGATGTAGCAGGTTAGAGTATAATGGAAGAAATTTTAGACACAACCAAGAGATCCAAAGAGATCATCATTAAAACCTGTAAAACAACTCAAAGCAAGTAATTGCAAGATATAGATATACCAATTTAGAGAAATTAGAGAGATAAAGTTGTAAGCAAGATAGGCAATTTTGAACATGGCAATATGCATATATAGAGGTACCAAATGAGAGTGCCAAAGAATAAGTCTATTGGTTGAGAAAATCTAGTTGAGAGGGAAATTATCATTCAATAAGCCAAATGTATATTCTATGCACAGTGTTATCGGTCGAGTTATGTGCATTGACAACTCGACTGATGACAGCTGCTAGCAACACCCATTGGTGCCTATCGGTCGAGTTTCTATCAAGACAAACTCGACCGACATAGAAGTTGTCAAAAGGCACATATATTTCATAAAAACATACTTAGAATCATGCTAAAGATATAAGACATATCCAAACATGTGTAAGCAAGTTATTAATGCACTATAGAAGCATTAGAAATATTTTGTGAGCAAGAGTGTGAAGTGAAACACAAAATACCACTTTTGACTCAAAAACCACATGCATAGTGGACACTAACTTGACAAAAACAAGTTAGAAATGGTTATAAGCAAGAAAACATTACATTTGTTCTTACCATTCCTTTTTCACTTGTTGTTACCTTCTACACATCTCACCTTTCTTCTTTCATGTGGATTGACAAGTCAATTTGCAATTCAATAGCTCAAGTCAACCTGTTTGCAAGTACCTACAAGAAGAAAGATGAAATGGTCCGCAATAATGTTTTTGCATCCAGAGGGGTTAGTTTAGCAACCCAATTCATATTGCTCTTGGGTGCTTTCCTAAAAGGACAACAAGTAGAATAATGGCCAATATCATTGCAATAGTTGCATGTGCCCATAGTCTTGGAACTAGAGGATTCTCCATGGAAGATTGGAGGTCCTTTATCTTTGTTGTTCCTTTGACTAATATCATACCCTAAACTATGTCTACCAATTTGTTTAGTAGTATGGTGTAGGATGTCATTAAGGCTCTTCTTACCAACTAAGAATCTTTGTAAAGAAGATCTCAAACTATCATTATCATGCTTAAGAGAAGCAATAGTAGAAGACAAATGATTGATATTATCTCTAGCATGTAAAAGATAATTTTCTAATCAAAGATCTTTAGTTAAATTAGAATATCTATTAATATGAAGAGTAGCAACATCATTCTCTCTACTAGTAGAACTAGAACAAGATTCATGCACATTGATTTTAGCAAGCAAGGAGGCATTTTCTATTTCTAATTCTTGCAAAACAAAATCTTTGTCCTTGTTTTCAGATTTAAGAACAACAATATCATGCATGAGAGAATCAACAATTAAAGTATGCTCTCCATTAGAACTAGGCATAAGAGGTTGAGCTTTTAGAAATCTAATCTTATCAAGCAAACTAGCATTTTCAAGTTGAAAAGAGTCTACTTGGCTAAGACAAGCATTTTTATCGTCAAGCAAGCAAGAATTAGCATGTTCAAGATCATTTAATTATACATGCAAATTATTAACAATTCTAGCAACCTTTTTCCTTTTCCATTTAGAATACTTAAGAGAGGCACAAGTATCATGAATAATAGAAATCAAAGATTCTTTATCTAAAGAGTTTATATTTACCTCACTTGAGTCCTTACTTGTTGATGCCATAATAGCAAAATGGCATTATCCTTCATGACTAGAGCTTGAGCTTGATCCTTCACTTGAATCTTCACTTGAGATTGAGTTGGAGGAGCCACTTGAGCTTGAGTGCCATTTCTCCTTCTTCTTGTGAAGATGGGTCTTTTTGCCTTGTGGGCAATCTTCCTTATAATGACCCTTCTTTCCACATGTAAAGAGCTGAATGGAGAAGGACTTGCCTTTGTAGAATCTACCCTTGGAGTACATGGCATCTTCTTCAACTTGAGATCATGAAGAAGCTTGACCAACAATAGCCTTGATTTGAGCTTTGATTTTAGCCTTATTCATTCTCTTGAGTTCTTTCTCCTCTTATCTTTCTACTTGCTCCCTCTTGTCCAGTGTAGCTTCATATACTTGAAGATTTCCAATGAGCTCATCAATAGGAATATCCCTAAGATACCTTGCTTCTTCAATAGAAGTCACCTTGGGTTCCCACCTCTTGGGGAGAGTTCTAGGGATCTTTGAGTTGATCTCTCCACTAGACATAGGATGACCTAGAACAGCAAGACCGTTCACAATGGTGTTGAGCCTTGAGTACATGTTGGTTATCCTCTCCTCCTTTCCCATCTTGAAGTTATCAAGCAGCCCTTTGAGCATGTAAACTTTGCTTTCCTTCACTTGATTTGTCCCTTCATAAGTGATGCATAGCTTTCTCCATACCTCATAGGCTGTTTCACATGAAGAAATCCAGTTGAACTCAGTAGGGATCATGGAGGCATATAGGATGTGCATGGCTCTAGCATTCAAGGTGGCTTTCTTCAAGGTAGCTTCATCCCATTCTTCAATCTTTGTGTTTGGTAGCATGTATGGGTTGTTCACCATTTGCCACATCTCAAGACTTGATCCTTGGATGTAGAATTGAAGCCTTCTTATCCAATAGAGGAAATTGCTCCCATCAAAGATTGGTAGGTTGATCAAGTATCTCCCTCTTTGGTAGTCACTCATCTTCTCCTACTTGTATAAGTATGCTTGGAGAAGCCCTGCTCTGATACCAATTATTGGATCCTAGATGGGTGATTAGATGCTCTAGAGGGGGGTGAATAGAGCTGAATGAACTTAAACAAAATTCATTAGACCTTCAAGATATATCACAAGATAAGGTTGCTAAATTGGTAATTTGAGTGCAACTAAAACATGCATAGCAAGGATGAGAGAGATTAGGCAAACACAAGTAGACAAGCTATTTAGAGTGGTTCCACACTTCAAACTAGAAGTATGTCAGTCCACTTACCTAGAGAGGCCAACCTCTAGGATTTCCTAACCATTCCATTCTTATATTCATTCATAAGAGTTACAATACATGACCAAAGAAAGGACTTACCTATCCAATACAAAGAGTCTTCAACATTACCAAGGACTTACCCACTTTGCAAGGAGTCTTTCGCCTTCTTACAAGGACTTACCTACTCTTGCACAAGTCTTCAACCTTGTAGGAATTACCCACTCTTCTTGGATCTTCTGCCTTTGACTTCACCTTCCCTCAGAGAAGCTTCCACCAAGGACTTACCCACTTTAGCAAGGAGTCTTCTTCCTTTACCAAGGGCTTACCCATTCTAGCTCCAAGTCTTCATCCTTGATCTTCACCAAGGGACGCCTTCCCTTGTTCTTCATCACCTCTCTTAGCTAAGAGAGAGAACCTTCATCTTCATGGTTGAAATGAGAGAAAGGGAGGTGGTGGAAGTGAGAGCCTCACAAGATATACATGTAGGACTAGCACTCTTATAAATCTCCTACTCACTCTAATGGATGTAGCAAGTGATTAAGCTTAGAGAGAGAGAGGAGGCTGTAGGAAGCACTCAACTATAGAATAGGAACCTCACATAGAGTTTGCATTGAATGCTCAACCTTGGAATGAAGCCCAAAGGGTCCTTTTTATAGGTGGGGATGCCTCTTAGCCTTTGGGAACACTTGAGAAAAAAACTAGCCATTTTGTGGCTTGCAACAGATATATTTTCACTTGTTGCAACTCCACAATGGCTAGAAACACTTTTCTGTACTTTTCCGTACAGTGCAATCGGTCGAGTTTTGATAGGGGTAACTCGACCGATAGAGTAAAAGACAAAGCCGATATTCAGACCATCGGTCGAGTTTGTCCTGGAGAAACTTGACCGACCAATGAAAATTGAATTGGTGACCTACTCCATCGGTCGAGTTTTGTGTAATGTAAACTCGACCGATCAAAAGTCATTTTCAAGATCCAATCAGGATTGGTCGAGTTTGCAACTCACAGAACTCGACCGATGAACAACCTGATGTGCATTTTAGAAAATGGTTTTTGAGTGCTTAAACATTTGATCTAAGTGCTCCTGATTTTTTTCTAAGCTTAATTACAAGTCATACAATCATTACAAGTGATTTACAATATGATTCTAATGGATTTACATCATATTACAAAAATGTGCACTTGTATTGACTTTGACTTGTCTTTTCTCCAATTTGATATGTGCAAGTTAGGGAAATTGGAGTGTGTCTATACCTAATCTAAAAACACTCAAGTAGGGACATTAGACACCAATATGTGGAATGGTTAGTCATCATCAAAACACGGGTTTAGTTAATTTAGACGTGAGTCAGCATTTACTTAATTGACCTTGAGTCAACATAGTCCTTGAATGAATAATACAATCATGGAGTACTCTGTTACTGTTGCTGAAACCTTAGTATGCTATAACTCGATGGTTACACCTTGAATTATGTGTGGGTTCATACTTGAGAATAGTATGGAATGTGATGGTAATGCTTCACCTTATGCATCCATGATGCAATGGGGATGTTGTGAGTAGTATTATACAATTATTGTTGAATCTAGTCTTCCAACTCAAGGTTGTTTCGCTATTTGCGTCGCTCAATAGTAAAAAGTTAAAACAACATGGTGAACTCTCTTTTGTGACTTAGAGGTAATACATAACAATAGTATACATTGAGCCATATGAATTGAGATATTTGGATTGGATTATCAATGTTGAGGTAACACCTCAAGAGTGTGAAAATATTGAATGGTTGTTTCTCTTTCTATCCTATGATTGATTGTGGCATAGAGAATTCATTGTATATCATTGAGAACTATTTCAAACATGTTGTGATTAGAAAAGAAATGAAGGACTTAATGTTGAAAACTGCATTCAAGTATGAAATACAAGAATATAATGACAAGTAAGATTTTAGAAGCTTTAAATAAACTTTGAATATACTTTTTTTTGCATATTTATGTTTCGGGGATGAAACGTTTTAAGGGAGTGAGAATTGTAATGACCACATTTGTGCTTAATTGGTAAACTATAGTTTACTTGAATGATTACATGCTTGATTAGATTGAACATCGTTTAGACTTGATTAATGATAGTAGATCAATTGTGATGTTTCAAACCTAAGAAGAAACTCTAACTATGATTTTAGTTTGAAGAATTAGGGTTTGAGAAATGTAAACCCTAATCGGCAAAAATTAGGGTTTTGATAGTACATGAATATAGAATTTAATCAGGATAGTAGTGTAGCAACTGATTTTTAATATTTTCTAAATTTTTTTATTTAATTGAATTTTGGATATGATATGGATAACTCAATCATGCATATTTGAGATAAATTTCAGAATATTTGAGTGTTATTTGAATGTGGTTCTCAGTCAAACTATACTTCGACTAAAATGTTGACAGAGTGCTTTTTAGCAGTGTAGTATTTTATTTTTAGTTATTTATTGGTAACTATAAATGATGTAAAATTTTAACTGGAGATCTGAAACTCAATCATAAACCACATGTAAATTTTTCATATTTTTGGATGTGTTTAGACCTTATCAGTAGACGAATTACAGTAATATTTTTATGACAGAAACTTCAACTAAAATAAGAGAAAAGTATAGTGAGGGGTCAATGTGCAATTGACCCAAGCATCTCAATTGCTCTATATGGTCAACCTAACACACAAGGATCTCTCATAATTCATGATTCAATCCAAAGAAACGAAATCCTAGAGAGATAGGGAGAGTTAGGGTTTAAGAGGAGAAAGTGATGGAGATGTTGACCTAGGGTTTTGCGGACTGAGCAATGATGAAATCATATAAGTTTAGCTTCTTTACATATTGTTTCATGGGAATCTTCTCTCAGATGTCAAGATTCCATCCCTCCCCTGATTGGATTCGAAATCATATCAAATCAGGTCCTTTTCTCACTCTTTCTTCATAATCCCTCATTTCTAGGGTTTCTGAGTTGAAAGGAAGAAGAATCGGGTGAATTGCTAGGGATTTGATATGAGATCAAGATTTTCGGGGATGAACTACGTTTTTAAGGTGTTTTCACACCTTAGTGTGAGTGGGAACTTCCTTTAAATAGTATATTACATGAAAATTGGTTAAATCATCCATAATCTTTAATTGCTTAGTATGCGACTACAAACCCTGAATTGTTATGTGATGCACAACTCAAGATTTGGGTTGAGGTGCACGTTTTCCAAGGAAGTACAAATATTTTACTGGTACTAATGAAGATTATTCATATGTCAAGTAATTAACTCTTATCAGTGTATTAAGAAGTTCAATTGCAGGATTCTAGTGTATAAAGTATCAAGTGGACATGTATTCTATTTATTTAAGAATTTTAATCTGCCTGCAGGTATAGAATGTTAATTTCTCAATATATTACAGTGTTTTGAGTATACTGCTCTACCAAGTTTAGAATGATATATATGTTGTGTTATAAACTTCAAATAAATAGACACGGTACTATAGAGATATCAGAGTCAAGTATAAGTAAGAGAAAGATACAATATAGTAAGAGCTTTCCAAAAATAATAAAATAATAGACTTAGGAGACCTGAACACCATAGATTCCCTATGAGAGGTCTACGCCTTAGAGATGAAATGACCTAGCCCTGGCAGTGTCCAGTATACGGGGGTCGGAACGTACTAACAGGTGGTACGGGGACGAAGCCCTAGTGGAAGATTCCTTAAAATACAACATGTAATGTCCAACATCAACCAGAGGTTCTAGTGGTACTAAAGTACAGAAAAGCCAATAGGTGGCTTGACTCTCTGCCTGTATACTCAGGTTAGAGGAGTCTAGTTTTTACGGCATAATAGGTGTGTCGAGGCCAGAGAGCCATTTTCCTGTTGCAGATCAGTGACGTTGTCAGACTTAGTATTCTCGGGTGTGTCAACTAAGTCTTGTACGATGAGATTGTAGTTCGCTATGAGTCTTCATATGGAGAGTACACTGCATATGATCAGGGCATAAGCTAAAATATGTTCATATAGATTTAAAGAGTTTTTTATAAGTAAGAAAGGCTAAGAAATATTTGAGTAAGGTTTCCCGACAATTATTCTTTGTATGTTTCTGAATTATTAGTTCTCTTTGAAATTAATAAAGCATGCTCATATATTTATTTACTCTGGTAGATATCTAGAGTATCCTTCCATATTTATGATTGTCAAGTGTTAGACTCTTTAAAGCTTATTGTTGTTATAATTGATATCAGTTGCTCAAAAGTATATCTGAAATTATATCAGTGCTTTAGACTGTTTCTTTGAAGTACTCATTCACTGAGCGAGTAGGCTCACCCCTCTACTCACAATGTTTAGGGAAACTGTGGGGATTGAAGATATCATTGCATCAGAGTAGATCTGCCACAAGAGTTAAGTCTGAGTATAGTTAAGTTCAGTCGGTCCTTGTCACTCTAGGTCCTTGTAAAAAAATAAGAGAGAGTTGTAAATGATGATGTATAACATTATTCCTCTTTTAGCAATATATGTGAATCAGCAAGTCTTATGTGCTTAAAAGTATAAGAAACATAATGAATGTTTATACATGCATTTTTACTATTGAAATCAGATTAGAGAAATCAATGTTTAGATTCTCTTGTAAAGTTAGTTTATGTGAATGCATGTGAGAAAGCAAAGAGTTTGAAAAAGAAGAAAAAGTTAAGGGTTATCTTTGTATTACATTAAATCCTCAATTTGTGCCCTAATCTCATGATTAGAGGTAATTGTGAGATCAGGGTGTAATAACTTGGTATCGGAGCTTCGACTTTGTCATCAGGGACCATTAGGATAGAAAGTCAGAGTTATAAGTGTGGCAGATAGGTAGTGATCTATCTTTAGCTCTAGGAGGTCTGAGTATTTAGATACTCTGGCCTGGTATCTGAATACTTAGGTTGATCAGTATCAAGCTACTCTATCTATTATTCTTTGGATGCCCTGGCCAGGTATGCAGAGGAAGGATGGAATAGAGAGAAACCCTAGAAATTTTAGGGTTAGGAGACCGAAAGTAATGAAGGAGTAAGATATTAAACGTAGAATGTGATACAACTCTTTCTTTATATTGCTTGTTTGATTGCATTTCAATATAAATGCCCTTATATATATAAGAATTCCGATTATCAATTTGTAGAATATATATGGTTCTTTTATATTGTTGTGTATCATGAAGTGATTCAGTTATTGTTTATATTCCTTGTATCAAGTAGACCAGAAGTTATGTTTGAATGAGTTTTCCCTAAGTGGATATTCTTTCCACATGTTTGAGATTAATAGGAGTTAGTTAATCCTGAGTAGCTCTTGGCTTTAGGACTACAGGTTCGGCCTGGTCCGGCTGGCAGGATGCATTACTGGGATCTAATGGCTCCTATTAACAATATAATAAGAATAGAATCTGGATAAATTAGACCCACATCATAGTGAGAATGTACATACACTAAGATGTTGAAACATCTGTGAAAGATTAGAATAGCTAAGAATTATTTGGAACTGATATCTGAGATCCAACTTTGGGGCCTCATAAGAGAAACCCTTAATTGGGAATAAAGGAACACGGCATAAGGTTCAGATTAAGTTTAATGATTAATATTATATAAACTCTAAATATGAAATGTGGATGTAACGACCAAGATAGTAAGAATCAATTATGAGGAAAGGATCATATAATTGAATAAAATGCTTTTATGTACTTCAAAGAAAAGAGAAAATAGAAGAAAAGAGTTAAGTAGACAATAAGTACATATAAGTGTATCATTAAATAGAGAAATTTATTTATTTGGATCCCCTTGGTTATGAATGATTGTTTATCATAATGTGTAGTACATATATGTCAGATTATATCTTGGATTTCATGTAATGCGCATAGTGTTTGCTTGATATCTTCATAAAGAGGGTGAAGCCCTATATGAGTGGAAAGTTGGAAATTTGTGAATAAATATGGTGAAATCCATTTGAGGTGTTTTTCTTGGCATTATAGACTCTATTTATGCAATGTTATTCTTGATTCGTAATATCTCACTGAATGGCATGGAAACCCAAATTCAGCTCAGTTCCAAGGTTTCATACATATCTTGATTTTATATGATTTGTTGATAGCAGTCTTTATTTAGTGAATGTTTGTGTCGCATGAAATCCCTATGAGAGCCATGTGATAAGAGAATAAGGTAAATGAAACCCTCAGGATAGGGTGTTCAATGAATCAAGTATTTTGATATCAATGTTTTCAGTATGAGATGTGGTGATGCTTATCAGTTCAGTTGTGGAATGTTATCAGATGGTCTATGAAATGAATGGTTTACAGAGCTAAACTAAGATATGTTATGTGATGCACAACTCAAGATTTGGGTTGAGGTGCACATTTTCCAAGGAAGTACAAATAGTTTACAGGTGCTAATGATGATTATTCATATGTCAAGTAATTAACTCTTATCCGTGTATTAAGAAGTTCAATTGCATGATTCTAGTGTATAAAGTATCAAGTGGACATGTATTTTTTTTGTTTAAGAATTTTAGTCTTCCTGCAGGTATAAAATGTTGATTTCTCAGTATATTACAGTGTTTTGAGTATAGTGCTCTGCCAAGTTTAGAATGATACATATGTTGTGTTATAAACTTCAAATAAATAGACACGACACCATAGAGATACTAGAGTCAAGTATAAGTAAGAGAAAGATACAATATAGTAAGAGATTTCCAAGAATAATAAAATAATAGACTTAGGAGCCCTGAACACCATAGATTCCCTATGAGAGGTATGCACCTTAGGGATGAAACGACCTAACCCTGGCAGTGTCCAATATACGGGGGTCAGAACGTACTAACAGGTGGTACAGGGATGAAGCCCTAGTGAAAGTCTCCTTAAAATACAACATGTAGTGTCCAACATCAACCAGAGGTTCTGGTGGCACTAGAGTACAAAAAAGCTAATAAGTGGCTTGACTCTCTGCCTGTGTACTCAGGTTAGAGGAGGAGTGCAGTTTTTACGGCATAATAGGTGTGCTGAGGCCAGAGAGCCATTTTCCTGTTGCAGACCAGTGACGTTGTCAGACTTAGCATTCCCGCGTGTGTCAGCTAAGTCTTGTACAGTGAAATCGTAGTTCGCTATGAGTCTTCATATGTAGAGTACACTGCATATTATCAGGGCATAAGCTAAAATATGTTCATATAGATTTAAAGAGTTTCTTATAAGTAAGAAAGGCTAAGAAAGATTCGAGTATAGTTTCTCAACAAATATTCTTTGTATGTTTCTGAATTATTAGTTCCCTTTGAAATTAAGCAAACATGCTCATATATTGATTTACTCTTGTAGATATCTTGAGTATCCTGCCATATTTATGATTGTCAATTATTAGACTCTTTAAAGCTTATTGCTGTTATAATATATCAGTTTCTCAAAAGTATATCTATAATTATATCAGTGCTTTAGACTGTTTGTTTGAACTACTCATTCACTAAGCGAGTAGGCTCACCCCTCTACTCACAATTTTTAGGGAAACCGTGGGGATTGAAGATATCATTGCATCAGAGTAGATCTGCCACAAGAGTTAAGTCTGAGTATAGTTAAGTTCATTTGGTCCTTGTCACTCTAGGTCCTTGTAAAGAAATAAGAGAGAGTTGTAAATGATGATGTATAACATTATTCCTCTTTTAGCAATATATGCGAATCAGCAAGTCTTATGTGCTTAAAAGTATGAGAAACATAATGAATGTTTATACATACATTTTTACTGTTGAAATCAGATTAGAGGTATCAATGTTTAGATTCTCTTGTAAAGTTAGTTTATGTTATTGCTTGCGAGAAAGCAAAGAGTTTGAAAAAGAAGAAAAATTTAAGGGTGAACTTTGTATTACGTTAAATCCTCAATTTATGCCCTAATCTCATGATTAGTGGTAATTGTGAGATCAGGGTGTAACACATCCAGTCCCTAAAAATGCATTTGGGAGGTTCCACGACCCATATCATGATAGTGTCCTTTCACAACATGTCCCTACAAATGCATTTGGGAGGTGTCAGGGCCCATTTCAAGACAAATGTTACCTCACATAAAGTCCCTAAAAATGCATTTGGGAGGTGCCACGACTCATATCTCATAATGCAACATTGCGAATGTCTCCACAACGCACATTGTGACCGTGATAGAACGTGATACAACAACGTTAAAGTAAGGCGTCAAGACCAGTGTTACACATAGGCTTCACGACCAACCCACAACACAACATCGTGACCCACCCTCACAGCACAACATCGCAACCGCAACAAATGTAGTGTCGCAACCAGACCAAAACAAAGTGTCACGTCCAGAAGCAGAACAGACCATCACAATTGAAACAACCAACCATCACAACCAAAACCATCCCAGGTCCTTGAATATACATTTGGGAGGTGCCATGGCACATATGATGATAATGTCATCTCATAATAAGTCCTGAAAAATGCATTTGGGAGGTGTCAGGTCCCCATATCATTACAACGTCCTCTCACAACAAGTCCATGAAAATGCATTTGGGAGGTGTCAGGGCCCATTTCAAGAAAAATGTTATCTCACATCAAGTCCCTAAAAATGCATTTGGGAGGTTCCATGACCCATATCATGATAGTGTCCTTTCACAACATGTCCCTACAAATGTATTTGGGAGGTGTCAGGGCCCATTTCAAGACAAATGTTACCTCACATCAAGTCCCTAAAAATACATTTGGGAGGTGCCATGACTCATATCTCACAATGCAACATCATGACTGTCTCCACTACACACGTTGTGATCGTGAAAGAATGTGATACAAAAATGTTAAAGCAAGGTGTCACGACCACTGTTACACATAGGCTTTGCAACCAACCCACAACACAATGTCATGACCCAACCTCACAGCACAATGTCACAACTACATCAAACACAGTGTCACGACCAGACCAAAATGAAGTATCACATCCATAAGCAGAACGGACCATCACAAATTAAACAAGGCCAACCATCACAACCAAAACAATGTCAACTGTCTCGACCTCAAACAAAGATGGTGCACTTCTTTCTTGACCCAAAACACACGAGAAATGACAATCTTGACCAAAACAAGACCCAACAACCCATATAATGATAGTGTCCTTTCACAAAATGTCCCTCCAAATACTTTTGGGAGATGTCAGGGCCCATTTCAAGACAAATATCGTCTCATGCCAAGTCCTTAAAAATACATTTGGGAGGTGCCATCGCACATATGATGACAATGTCATCTCATAATAAGTCCTTAAAAATACATTTGGGTGGTGTCAGGTCCCATTTCATGACAACGTCCTCTCATAACAAGTCCATCAAAATGCATTTGGGAGGTGTCACGACCCATATCATGAAAAATGTCTCGACAAATATTGTGATAGTATCCTTTCAAAAAATGTCCCTTCAAATGCATTAAGGAGGATACATAGCCCATATATTGGCAACGTCCTCTCATAACAAGTCCCTAAAAATGCATTTCAGTGAAGCTTGGGCCACATCATGACAATGACCTCTCACGCCAAGTCCTTGAAAATACATTTGGGAGGTGCCATCGCACATATGATGACAATGTCATCTCACAATAAGTCCTTAAAAATGCATTTGGGTGGTGTCAGGTCCCATTTCATGACAACGTCCTCTCATAACAAGTCATCAAAATGCATTCGGGAGGTGTCAGGGCCCATATCATGACAAATGTCATGACCAATATTTTGGTAGTGTCCTTTCACAACATGTCCCTTCAAGTGCATTAAGGAGGATACATAGCCCGTATATTAGCAGCGTCCTCTCATAATAAGTCCCTAAAAATGCATTTTGGTGGAGTTTGGGCTATATCATGATAATGTCCTCTCATGCCAAGTCTTTGAAAATACATTTGGGAGGTGCCATCGCACATATGATGACATTGTCATCTCACAATAAGTCCTTAAAACTGCATTTGGGTGGTGTCAGGTCCCATTTCATGACAGCACCCTCTCATAATAAGTCTGTTAAAATACATTTGGGTGGTGTCAGGTCCCATATCATGACAACCTCCTCTCATACATATCCATCAAAATGCATTTGGGAGGTGCCAGGGCCCACATCATGACAAATGTTATCTCACATCAAGTACCTAAAAATGATTTTGGGAAGTTCCACGACCAATATTATGATAGTGTCCTTTCACAACATGTCCTTTCAAATGAATTAAGGAAGATACATAGCCCATATATTGGCAACATCCTCTTATAATAAGTCCCTAAAAATGCATTTCGGTGAAGTTTGGGCCATATCATGATAATGTCCTCTCACGCCAAGTCCTTGAAAATATATTTGGGAGGTGCCATCGCACATATGATGACAATGTCATATCACAATAAGTCCTTAAAAATGCATTTGGGTGGTGTCAGGTCCCATTTCATGACAACATCCTCTGATAACAAGTCCATCAAAATGTATTTGGGAGGTGTCAGGGCCCATATAATGACAAATGTCATCTCACATCAATTCCTTAAAAATGCATTTGGGAGGTGCCACGACCCATATCACAACACAACATTGTGATTGTCTCCATGACGCACGTCATGACCATGATAGAATGTGATACAACAACTCAAAGCAAGGTGTCACGACCAATTTTACACATAGCCTTCGCGACCAACCCACGACACAATGTCGTGACCCACCCTCACAACAGAACGTCGCGATTGCATCAAACGTAGTGTCACGACCAGACCAAAATGAATTGTCACGTCCAGAAGTAGAATGGACCGTCATGACTGAAACAAGGCCAACCATCACAACCTCTTAGAATAAGTCCTTAAAAATACATTTGGGTGAAGTTTGGGCCCATATCATGACAATGCCCTCTCACACCAAGTCCTTAAAAATACATTTGGGAGGTGCCATCGCACATATGATGACAATGTCATCTCGCAGTAAGTCCTTAAAAATGCATTTGGGTGGTGTCAGGTCCCATATCATGAAAACCTCCTCTCATACATGTCCATCAAAATGCATTTGGGAGGTGTCAGGGCCCATATAATGACAAATGTTATCTCACATCAAGTCCCTAAAAATGCTTTTGGGAGGTTCCACGACTAATATTTTGATAGTTTCCTTTCACAAAATGTCCCTTCAAATGCATTAAGGAGGATACATAGCCCATATATTGGTAGCGTCCTCTCATAATAAGTCCCTAATAATGCATTTTGGCAAAGTTTGGGCCATATCATGACAGTGTCCTCTCATGCCAAGTCCTTGAAAATACATTTGGGAGGTGCCAATGACAATGCCATCTCATAATAAGTCCTCAAAAATGCATTTGGGTGGCATTAGGTCCCATTTCATGACAACATCCTCTCTTAACATGTGGTGTACAGATCACAAAAAAAAAGATTAACTAATGCGGAAGTGATTACTAACAGCAGATTATTGAAAATCACTAAAAATTTAAAACTTTTACAAAGAGATCCAATCAAGGGAAAACTCTTTCATAAAAGACCAAAGTACTTCAGTTACATACTGGATCACATGTACATGTCTTGTACCATGTCATTTCAAAATTTCATTAACAGTTGCTTTGTCAAACTATACACAAGAAACATAAAAACTTTAAGGCATTACGCCAAAATCTCATATCGTTTCTTTAAACTGACTACCGACTTCGAGGACCTGAGAGTACAAAGACGACACATAGGACTTTACATACACAGCTTGACAGCCAGTATCCCCACCTAGGATATCATTGTTGTCTCTGTTGTTGCTGTTTCTGCCTCTTTGTCTGCGTCCACCTAAAAACGTTGGATCCCACGGGGTGAGACAATTTGTAAATTGCCCCAGCGAGAGATATAACTCTCCACTGTAACATTATTATTGCAGTTTAATAGAAATAAACTAAATATCGGAATCATATATTAAATAGCAGATAAATCAATATCTATGCATATTATAGCAACATTCTTATGCAAGTATTTCAGCTATAACTTGATAAAGCAGCATGTCTCTTATTCAATATTCGACCATTACAATTTCAAAAATATGTGAACTCCAGGATATCCCTTAGGAAAACCTGTTTCACCATCACCATCTACTGACGACGATGGATCTATGGCCAGAGCGCTACATGAATAGCTTTCACTTGTTTAATTAAGTACATTATCATATTCTTTTAGCATTAGTCAAGTTTTCAAACATAACTTATTAGGACAAAATGCTACAAAGGAACACGTATTGTCATTCAGCAGTTACTTCTCAGTCTTTAAAAGACATTGGGATCTCAGTCCCTCATTTCAATACTGGGAATACTCATCCCTTCACAAACTCAATGTCACAATCAAATAGTTCTGGGTATTCAAACCCTTAACTCATCATTGAGCATTGTTACCACTTTTCCAGGTTACTATCACCTTCAGGTCATTTGACCAAGGTAATCATGATACTTGTTACACAAGCATTTCTCATGGTACTCAAGGCCCATGAATTCTCTTATTACCTCTTACTAGGCAACAAGGTATATTATGGCACATAAGGCCCAATAACAATCTTGATGAATAAAAACATCATAGCTCATACCTGGCTATGTTCATCATCTCATGATACCTGCATAGTTAGTACACATGATAACAGTTACATCAATTTTATATCAGGACTATGCAAAACAATTATATCATCACTATGCAAGGTTAACACTACTATTCCCTCACTAGGGATTAGGGTTTCCCATTTCATGTCAATTGGGAGTACTCATCCCATTACTCAGATCAGGGTAATGGTTTATCACCATATTGCCCAAGATTAGGGTTTCATATAGTATTACATAACATCACCCTGGATTAAGTTCCACATCACATCATTACATCAGGGTTTCACATCACATCACCTTAAATTAGGTTTTATATTCAATAACCCACAATTAGGGTTTACTATTCATCCCAATTAGGGTTTTCATATTCAATTACCCATAATTAGGGTTTACTATTCATATAATTTAGGGTTTTACATTCTATAACCTTAAATTAGGATTACTAAAGTCATCATCCTTTATTAGGGTTTCACTATTTCCCTAGATTAGGGTTTCACTCAAAATTGCCCTGAATCAGGGTTAGAGTTCATTTAACTGTCTCAATTAGGGTTTTCATGATCTCTTCACTAAGGCTCATACCCTAATCACTACATGATTAATACTCATATATGAATTTCTTTCTTTCATTCTCTCAACTTGATTAGGTTACATCACCCCTTTAATCAAGTATATACATCTATGATTGACATAATGTACTAAGACATTACTTTCATAACCTTTTAAGGTTAATTAATCTAAAGGTACTGATCATCTAGGTACCTTAGGGTTTCAAACTTTGTACCTAACATTAATCATCATCATTGGATCAATAAATCAATCATCATCTTAATTCTCCAAAATATTTGATCACATTGGACCTCTATTTCATGAGGCATCCAAATGAATTGACATATTGAATCTTCAATTACAATAGGTGTCCAGTGGATTAACCAATTGAGTCTTCAACTACATTAGATATCCAAATGGATCAACCATATTGAACCTCAAACGGTCTTGATTACTTAGACCCTAAATGGTCTTGGTCTCTCAGGATTCAAATAGTTTGAAACCGTTTAGGCACATTGCCCTTGAAACCGTTTAAGCAAGACATGTGTTGAAACCGATTAGGTTTGGGTCTCCAAACAGTTTGGGACCATTTGGACCAAAACGGTCTTGAGACTGTTTAGACCCAAATGGTCTTGAGACCATTTGGACTCAAACAGTCTTGAGACCATTTGGTCCAAACCCTCTCAAAACTGAATGGACCAAAAAGGTCTTTCAACACTTAACCAATTCAAGGTTTCAAGCAATGAATCGATTATCCTTCAATTGGACCATAAATTAGGGTTTTGAACCCAATTAAACTAGGGTTTATAATCAAGAAACCATCAACTAGGGTTTTGAAATCAAGGAACCTTCAATGGTTAACATTGTGAAATTGATTCAATTGAAAACAATGAATCACCATCAAATTATGATATGACCTGACCTCAAACGGTCTTGAGGTCATTTGGATGACCTCCAAACGGTCTTGGTTGACCTCTAAACGGTCTTGAGACCATTTTCCTCATCCATCATTAAAATATTTGAAAATCAATTAGGGTTTGTATCATTGGATTGATCATCAAATTAACTATTGATTGCATTTCAATTTGACATCTTTGGGTCTTCAATTACTCGACCATACTCAACCCTAGACCTCCAAACGGTCTTGGTTGACCTCCAAACGGTCTTGAGACCGTTTGGGTGATCTCCAAATGATCTTGAGACCGTTTGGGTTAATCAAACCAAAATATCAAATCAATCATTTCAAAATTTAGCACTTAACCCGATTAGGGTTTCTAATTGGAGGATTGTCCATATATTGAATCAATCAATTGGAGCCATTAGATCATCATACAAGATGTACTAGGGTCCTGACCTCAAATGGTCAACCCATACAAATGGTCAACCCTTCTAAATGGTTTGGGATCCAAACCTCCAAACGGTTTGCAAACCGTTTGATCTCCAAACAGTTTGATGAAACCGTTTGGACCAAGGCCTTAAAATCGTTTGCAAGAGAAACATGTTGGAATGTGTGCCTAAGATGATGTCATCATCATCAAGCCTTATTCCATCGAAAACAACTGCCATTATCATGGTAGTTACATCAACTAATCAAAGGAATTGTAAGAAGAGCAATTGAACATAATTGATTAAGAAATTGAATTCAATAACAATGAATAGGGGTTCAAGTTATATAACCCGGCTTCAATTGAGCTTCAAAGCTTGGAGCTTCACATCAACAATGGTGGATGCAACTCCTTTCACTATCCCAAGACTTTTCCTCAAGCTTTGAGTGAAAAGGAATGGTTAGAAGTGAAGATGGGATCGAGATCTGAAGAAATCATGCATTGATTTGTGATTTCCACCATGAAATCAAGGTGAACCAAGGTCAAAAAGCTTACCAACAGGTTGGGGGTCGTCCTCCTGATCCTCCAAAGCTTCCTTGATCGTTTTTGCAATCAAAGAGAAGAAGTGGATTCGATAAAGCCTTTGTTTTGGGTTGTAAAGGGTGTTTTTATAAGAAAATCAATGAGAGAGAAAATGCCTTATAAAAATCTTTTAATTCCAAAATTTGTGCCACCTCTTCCTCCTCAATTCTGTGCATGCAAAGCTATCTTCCTTATCTCCAAATTCCCTTCCATTATCCATGAATTAAGGGAAAATAAATTAAGCACCTTAATCATATTATATTAATATCCCATTTTTAGTGGATATTACTTTTTATTAACTTAAGGTATCCCATTTTTAGTGGATATTACTTTTTATTAACTTAAGGTGATGGGCTCTCCACTCACTTAATATCTTTTCGTGGCCTAGCAAAGGCACAAGGATGTTCACACTTGAAAAAATCCAACCATCTCATTTTTGGTTAAAGGCCCTTCAATTATTATATTTATTTTTGCATTAATTTAAAGTAAAGTTTCATTTATGCTTAAATCTTAATTATTTTAATATCAAGATTCTCTCTCCCCCAAAGTGATTCAAATGAGGCGCCCCTCTCATTTTATTTTCTCTACATGATGCCACAAAATATTCGGGACTATATTGAAGTGGTAATTTTCATATTAAACCCTAGGTTTTGGGTAAATTGCACATTACACCAAAACTAGGTTTTAATGCACAACCATTGCTTTATCAGCTCTTTCTTGGTACTCAGGCTTTCAAAAGCCATACCTCTACATCATATTCATTATCCTGATGATTCAACATATGAGGAACATATTATCATGCACAATTTGCAATTTAACCCCTCAACTTGGGTAATTTGCACTTTAGTCCATAACAAGCAAATCATTATTTTCAACATTATTCAAAAAGCACTAAAATTGAAATATGAGTCCCTCTAGAGCCTTAATTACTTTTCAAAAGATAAGATCAAGCATCTAGTCAACATTATTAATCAAAACACCTAGGGTTAGAGCATAACCCAGGTCAGGGATGTTACAAGTTATCCACCCCTTACAAGGATTTCATCCCCGAAATCATTAACGAAAACATTAAGAGAAAAGAGAAGGGTACTTCCTCATCATCTCTTCCTCTATTTCCCATGTAGCTTCTTCAATGCCACGGTGATGCCAGAGAACTTTTACGAGACAAATGTCTTTCTTTTTTAGCTTTTTAATTCTTCTGTCAAGAACCAACACATGTCCTTCAACATAAGATATATCATAATTTAGTTCTACCTCCACATGTTGAAGAACTAACTCCATGTCAGGATGACACTTCCTCAACATGGAGATATGAAACACTGGGTGCAATCTATGCAACTCAGGTGGTCACTCCACCTTATAGGCTACCTTTCCCATCCTCTCAATAATTAGATAAGGCCCCATAAATCTAGGAGCTAACTTCCCCTTCTTTCCAAATCTCAGGATACCTTTCCAAGGCGAGACATTGAGGTATACTCTGTCTCCAACTTGGAATTCTAAGGGTCTACGAATCTTATCAACATAAGATTTCTGTCTATCCTGGGCAACTTTCAACTGTTGTTGTATTACTTTAATCTTCTCAGTTGTTTGATGTACTAGCTCAGGACCCAAAAGTTGATACTCCCCTGTTTCATACCAACATAAAGGTGATCTACAATGTCTAACATATAATGCCTCATATGGTGCCATATCAATAATGTTTTGATGGCTATTATTATAAGCAAATTCTATCAAGCTCATGTGTAGATCCCAACTTCCTACAAACTGAAGGAAATACGCCCTAAGAAAGTCCTCCAAGGTTTGTATGGTCCTCTCAGATTGTCCATCTATCTAAGGATGAAAGGTTGTACTAAACCTTAATTGTGTACCCAAAGCTTTATGGAGTCACTCCCAAAAATGACTCATAAACTGGGGACCTCTATCAGATACAATTGTAGCTAGAACCCCGTGCAAATGCACAATCTCATCTAGGTATATCTGTGCAAGCTTCTCAGTTGTGTAGGTTGTTTTGACCGGAAGGAGATGTGTTGTCTTAGTCAACCTATCAACTATTACCCAAATGAAATCATGACTTTTGGCTGTTCTAGGCAAACCAACCACAAAGTCCATGGTTACATGATCCCATTTCCACTGCGGTATAGGCAGAGGTTGCATTTTTTCTGTGGGCTTTTGATGTTTAGCTTTAACTTGTTGACATACTAGAAACTAGATAACAAATGCAGCTACATCTTTCTTCAAACCAGGCCACCAATACATATCTTTTAAGTTATGATACATCTTGGTGCTCCATGGATGCATAGCATACATCGAAGAATGAGCTTCTTCCAGAACTAACTTTCTTAAGTTATCAACATCAGGTACTACCATCCTACCATGGTAACAGACTACCTGATCATCTGAGTCATGGAAACCATCTCATTTCTCACTACCATACTCTAACCTAATTCATTGAATCACCGTATCAGCTTGTTGTGCTTCTTTAATTTGCTGCCTCAGAATAAGTTTACTTGCATCTCAGTTAACAACCCGACTAACAATGATAATTTAAGCTGTACATTGTTTTGCCTTAAGGAGATAAACATATCTCTCTTAGAGCACACTAAGGAATTCAACTGTGCTTTATCTAAGGCTGGAGTTGATGATTTTCTACTTAGTGCATCAGCCACTACATTAGCCTTCCCTAGATGATAACCAATTGTACAATCATAGTCCTTGATTAACTCCATCCAGCAGTGTTGTCTCATGTTCATCTCATGTTGTGAGAAGATATACTTTATATTCTTATGGTCTGTGAAAATCTGGAATGATTCTCCATAGAGATAATGTCTCCAGATCTTCAAAGCATGAACCATAGCAGCTAGCTCTAGATCGTGTGTCGGATAATTTTCCTCATGTTTCTTAAGCTGTTGAGAAGCAAAAGAAATCACTAGTTTATCCTACATCAACACACATCCTAGACCATTCTTAGATGCATCACAGAAGACTATATACCCCTTATGTTGCTCAAGTAACACTAACACAGGTGCACTAGTTAACCTTTCCTTCAGCAACTGGAAGGATTGTTGACACTTGTCATTCCAGATAAAAGGAACTTCCTTCCTGGTCAACTTGGTCAGGGGTAAGCTATAGAACTAAAGTTCGTGATGAACCTCCTGTAATATCTTGCTAGTCCAAGAAAACTACTGTAACATCCCTGACTTGGGTTATGTTCTAACCCTAGGTGTTTTGCCTAATAAAGTTGATTAGATGCTTTCTCTTGTCTTTTGAAAGGTAATTAAGGCTTAAGAGGAACTTATATTTCAATTTCAGTCCTTTTTGAATAATGTTGAAACATTATTTTGTTAACTTTGGACTAAAGTGAAAATTACCCTAGTTGAGGGGTTAACTTGAAAATTGTACATGATAAAATTTTCCTCTAATGTTGAGACATTATAATAATGAATATGGTGTAGTGGTATGGTTTCCACAAGCTTGGGCACCAAGATGGAGCTTGTTGAGTAATGTTTGTGCATTAAAACCTAGTTTTGGTGTAATGTGCAATTTACCCAAAACTTAGGGTTCAATATTCAAAATACCACATCTAGAGGGTCCCTCATGTTTCTTGGCATCATGTAGAGCATATAAATTGAGAGGGGCGCCTCATTTGAATTAATATTGAGGAGGGAGAATCTTGATATTAAAATAATCAAGATTTAAGCATAAAAGGAACTTTAATTCAATTTAATGCAAAAAGAAATATATTAATTGAGGCGCCCTTCAACCAAAAGTTGAAGGATGAATTTTCAAAGTGTTGGACGATCTTGTGCCTTTCTATGGCACAAAAAGATCTTGAGTGAGTGGAGACTCCACTCACATTAAGTTAATAAAAAGTATTATCCACTAAAATTAGGATATTAGTATAATAAGATTAAGGTGCTTAATTTCTTTTCCTTTAATTCTTGGATAATGATGAGGTTTTGCAAGATACTGAAGGTGGCTTCGTGGCCAAGGAATTGATAGGGAAGTGGTGTAAATAATTTTGGAATAAAAGGAAATTAATTCCATTTTCTATATCCTTGAAATTCCTTATACATATCTCTTTTCCTACCCACTTAAGGATTTTTTCTTGGAATTTATTTTCTCTTCTTGCCTTGGCCGACCATGAGGGAGCTCAGGAGCAGGAGAAGGACGAATCAAACCTGTTGGTAAGCTTTTGATCATCTTCCACCTTGGTTTCATGGTGAAAACCCAAAATCGATGCTTGATTCTTTGTTTTCTTCACTCCATCTTCAACTCTAGCCAACTTTTTCATCCAAAAGCTTAAGAACAGACCTTGGGCAGTTGTCATATCTCGTCCACCATTAGAGAAAGTGGAGCTTAGATCTTGGAATCAGATTCAAAGGTGGGTTTTATAACTTAAACCCTTAAACATTGATATTGCATTCAATTCTCCATAATTTGTTGTTCATTTTGTTCTAGTTTCAACTCTTTTGATTCATTGCTGCAATTTCCATGAAAATGGCAGTAGTTCTTGGATGTACAAAGGAAGATGATGATGACATCATCTTGGAAACTTTTCCCAAGAAAGTTCTAGACCAAACGGTTTCTATATATGTGCTCAATCGGTTTCACAAACCATTTGGGACCAAATGGTTTCATACCATTTGAAGGCAAACAGTTTCAAACTGTTTGGGGGCGTTGACCATAGTTGACCATTTGGAGAATTGTTGATAATTATTATGGTTAATGACCCATTAAATATAATTTATTAGTTTCAAAGGCTTCATTAGTTGAACGTCTATCAATCACCAAACCCTAATCGGGTTATGTGCTGATTTTGTGATCAATTGACTTAGAATCTTGGGTTGTTTAACCCAAATGGTTTAAAAACCATTTGGGGATCACCCAAACAGTCTCAAGACCGTTTGGAGGTCAACCAAGACCATTTGGTGGTCTAGGGTTGAGTATGGTTGGGTAATTGAAGATCCAAAGATACCAAATTGAAATGTAATCAATAATCAATTTGATGATCATTCCAATGATCCAAACCCTAATTGGATGTCATGGATTTTGATGATGGGATGGGAAAATGGTCTCAAGACCATTCGGAGATCATCCAAATGACCTCAAGACCGTTTGAGGTCAGGTCATGTCCAATTTGGATGATGGTCCAATGATTTCAATGTAATTAGTTTCACAATGATTAACATTGAGGTCCATTGATTTCAATCCCTAATACAATTGATTCAAAACCCTAATTGATGATCAATTGAGGGTTAAATCAGTTGAAGGATGATCTATTAAGCTCAATTAAAGTGTGATGTTAGGTTCAATTGATGAGTGTTTCTATGAACTCAACCAATGAAGGAATCAATCTTGGAAACCCTAAATCAACTTCAGTGGTTGAGACCATATTTGGTCCATTTGGTTTTGAGGAGGTTTGGACCAAATAGTCTCAAGACCGTTTGAGTCCAAACAGTCCCAAGAACGTTTGGGACCAAACAGTCTCAAGACCGTTTGGGACCAAATGATCCCAAATCGGTTAAGACTCAAACGGTTTCAAACTTCAACTTTGGCAAACGGTTTCAAGTACCTATTTTACTAAACGGTTTCAAGTATTCAACTAAGACCTTTTGGAGGTCTAAACGGTCTTAGACTGTTTGGAGGTATTTTAAGAAAGACCGTTTGAGGTCTGATTGGTCAAGAGCGTTTGGGGTCTAAGTGACCAAGACCGTTTGGAAGATAATTAACCAAACCATATGAACAGTTAAAGTGGTTAAAGGACAAATTGTTTAATTGAACAATACATGATGTAATCAAGGATGATTATAATGATTGTATCCTTAATGAGATAGGGTTATTAGTACCCTTTGAATAATTAATCTTTAATGATCATGGAAGTAATGACATAATCGATTGTGTCAATTCTTCATTGAAGTTGAGTTGACTTAGTCTAATTAAGGCTGAAGCAAGTATCATCTTATAGAGGATGAGAGAGAGAGGACTTCCTACCTGAATGGTAATCATATAATGGTTAAGTCTCAACACTTTCAACATGAATGAATGTCTAATTAGGGTATGATCCATGATAGGGGAATCATGAAACCCTAATTAAGAAGGTTAATGAATCTTAACCCTAATTGAAGGCAATGATAGGTGAAACCCTAATCCATGATGATGGAATGATCCTAATTTAGGGAAATGACATGAGAAATTTTAATTCAAGGTGTCTTGA
This sequence comes from Alisma plantago-aquatica, assembly GCA_963693085.1. Lineage (NCBI taxonomy): Eukaryota > Viridiplantae > Streptophyta > Magnoliopsida > Alismatales > Alismataceae > Alisma > Alisma plantago-aquatica. The sequence goes on from OY856413.1 coordinate 723,290,185, forward strand.
TGATCAACCCTATTTGGGGTGAATAGTAAACCCTAATTGTGGGTTATTGAATAGTGAACCCTAATCTATGGTGATGTGATGTGAATAGTAAACCCTAATTGTGGGTTATTGAATAGTGAACCCTAATCTAGGGTGTTGTGATGTGAATAGTAAACCCTAATATAGGGTGATGCAATGTGAATAATAAACCCTAATTCCAAATAAGGTAAATATATATGTGAAACCCAAATTTTGGGTTATACTATATAGCATGAACTCTAATCCTGGACAATGAGATGATGAGTCATTGGTCCTAATTAAACAAAAGGGATGAATAACCCTAATTGAAATGAAAAGGGAAACCCTAACCATGGTAATGGAATAGTGGCATTACCTTTGAATAGTGATGCTATAACTATTTTGCATGATACTTATATGAAATTGATGTAAATGTTATCATCTGTACTAATCTTACAGGTATCATGAGATGATGAACATAGCCAGGTATGAGATATGATGTTTTATTGATTGAAATTGCCCTATGGGCCTTGTGAGCCATAATATGTTGTGTTTCCTAGAAAGAGGTAACAAGAGATATTAATTGGCTTTAAGAGTCATGTGAAATACTTGCATTGCAATTATCATGTTTATATTGGTCAGATGACCTGAAGGCATTAAGATACCTGTTAAAGTGGTAATCAGTGTTTTGATAATCTAAGGGTTTGAACACCCATATTCTTGAATCATGATGATGAGATGATAAGGGACTGAGATCCCAATGTTAATAATTTTGTGAAAAGATCTTGATAGAAACAGTATTCATTCTTTATAGCATTGTTATAATGATTTATGTTTGAAAACATGTTTGATGCTAAAAGAATATTGTAATGTACTTAACTAATCAAGTGAAATGAGATCATGTAGATCCATGACCATAGATCCATCATCGTCAGTAGTTTGGTGATGGTGAAACAGGTTTTCCTACGGGAACTCCTGGAGGGCATACTTTTGAGTATGTGGGGGTTATGGGCGTGAATATCCTTACGTCCTAATGGAGGAATTGATGTGAGTTAAACATTAAATCTCTCAATCCTTCATTATATATATATATATATATATATATATATATATATATATATATATATATATATATATATATATATATATATATATATATGTCGGGATGGATGTATCACTAATCTCCCGATGATGATGTTAATGTTGAATCGATGTGAGAGAAACATGTTATCTCTCGATTGCAAAGAGAGTACAACATGCCACTGTAACTCTAATAGCGAAGTTGCCAGTATACCCTGGAAAGCTATTTGGCAGAGACACGAGATTCCTACATGTTGGTCCTCACACTGACTGAGGAAGATGAGATCATGGAAATCCAGCTCTTCTATTGACCTATGTATGGTACCGATTTCTATTTCACAATGGTCAGTTGGAGTATGAGTGGTATACCTCATCTCCTCAGGGCTTAAGCTATGATTGAAAATTGTAATCAGCCGTGTAGCGTATTTGCTTATTATTGAAATACGAGAATCAATGGTTGATGATACATTGTTTAGTATGTCTTAGTTGGATAAATGTTATACATGTTCTTCATATTCCTTTTTTAATAAATGACATTTTGCTTCATCCAGACATAACTGAATTGACTGGAATAGTAAATACTTCTCTAAATAGTTTTGTTAATGATTTAACTATTGTTGAATATTTATGATTCATCTACTCTATTTTATTCTATCATCTGCAATAATAATATTTCTGGCGGAGAGTTATATCTCTCGCTGGGACAATTTCAATTGTCTCACCCCCGTGGGATTCAACTTTTTAGGTAGATGTGGAGGAAGAAGAAACCCTACAGTGGGTGAACAGCAGCAACATCAACAACAGGGACAGCAGTGATCCTCAGGTGGAGACACTAACTGTCATGAGATGTATATAGAGAGTCCTATGTGTCGTCTCTATACTCTCAGGTCCAAGGAGTCAGTAGTTAGTTTAATATTGATCTGAGATTTTTGGCTTGATGCCTCGAGATTTTGTATATTGCTTATGTATAGTTTAATAGGGCAGTTAATGTTTGTGACACTCGAGATGATATGATACAGAGATGTACTGATGAACTGGATTGTAAATAACATACTTTGGTTCTTTATGAAAAGTTTTACATTTTATTGATCTCATCGTAAAAACTTTTACTTTTTAGTGATTTTCAGTAATTCTGCTGCTAACGATTTGCTTCCGCTTTAGTTAATCTTGTTTTGTGATTCGTATGCCACAATTTAGTGGTATCAGAGCTCTAGGTTCGCTGAGTGTATAGAGACATAGGATTAAGGTTGTTGAGTCTATTCTAGTGTCTTCCAATTATCTGATAGTGTCTTCTGCTCATATAGGAGGAGGAGAAGAACTAAAGATGTCTAGATCACACAAGGAACATGTTGTCGAGAGCAACGTTGCTGCACCAGGAAGAGGTGCAAGAGACCAAGATAGGGAGGAGCCTATGCATGAACAACCCCAGTTCAATCAAGCTGACATGGGGAACCCATCCTTTCAAACTATGTTTGGGCAGTTTATGGCAGCCATGACCCATATGACTGATAGGATGCCATTACCTGCACCTAGGGCACCTACCCACCATGAAGGATAGGGAACCGGCAAGACATTTGAATGAATTTGCCAGGTTGGAGCCACAGAATATGCCGGGACAACTGACCCAGCAGATGCTGACATGTGGCTAACTAAACTAGAGAAGGCCTTTAGAATCCTTAACATCCCAGAAGCTGAGAAGGTTAGACATGCAGTGTACCTTCTTAAGGGAAGTGCTGGTCACTGGTGGACCATAGAGGAGGGAAAGAGGCCTGGTGTGGAGATCGAATGGGAAGTATTCTGATGAGAATTCATCAATAGATACTTTCCTAAGACGTTCCTAGATGAGAAGATCTCTCAGTTTGAGAGGTTAAGGTAAGGACCAATGAACATTAGCGAGTATGAGGATAAGTTCATGGAGCTATTGCAGTTCTATCCGGATATGGCAACTACTGATGAAGAAAGGATTCGGCATTTTGAGAAAGGGTTAAATGCTGATCTGACCACCCCTATGTTTACTCTGGAGAACAGGGAGAGATTTTCTACTTTTGTGGAGTCTGTCATACGGATAGAGAGATCTGTGACTGAGAAGCGACAGACTAAGAATAAGAAAGTGTACCCTCAGTTTTAAGGACACATGTCCAAAAGTTTTATGAAACCGAGGTTTTATGTACCTACACCACCACCAAGGTTCAATACCCAGACGCACTGGACGTCAAATAGGGGTAGAGGACGTAGCTTACCACCAGAAGGAGCCCACAGCTCAGCATCTATGTCGGTAACAGGACCATCCAGACCACAGCTAGGGAACAAAGGTTGTTTCATATGTGGATAGATGGGGCATCTGATGAAGGATTGTAGAGCCAGAGAAGCAAGTGTGACTAAACCTCAAAGGAAGAGTCAACAAGGTTCTCAGAGGCGATAGTTTCCAAGTGGTGCTAGAGGACGCGGACAAGTGTCCCAAGCTGGATCGTCGACACCCAGTAATCGAGCACCAAATCAACCACAGGAAACGACGAGGTTTTATGCGATGAATCAGCCTGATGCAGTAATCAACCCTCGGGTTGTGACAGGTCAGATGAAGTTATTTTATTCTGATATGTCTGCATACTGTGTCGTATCTGTCTTAACTGATCCAGGTGCTACACATTCCTTCATCACTCGAAGAGTGATTCTTGACTGCAATATGAAAGTTAGTCATAGGGCAGAGAGTTTGAAGTTAGAAACTCCTTTGATGGGATCTGTTGTGTTGTGGGAGGTGTGTTCTTCCTACATTCTTTTCTTTTCTGAACATCACATTCAAGTGGATGTTATACCTCTTGAGATGCACGGGTTCGATATAATTCTTGGGATGGACACCCTAGAAAGGTACAAGGTTGTTTTGGATTGTGAGTCCAAGCAAGCTGTATTCACAAATGATAATGACACATGGATCTTTCAGGGAGATAGAAAGATTCTTCCAACCTATCTAGTGTCAGCTATCGTAGATGAGAAGTTGTTGAGGCAAGGATGTTTTGCATTCTTGGCGCATGTGGTAGATACCACCATGGAAAGTTCTAATCCTACTGAAGTTCCTATAGTCAGGGAATTTGAAGATGTGTTTCCTGAAGGACTTTCAGGTGTTCCTCTGCCCCGAGAGATTGATTTTGAGATTAATCTAATCCCGGGCACGCAGCCAATAGCACAAACACTATATAGGATGGCGCCTGCTGAGACGGCAGATCTTAAAAGGCAACTTCAAGAGTTGCTTGAGAAAGGCTTTATCTGACTGAGTACTTCACTCTGGGGTGCTCCGGTCCTCTTTGTTAAGAAGAAGGATGGATCAATGCGGTTATGCATCGACTATAGACAGCTAAATAAAGTAACTATAAAGAATAAGTATCCTTTGTCAAGGATTGATGACATGTTTGACCAGTTGCGTGGTGCAACTGTCTTTTCTAAGATAGATCTGAGGTTGGGATACCATCAGTTACGTATTAAGGAGGGTGACATACCTAAGTCTGCCTTCAAGACAAGGTATGGTCACTATGAGTTCACAGTTATGTTTTTTGGACTAATTAATGTACTAGCTGCATTTATGGAACTCATGAATAGAATCTTTCAACCTTTTCTTGATCAGTGTGTTGTTGTCTTCATAGATGACATCTTGGTCTACAGTAGAGATGCCCAACAGCACGAGCAGCACCTCCGTCAGGCTCTAACTTTGCTAAGAGAGCATAAGTTATATTCTAAGTTTAGCAAGTGTGAGTTCTGGTTACCAGAAATTTCCTTTCTTGAACACGTAATATCTACTTTAGGTATTCGTGTTGACCCTAAAAAGGTAGAATCTATTTTGCAATGGGAACAGTCGAAGACACCGACGGAGATCCGCAATTTCTTAGGGTTGGCAGGATATTATAGGAGGTTCATTAAGAACCTCAGTTCTATAGCTTCACCCTTAACCAAGTTGACCAGAAAGGATGTTTCCTTTGTCTGGAATGACAAGTGTCAACAATCTTTCCAGTTGCTGAAAGAAAGGTTGACAAGTGCACCTGTATTGGTGTTACCTGAACAAGGAAAAGGGTATATAGTTTTTTGTGATGCATCTAAGAACGGACTAGGATGTGTGTTGATGCAGGATAAACAAGTGATTTCTTTTACTTCTCGACAGCTTAAGAAACACGAGGAGAATTATCCGACACATGATTTAGAGCTAGCTGTTGTAGTCCATGCTTTGAAGATCTAGAGACATTATCTCTATGGAGAGACATTCCAGATTTTCACAGACCATAAGAAACTAAAATACATCTTTTCTCAGCATGAGCTAAACATGAGGCAACGCCACTGGATGGAATTAATCAAGGACTATGATTATATAATTGATTATCATCTAGGGAAGGCCAATGTAGTTTTTGATGCTTTGAGTAGGAAATCAGCAACACCATCCCTAGATAAAGCACAGTTGAATTCTTTGGTGTGCTCTAGGAGGGATATGTTTATATCCTTGAGGCAAAACAATGTACAACTTAAGGTATCGTTGTTATCTGGCTTGCTAGCTGAGATGCACATAAAACCAACTCTGAGACAACAGATTAAAGAAGCACAACAAGCTGATGATGTAGTTCAGCCGATTAAAGAAGCACAACAAGCTGATGATGTAGTTCAGCAGATTAGATCAGAGTATGGTAGTGAGAAACAAGATGGTTTCTATGATTCAGATGATCAAGTAGCATGTTATCATGGTAGGATGATAGTACCTGATGTTGATAACTTAAGGAAGTTAGTTCTAGAAGAAGCACATTCATATATGTATGCTATACATCTAGGAAGCACCAAGATGTATCATAATTTGAAAGATATGTATTGGTGGCCTGGATTGAAGAACGATGTTCCTGAGTTTGTTATGTGGTGTCCGGTGTGTCAGTAGGTTAAAGATGAACACCAGAAGCCTGCAGGAACAATGCAGCCTTTGCCTATACCGCAGTGGAAATGGGATCATGTGACCATGGATTTTGTGGTTGGTTTGCCTAGACTAGCCAAAGGTCATGATTCCATTTGGGTGATAGTTGATAGGTTGACAAAGACAACACATTTCTTACCTGTCAAAACAACCTATACTGCTAAGAAGCTGGCACAGTTATATGTAGATGAGATAGTGCGGCTGCATGGGGTCCCAGTTACCATTGTTTCTGATAGAGGTCCCTAGTTTACTTGTCGTTTTTGGGAACGACTTCATAAAGCTTTAGGCAGGCAGTTAAGGTTTAGTACAACCTTTCATCCTCAGACAGATGGACAATCAGAAAGGACTATACAAACCTTGGAGGACTTGCTTAGGGCATGTATCCTTCAGTTTATAGGAAGTTGGGATCTACATCTGAGCTTGATAGAGTTTGCTTATAATAACAGCTATCATCACAGTATCAACATGGCACCATATGAAGCTTTGTATGGTAGACATTGTAGATCTCCTTTATGGTGGTATGAAACTGGAGAATATCAACTTTTAGGCCCTGATCTTATGCAGAAGACCACCGAGAAGATTAAAATAATACAACAATAGTTAAAGACTACACATGATAGAAAGAAATCATATGCCGACAAACGGCGAAGACCCTTAGATTTCCAGGTTGGAGACAAAGTATACCTCAAGGTCTCACCTTGGAAAGGAGTCCTTAGATTTGAAAGAAAGGGAAAGTTAGCTCCTAGATTTATGGGGCCTTATCTAATCATTGAACAGATTAGAAAGGTAGCTTATAAGCTGGAGTTACCACCTGAGTTGCACAAGTTGCACCCAGTGTTCCACATTTCTATGCTAAGGAAATGTCACCCTGACACAGAATTAGTTCTGCAACCTATGGAAGTAGAATTAAATGATGACATATCATATGTTGAAGGACATGTGTTGATTCTTGACAGAAGGATCAAGAAGCTAAAAAAGAAAGATATAAGCCTTGTAAAAGTCCTTTGGAATCATCGTGGTGTTGAAGAAGCCACATGGGAGTTAGAGGAAGAGATGAGGAGGAAATACCCTACTCTTTTCTCTTAATGTTTTTGTTGATTTCGGGGACGAAATCCTTGTAAGGGTGGATAATTTGTAACATCCCTGACATGGGTTATGTTCTAACCCTAGGTGTTTTGCCTAATAAAGTTGATTACATGATTGCTCTTGTCTTTTGAAAGGTAATTAAGGCTTAAGAGGAACTTATATTTCAATTTCAGTCCTTTTTGAATAATGTTGAAACATTGTTTTGTTAACTTTGGACTAAAGTGCAAATTACCCAAGTTGAGGGGTTAACTTGCAAATTGTACATGATAAAATGTTTATCTTATGTTGAGACATTATAATAATGAATATGATGTTGTGGTATGATTTCCACAAGCTTGGGCACCAAGATGGAGCTTGTTGAGCAATGTTTGTGCATTAAAACCTAGTTTTGGTGTAATGTGCAATTTACCCAAAACTTAGGGTTCAATATGCAAAATACCACCTCTAGAGGGTCCCTCATGTTTCTTGTAATCATGTATAGCAAATAAATTGAGATGGGTGCCTCATTTGAATTAATATGGAGGAGAGAGAATCTTGATATTAAAATAATCAAGATTTAAGCATAAAAGGAACTTTAATTCAATTTAATGCAAAAAAGAAATATATTAATTGAGGATCCCTTCACCCACAAGTTGAAGGATGAATTTTCAAAGTGTTGGATGAACTTGTGCCTTGCTATGGCACAAAAAGATCTTGAGTGAGTGGAGACTCCACTCACATTAAGTTAATAAAAAGTATTATCCACTAAAATTAGGATATTAGTATAATAAGATTAAGGTGCTTAATTTCTTTTCCTTTAATTCTTGGATAATGAAGAGGTTTTGCAAGATAATGAATGTGTCTTCTTGTCCAATGAATTGAGGGGGGAGTGTTGGAAATAGATTTGGAATAAAAGGAAATTAATTCCATTTTCTCTTTCCTTGAAATTCCTTATACATATCTCTTTTCCTACCCACTTAAGGATCTTTTCTTGGAATTTCTTTTCTCTTCTTGCCTTGGCCGACCATGAGGGAGCTTAGGAGCAGGAGAAGGACGAATCTAACATGTTGGTAAGCTTTTGATCATCTTCCACCTTGGTTTCATGGTGAAAACCCAAAATCGATGCTTGATTCTTTGTTTTCTTCACTCCATCTTCAACTCTAACCAACGTTTTCATCCAAAAGCTTAAGAACAAACCTTGGGCAATTTTCAAATCTCATCCACCATTAGAGAACGTGGATCTTGGAGCTTGGAATCAGATTCAAAGGTGGGCTTTATAACTTAAACCCTTAAACATTGATATTGCATTCAATTCTCCATAATTTATTGTTCATTTTGTTCTAGTTTGATCTCTTTTGATTCATTGCTGCAATTTCCACGGAAATGGCATTAGTTCTTGGATGTACGAAGTAAGATGATGATGACATCATATTGGACACTTTTCCCAAGAAAATTCTAGAACAAAAGGTTTCTATATATGTGCTCAATCGGTTTCACAAACCGTTTGGGAGCAAACGGTTTCAAACCGTTTGAGAGTAAACGGTTTCATCAAACCGTTTGAGGGCAAACAGTTTCAAACCGTTTGGGGGCATTGAACATAGTTGACCATTTGTAGAATTGTTGATAATGATGATGGTTAATGAATCATTAAATATAATTGATTAGTTTCAAAGGCTTCATTAGTTGAAGGTCTATCAATCACCAAACCCTAATCGGGTTATGTGCTGATTTTGTGATCAATTGACTTAGAATCTTGGGTTGATTAACCCAAACGGTTTCAAAACCATTTGGGAATCACCCAAATGGTCTCAAGACCGTTTGGAGGTCAACCAAGACCGTTTGGAGGTTTAGGGTTGAGTATGGTTGGGTAATTGAAGATCCAAAGATACCAAATTATAATGTAATCAATAATCGATTTGATGATCATTGCAATGATCAAAACCCTAATTGGATGTCATGCATTTTGGTGATGGGATGGGAAAACGGTCTCAAGACCGTTTGGAGGTCATCCAAATGACCTCAAGACCGTTTGAGGTCAGGTCATGTTCAATTTGGATGATGGTCCAATGATTTCAAAGTAATTAGTTTAACAATGATTAACATTGAAGGTCCATTGATTTCAATCCCTAATTCAATTCATTCAAAACCCTAATTTATGATCAATTGAGGGTTAAATCAATTGAAGGATGATCTATTAAGCTCAATTAAAGTGTGGTGTTAGGTTCAATTGATGAGTGGTTCTATGAACTCAACCAATGAAGGAATCAATCTTGGAAACCCTAAATCAACTTGAGTGGTTGAGACCATATTTGGTCCATTCGGTTTTGAGGAGGTTTGGACCAAACGGTCTCAAGACCGTTTGAGTCCAAACGGTCCCAAGACCGTTTGGGACCAAATGATCCCAAACCGGTTAAGACTCAAATGGTTTCAAACTTCAACTTTGGAAAACGGTTTCAAGCACCTATTTTACTAAACGGTTTCAAGTATTCAACTAAGACCGTTTGGAGGTCTAAACGGTCTTAGACCGTTTGGAGGTATTTTAAGCAAGACCATTTGAGGTCTGATTGGTCAAGACCGTTTGGGGTCTAAGTGACCAAGACCGTTTGGAAGATAATTAACCAAACCATATGAACACTTAAAGTGGTTAAAGGGCAAATTGTTTAATTGAACAATACATGATGTAATCAAGGATGATTATAATGATTGTATCCTTAATGAGATAGGTTGATTAGTACCCTTTGAATAATTAATCTTTAATGATCATGGAAGTAATGAAATAATCCATTGTGTCAATTCTTCATTTAAGTTGAGTTGACTTAGTCTAATCAAGACTGAAGCAAGTATCATCTTATAGAGGATGAGAGAGAGAGGACTTCCTACCTGAATGGTAATCATATAATGGCTAAATCTCAACACTTTCAACATGAATGAATGTCTAATTAGGGTATGATCCATGATAGGGGAATCATGAAACCCTAATTAAGAAGGTTAATGAATCTTAACCCTAATTGAAGGCAATGATAGGTGAAACCCAAATCCATGATGATGGAATGATCCTAATTTAGGGAAATGACATGAGAAATTCTAATTCAAGGTGTCTTGATGATCAACCCTATTTGGGGGTGAATAGTAAACCCTAATTGTGGGTTATTGAATAGTGAACCCTAATCTAGGGTGATGTGATGTCAATAGTAAACCCTAATTGTGGGTTATTGAATAGTGAACCCTAATCTAGGGTGTTGTGATGTGAATAGTAAGCCCTAATCTAGGGTGATGCAATGTGAATAGTAAACCCTAATTCCAAATAAGGTAAAGATATATGTGAAACCCTAATTCTGGGTTATACTATATAGCATGAACTCTAATCCTGGACAATGAGATGATGAGTCATTGGTCCTAATTAAACAAAAGGGATGAATAACCCTAATTGAAATGAAAAGGGAAACCCTAACCATGGTAATGGAATAGTGGCATTACCCTTGAATAGTGATGATATAACTATTTTGCATGATACTGAAATGAAATTGATGTAAATGTTATCATCTGTACTAATCTTGCAGGTATCATGAGATGATGTACATATCCAGGTATGAGCTATGATGTTTTCTTGATTGAAATTGCCTTATGGGCCTTGTGAGCCATAATATGTTGTGTTGCCTAGAAAGAGGGAACAAGAGATATTAATGGGCTTTAAGAGCCATGTGAGATATCTGCATTGCAATTATCCTATTTATATTGGTCAGATGACTTGAAGGCATTAAGATACCGGTTAACGTGGTAATCAGTTTTTTGATGATCTAAGGGTTTGAACACCCATATTCTTGAATCATGATGATGAGATGATAAGGGACTGAGATCCCAATGTTAATAATTTTGTGAAAAGATCTTGATAGAAACAATACTCATTCTTTATAACATTGTTATAATGATTTATGTTTGAAACATGTTTGATGCTAAAAGAATATTGTAATGTACTTAACTAATCAAGCGAAATGATATCATGTAGAGCCCTGACCATATATCCATCATCGTCAGTAGTTTGGTGATGGTGAAACAGGTTTTCCTATGGGAACTCTTGGAGGGCATACTTTTGAGTATGTGGGGGTTATGGGCACGAATATCCTTACGCCCTAATGGAGGAATTGATGTAAGATAAACATTAAATCTCTCAATCCTTCATTATATATATATATATATATATATATATATATATATGTCGGGATGGATGTATCACTAATCTCCCGATGATGATGTTAATGTCGAATCGATGTGAGATAAACATGAAATCTCTCGATTGCGAAGAGAATACACCATGCCACTGTAACTCTAATAGCGAAGTTGTCAGTATACCCTGGAAAGATATTTGGCAGAGACACAAGATGTCATGCATGTTGGTCCTCACACTGACTGAGGAAGATGAGGTCATGGAAATCCGACTCTTCTATTGACCTATGTATGGTATCGATTTCGATTTTGCAATGGTCGGTTGGAGTATGAGCGGTATACCTCATCTGAAGACCATTTGGAGATCACCCAAACGGTCTCAAGATCAACTAAGACCGTTTGGAGGTCTGGGGTTGAGTATGGTTGAGTAATTGAAGACCGAAAGATATCAAATTGAAATGCAATCAATAGTTAATTTGATGATCAATCCAATGATACAAACCCTAATTGATTTTCAAATATTTTAATGATGGATGAGGAAAATGGTCTCAAGACCGTTTAGAGGTCAACCAAGACCATTTGGAGGTCATCCAAACGACCTCAAGACCATTTGAGGTCAGGTCATGTCATAATTTGATGGTGATTCATTGTTTTCAATTGAATCAATTTCACAATGTTAACCATTGAAGGTTTCTTGATTTCAAAACCCTAGTTGATGGTTTCTTGATTATAAACCCTAGTTTAATTGGGTTCAAAACCATAATTGATGGTCCAATTGAAGGATGATTCAAAATTTCAATTGATGAAGGGATCAAGGATCCAATTGATAATCGATTCATTGCTTAAAACCTTGAATGGGTTAAGTGTTGAAAGACCTTTTTGGTCCATTCGGTCTTGAGAGGGTTTGGACCAAACGGTCTCAAGACCGTTTGGGTCCAAACGGTCCCAAACCATTTGGAGACCCAAATCCAATCGGTTTCAACACATGTCTTGCTTAAACGGTTTCAAGAGCAATATGCTTAAACGGTTTCAAATCGTTTGAATCCTGAGAGACCAAGACCGTTTAGGGTCTAAGTAATCAAGACCGTTTGAGGTTCAATATGGTTGATCCATTTGGATATCTAATGTAGTTGAAGACTCAATTGGTTAATCCACTTGGACACCTATTGTAATTGAAGATTCAATTGGTCAATTCATTTGGATGCCTTATGAAATAGAGGTCCAATGTGATCAAATCTTTTGGAGAATTAAGATGATGATTGATCTGTTGATCCAATGAAGATTATTAATGTTAGTTACAAAGGTTGAAACCCTAAAGTACCTAGATGATCAGTAACTTTAGATTAATTAACCCTAAAAGGTTATGAAAGTAATGTCTTAGTACATTATGTCAATCATAGATGTATATACTTGATTAAAGGGGTGATGTAACCTAATCAAGTTGAGAGGATGATAGAAAAGAATTCATATATGAGTATTAATCATGTAGTAATTAGGGTATGATCCTTAGTGAACAGATCATGAAAACCCTAATCGAGAAAGTTAAATGAACTCTAACCCCGATTCAGGGCAATTTTGAGTGAAACCCTAATCTAGGGAAATAGTGAAACCCTAATTGAGGGTGATGACTTGATTAATCCTAATTTAAGGTTATGGAATGTAAAACCCTAAATTAGATGAATAGTAAACCCTAATTATGGGTAATTGAATATGAAACCCTAATTGGGATGAATAGTAAACCCTAATTGTGGGTTATTGAATATAAAACCTAATTTAAGGTGATGTGATGTGAAACCCTGATGTAATGATGTGATTTGGAACTTAAATCTAGGGTGATATTATGTAATACTATATGAAACCCTAATCTTGGGCAATATGGTGATAAACCATAACCCTGATCTGAGTAATGGGATGAGTACTCCCAATTGAAATGAAATGGGAAACCCTAATCCCTAGTGAGGGAATAGTAGTGTTAACCTTGCATAGTGATGATATAATTGTTTTGCATAGTCCTGATAAAAAATTGATGTAACTGTTATCATCTGTACTAACTATGCAGGTATAATGAGATGATGAACATAGTCAGGTATGAGCTATGATGTTTTTATTCATCAAGATTGTTATTGGGCCTTATGTGCCATAATATACCTTGTTGCCTAGTAAGAGGTAATAAGAGAATTCATGGGCCTTAAGTACCATGAGAAATGCTTGTGTAACAAGTATCATGATTACCTTGGTCAAATGACCTGAAGGTGATAGTTACCTGGAAAAATTGTAACAATGCTCAATGATGAGTTAAGGGTTTGAATACCCAGAACTATTTGATTGTGGCATTGAGTTTGTGAAGGGATGAGTATTCCCAGTATTGAAATGAGGGACTAGGATCCAAATGTCTTTTAAAGACTGAGAAGTAATTGATGAATGACAGTACATGTTCCTTTGTAGCATTTTGTCCTAATAAGTTATGTTTTAAAACTTGACTGATGCTAAAAGAATATGATAATGTACTTAATTAATCAAGTGAAAGCTATTCATGTAGTGCTCTGGCCATAGATCCATCATCGTCAGTAGCTAGTGATGGTGAAACAGGTTTTCCTACGGGATCTCCTGGAGTTCACATATTTTTTAATATGTGGTGGTCGATGGGTGAAAATATCCATACGTCCTAATGTGGGAATTGATGGGAGGTAAACATTAAACCTCTAAATCCTTCATTAAATGTGTCAGGATGGATGTATCACGAATCTCCCGATGATGTTAATGTTGGATCGATAGAGGTAAACATGAAATCTATTGATCGCGAAGAGAGTGCAGCCGCCGCTGTATCTCTATAGCGATGATGCCACTATACCCTGGCAAGCTATGTAGCAGAGACACGAGATGTCATGCATGTGATCTCGCACTGACCGAGATGTGTGAAGTCATGGAAGTTGGCTCTTCCATTTACTTTGTATGGTACCGATTTGACTTCATAGTGGTCGATTGGAGTATGAGCGGTATACCTCATCTCCTCAGAGCTTAAGTATGATTGTAAAACGTAACCAGCCGTGTAGCGTATTTTCATAAGATTGAAATACGAGAACCATTGGTTGATGTTATACTTCTTAGCATGTCCTTGATACATAAATGTTACTTATGTTCTTTAATTTCATATTGAATAAGAGACATGCTTCTTTATCAAGTTATAGCTAAAATACTTGCATAAGAATGTTGCTCTAATCTGCATAGATATTGATTTATCTGCTATTTAATATATGATTCCACAGTTCAGTTTATTTTTATTAAACTGCAATCATCATGTTATGGCAGAGAGTTATATCTCTCACTGGGGCAATTTACAAATTGTCTCACCCCCGTGGGATCCAACATTTTTAGGTGGACGCAGACAAAGAGGCAGAAACCCTGTAGCAGGGGAAGAACTGCAGCAGCAGCCACAACAGGGACAACAGTGATATCCCAAGTGGGGATACTGGCTGTCAAGTTGTGTATATAAAGTCCTATGTTTCGTCTCTGTACTCTCAGGTCCTCTGAGTCGATAGTCGGTTTAAAGAAACGATCTGAGATTGTGGCGTAATGCCTTAAAGTTTTTATGTTTCTTGTGTATAGTTCGACAAAGCAACTGTTAATGAAATTTTGAAATGACATGGTACAAGACATGTACATGTGATCTAGTATGTACCTGAAGTACTTTGGTCTTTTATGAAAGAGTTTTCCCTTGATTGGATCTCTTTGTAAAAGTTTTAATTTTTTAGTGATTTTTAGTAATCCACTGTTAGTAATCGCTTCCACATTAGTTAATCTTATTTTTGTGATCTGTACGCCACAAGTAAAAGTGGTATCAGAGATCTAGGTTTGTTGAGTCTATAGTGACATAGGATTAAGGTTGTTGAGTCTGTTCTAGTGTCTTCCAGTTTATCTGATAGTGTCTTCTGCTCATATAGGAGAAAAAGAACTTGAAGATGTCTGGATCACATGATGAACATGCTGTTGAGGGCAGCATTGCTGCACCAGGAGGAGGTGCAAGGGATCAAGCTAGGGAGGAACCCGTACTTGAGATTCGTCAAATTGATCAAGATTCATTAGAGAATCTAGCTTTCAATACCCTGTTCGGGCAGTTTATGGCGACTATGACGCATATGGCAGATAGGATGCCACCACCTACACCGAGGGCACCAGCCCACAATGAAGGATAAGGAGCTGGCAAGACCTTTGAACGGCTTCGCCGGGTGGGAGCCACAAAGTATGTTGGCACAGCTGACCCAGTTGATGCAGATTTGTGGTTGACGGAGCTGGAGAAAGCTTTTAGAATCCTCAACATCCCTGAAGTAGAGAAGGTCAGACATGTTGTATACCTCCTAAAGGAAAGTGCTAGTCACTGGTGGACCATTGAGGAAGGCAAAAGACCAGGTGTTGAAGTCGGATGGGATGAATTTCAACATGAATTTGTTGCTAGATACTTTCCCAAGATGTATCTAGATGAGAAGATCTCTCAATTTGAGAGATTGAGGCAATGACAGATGAACATTAGCGAGTATGAAGCTAGGTTCATGGAGCTTTTGGGGTTCTGTCTGCACATGGCAGCTACTGATGAAGAGAGGATTCGACATTTCGAGAAGGGGCTGAACGATGATTTAACCACTCCTGTGTCTTCTCTGGAGAAAAGGGAGAGGTTTGCCACTTCTGTGGAGTCCGTTAGGCGGATAGAGAGGCCTGTGATTGAAAAGGAAAAGACCAGTAATAAGAAAGCGTATCCTCAGTTTCAAGGACAAAGGTCCGAGAGTTTCAAGAAGCTGAGGTTCTATGCACCACCACTACCACCAAGGTTTAACACTCAGATGCAATGGACGTTGAGTAGGGGTAGGGGACGTAGTTGTCCTCCAAGTAGAGCCCCCAGTACAGCATCAGCATCAGTGACAGGACCACCCAGGCAGAGTTTGGGAAGTTACAACTGCTACCAGTGTGGGAGGTCAGGACACTTGATGAGAGATTGTCCTGAGAAAGTCAAAACTATAACTCAACCCCAGAGGCAGAGTCAGCAAGGCTCACAGAGGAGATAGTTTTCTAGTGATGCTCGAGGACATGGACAAGCATCCCAAGATGGATCGTCGGCACCCAACAATCGAGCATAGGGTCAACAACAAGCAATGGCTAGATTTTATGCTATGAATCAACCTAAAGCAGTAGTCAACCCTCGGGTTGTGACATGTCAGATGAAACTGTTTTATTCTGATATGTCTTCATCCTGCTTTGTATCTGTGTTAATTGATATGGTTGCTACACATTCTTTTATCACTCGAGAAGTGATTCATGACTGCAACATGATAGTCATTCATAGAGTAGATAGTTTGATGTTAGAAACCCCTTTGTTGGGATCTGCAGTGTTGCGGGAGGTGTGTTCTCCCTGCAATCTTTCCTTTTCTGAACATCGCATTCAAGTGGATCTTATACCACTTGAGATGCAGGGTTTTGATATAATCCTTGGGATGGACTCCTTAGAGAAGTATAAGGTTGTCTTGGATTGCAGTTCCAAACAAGCTGTGTTCACAATTGATGGCGACACATGGATCTTTCAAGGAGATAGAAAGATTCTTACAACCTATTTAGTGTCATCTATGGTAGCTGAGAAGTTGATGAGACAAGGATGCTTTGCATTCTTGGCTCATGTGGTAGATACCACAATGGAGAGCCCTAATCTTTTTGAGGTTCCAATAGTTAGGGAGTTTGAGGATGTATTTCCTGAAGAACTTTTAGGTGTACCTCCACCTCGAGAGATTGATTTTGAGATTAATCTAATCCTGGGCATGCAACCAATAGCACAAACACCGTATAGAATGGCACCAGCTGAGATGGCAGAGTTCAAGAAACAACTGCAGGAGTTGCTTGAGAAGGGTTTTATCCGACCGAGTACTTCGCCATGGGGTGCTCCGGTCCTCTTTGTAAAGAAGAAAGATGGGTCTATGCGATTGTGCATTTACTATAGGCAGTTGAACAAAGTCACCATAAAGAACAAGTATCCTCTGTCAAGGATAGATGACTTGTTTGATCAGTTGTGTGGTGCAACTATCTTTTCTAAAATAGATCTGAGGTCGGGATACCATCAGTTGCGTATTAAGGAGAGTGACATATCTAAAGCTGCTTTTAGAATGAGATATGGTCATTATGAGTTCATAGTTATGTCGTTTGGACTAACTAATGCACCAGCTACATTCATGGAACTCATGAATAGGATCTTTCAACCCTTTTCTTGATCAGTTCGTAGTAGTTTTCATAGATGACATCCTAATCTACAGTAGAGACGCTCAACAGCATGAGCAACACCTCTGTCAGGCTTTGACTTTGCTAAGAGAGCATAAGTTGTATGCTAAGTTTAGAAAATGTGAGTTTTGGTTACCAGAAGTTTCCTTTCTAGGACATGTAATATCTACTTCAGGTATTCGTGTTGATCCTAAGAAGGTAGAATCTATCCTGTAATGGAAACAGCTGAAGATACCGACGGAGATTCATAGTTGTGGCGTACGACTCACAAAATGAGATTAACTAAAGCGGAAGCGAATCGTTAGCAGTGGAATTACTGAAAATCACTAAAAATTAAAACTTTTTACGAAGAGATCCATAAACTGTAAAACTTTTTATAAAGAACCAAAGTAAGTTATTTACAATCCGGTTCATCGGTACATCTCTGTATCATATCATCTCGAGTGTCACAAACATTAACTACCATGTTAAACTGTACATAAGTAGTATACAAAATCTCGAGGCATCAAGCCAAAAATATCAGATCAATATTAAACTAACTACTGTCTCCTAGGACCTAAGAGTACAGAGACGACACATAGGACTCTCTATATACATCTCATGACAGTCATTGTCTCCACCTGAGGATCATTGATTTCCATGTTGTTGTTGTTGTTGTTGTTGTTCACCCACTGTAGGGTTTCTTCTTCCTCTGCGTCTACCTAAAAAGTTGAATCCCACGGGGGTGAGATAATTGAAATTGTCCCAGCGAAAGATATAACTCTCCGCCAGAAACATTATTATTGCAGATGATAGAATAAAACTGAGTAGATGAATCATAAATATTCAACAGCAGTTAAATCATTAACTAAACTATTTAGAGCAGTATTTACTATTCCAGTCAATTCAGTTATGTCTGGATGAAGCAACATGTCATTTATTCAAAAAGGAATATGAAGAACATGTATAACATTTATCCAACTAAGACATACTAAACAATGTATCATCAACCATTTATTCTCGTATTTCAATCCTAAGCAAATATGCTACACGACTGATTACATTTTTCAATCATAGCTTTTCAAAGCCCGAAGGTTGAGCAACAAATACTTCCTCCTCGATTGTACCATTCAAAAACACACTTTTAACATCGATTTGATATAGCAAGAAATTTTTATAACTAGCAAAGGCAAGTAGCATTCTAATAGATTCAAGTCTAGAAACAGGAGCATAAGTTTCATCAAAATCAATACCTTCCTACTGATTGTAACCTTGTTCCACTAACCTTGCGTTTTTCCTTACTACCTTGCCATTTTCATCAAGTTTATTGTGGTACACCCACTTGGTTCTAATGATTTTTCTATCACTTGGTCTTGGCATAATCAACCCAAAATATCAAATCAATCATTTCAAAATTCAGCACTTAAACCGATTAGGGTTTCTAATTGGAGGATTGTCCATATATTGAATCAATCAGTTGGAGCCATTGGATCATCATCAAAGATGTACTAGGATCCTGACCTCAAATGGTCAACCCATCCAAATGGTCAACCCTTCTAAATGATTTGGGATCCAAACCTCCAAATGGTTTGCAAACCGTTTGGTCTCCAAACAGTTTGATGAAACCTTTTGGACCAAGGTCTTAAAACCGTTTGCAAGAGAAACTTGTTGGAATGTGTTCCTAAGATTATGTCATCATCATCAAGCCTTAGTCCATCAAAAACTACTACCATTATCATGGTAGTTACATAAACTAATCAAAAGAATTGTAAGAAGAGCAATTGAACATAATTGATTGAGAAATTGAATTCAATAACAATGAATAGGGGTTCAAGTTATATAACCCGCCTTCAATTGAGCTTCAAAGCTTGGATCTTCACGTCAAAAATGGTGGATGCAACTCCTTTCACTATCCCAAGGCTTGTCCTCAAGATTTGAGTGAAAAGGAATGGTTAGAAGTGAAGATGGGATCGAGATATGAAGAAATCATGCATTGATTTGTGATTTCCACCATGAAATCAATGTGAACCAAGGTCAAAAAGATTACCAACAGGTTGGAGGTCATCCTACTGATCCTCCAAAGCTTCCTTGGTCGTTTTTGTAAGCAAAGAGAATAAGTGGATTCGAAAAAGCCTTTGGTTTGGGTTGTAAAGGGTGTTTTTATAAGAAAATCAATGAGAGAGAAAATGCCTTATAAAAATCTTTTAATTCCAAAATTTGTGCCACCTCTTCCTCCTCAATTCTGTGCATGCAAATCTATCTTCCTTATCTCCAAATTTCCTTCCATTATCCATGAATTAAGGGAAAAGAAATTAAGCACCTTAATCATATTATATTAATATCCCATTTTTAGTGGATATTACTTTTTATTAACTTAAGGTGAGTGGGCTCTCCACTCACTTAAGATCTTTTCGTGGCCCAGAAAAGGAACAAGGATGTTAACACTTGAAAAAATCCAACCATCTCGTTTTTGGTTAAAAGCCCTTCAATTATTATATCTATTTTTGCATTAATTTCAAGTAAAGTTCCATTTATGCTTAAATCTTAATTATTTTAATATCAAGATTTTCTCTCCCCCAAAGTGATTCAAATGAGGTGCCCCTCTCATTTTCTTTTCTCTACATGATGCCAAGAAATATTTGGGACTATAATGAAGTGGTAATTTGCATATTGAACCCTAGGTTTTGGGTAAATTGCACATTTCACCAAAACTAGGTTTTAATGCACAAACATTGCTTTATCAGCTCTTTCTTGGTACTCAAGCTTTCAAAAGCCATACCTCTAAATCATCTTCATTCTAATGATGCTTCAACATATGAGAAACATATTATCATGCACAATTTGCAATTTAACCCCTCAACTTGGGTAATTTGCACTTTAGTCCATAACAAGCAAAGCATTATTTTCAACATTATTCAAAAATGACTAAAATTGAAATATGAGTTCCTCTAGAGCCTTAATTACTTTTCAAAAGATAAGAGCAAGCATCTAATAAACTTTATTAATCAAAACACCTAGGGTTAAACCATAACCCAGGTCAGGGATGTTACATAACAAGTCCATCAAAATGCATTTGAGAGGTATCAGGGCCCATATCATGACAAATTTCATCTCACATCAAGTCCCTAAAAATGCATTTGGGAGGTGCCACGACCCATATCTCACAACGCAACATCATGATTGTCTCCACGACGCATGTCGTGACCGTGATAGAATGGGATACAACAACTCAAAGCAAGGCGTCATGACCAGTGTTACACATAGGCTTCGTGACCAACCCACGACACAACATCGTGACCCACCCTCACAACACAACATCGTGACCACATCAAACATAGTGTCATGACCATACCAAAATGAATTGTCACGTCCAGAAGTAGAATGGACCGTCATGACTGAAACAAGGCCAACCATCACATATGGGAGGTGTTAGGTCCCATATCATGACAATGTCCTCTCACAACAAGTCTATGAAAATGTATTTGGGAGGTGTCAGGGCCCATATCATGAAAACGTCCTCTCATAACAAGTCCATCAAAATGTGTTAGGGAGGTGTCATGGTCCATATCATGACAAATGTTATCTCATAGGTAGTATCAAAAAATGCATTTGGGAGGTTCCACGGCCCATATGATGATAGTGTCCTTTCACAATATGTCCTTTCAAATGCATTAAGGAGGAGACATGGCCCATATATTAACAGTTTCCTCTCATAATAAGCCCCTAAAAATGCATTTGGGTGAAGTTTGGGCCCATACCCATATCATGACAATCTCCTCTCATGCCAAGTCCTTGAAAATACATTTGGGAAGTGTCGTGGCACATATGATGACAATGTCATCTCACAGTAAGTCCTTAAAAATACATTTGAGAGGTGTCAGGTCTCATATCATGAGAACGTACTCTTCCAACAAGTGTATGAAAATGCATTTGGGAGGTGTTAAGGCCCATATCATGACACATGTTATCTCACAGTGTGTCCCTAAAAATTCATTTGGGAGGTTCCACAACCCATATCATTATAGTGTCCTTTCACAACACGTCCCTTCAAATGCACTAAGGAGGTGTAAGGGCCCATATATTGATAATGTCCCTAAATGCATTTAGGAAGAGCCATGACCCATTTCATGACAATATCATCTCACAACAAGTCCCTTGAAATGCATTTGTGAGGATCTTGGGACCATATCATGACAATATGATCTCACAAAAAGTCCCTTGACATTCAATTGTGAGGATCTTGGCCCATATCATGATGGTGGTCTCTCACAACAAATCCTTGAAACTGCATTTGTGAGTATCCAGACCCATATCATATGAATCCTCTCAGGAAAGTCCCCCAAAATGCATTTTTGAGGAGCTACAACCCATAACATGACAATATCCTCTAAGACAAGTCCATTAAAATGCTTCAAGGAGGGGCTAGGGCCTATTTTATTTTGGGGACAATTGAAGCCTAGTTTGGGGAAATCTATGAGTTTGGGGACAATTGAAGCCTAGTTGATTGGGTTCTTATAGAAGCTACCTCCTTTTTGCAGGAATCATTGCTGGGGGTGGGAGGTTTATTAAGATGTTTACCAGGAGAAATTTGCCTCGTAAGACAAAGGCTCATTGGCCTTAGAATGATCACCAAAGAGACATGTATGCATTTGGTGACTATTTTCATGCCAATATCCCTTTATGAATCCCTTAGAATGACTCTGAACAACATTTTCTCTCACACATCTCCTTTATAAGGTGTCAAATAAATTTACTGATATATCCCCATGAAAATGCATTTGGGAGGATCCATGAACCATACCATGACAATGTTCGCTCACAACAAGTACCTTGAAATAAAACTTTGAGGACTTGTGCCCCATATCTTGACAGTGTCCTCTCACATCTTGTTCCTAAAAATGCATTTGTGATGAGACTGGGCCTATATCATGAGAATGTCCTCTCATGGAAATCTCCCAAAAGGTATTAGTGAGGAGCCATGGTTCATATCATGATAATGCGTGTTGGTAGAAAGTCTGTGAAAATACTTCTAGTTGGAGCTAGGGGCCATATCATGATAGTGTCCTCTCATAGGAAGTCCTTGAAAATGCTTAGATTTGAGACATGTATATATGTATTGCCCTCTTAACTATTCATAAAAGAGATGCGCAAGAGTTTGGGGTGATGGGAGCAAGGGCGTTCGAGTGCTTTTGACAGCCACCACTCTTTTATAGCAATTATTGTTGGGGGTAGGTGGTCTACGCAAGCCACTTTCAAGGAACAATTTGTCTCGCAAGACAAATGTCCATTAGACTTAGAATGTTCACAAAAGAGACATATATGAGTTTGGGGGAAGATCTTTATGCCAATATCCCTCTATGATTGACCCTCCTAATTACTTAGAAAGACTCTCAACGACAATTTCTCTCACATATCTTCCTTTATGAATTATCAATAAATGTATTGATATTCCCCATGAAGCTAGCGATGCTTATTATTGGTTGAGAGATATTTGATGACTGACATGTCTATCACCTAAAGTTTAGGTGACAAGTACATGTGTCACCTAAAAGTTTGGTGACATGTGCGTGTGTCACCTAAATGTATACTCCTTTATAGATCACATGTGACTCATATACATGTCACGTATTTGGAAAACTCACATTAGAGCATAGGTGATTCAAATTTATGTCACCTATTTGGTGTAACCCTTCCGTGTATGATAAAATGTATGTCATCTATATTACGTATGATTATACAAATTATAGATGATTTATATGTATGTCACCTAAAGTATGTAACATTTTCAAAATGCTAAAATGTATGTCATCTATTTCACACAGGTCTATACAGATTATAAGTGATGCACAAGCATGTCACCTAAAATGGGTAACCTTTTACATGACTGTCACCTATAATATTTTTTTGGTAGTGAACACGCCGATGAAGTTACCAGAATCATCAAAATTTTACAGATCCAATATTGTTTTGATTGACGAAACAAAAGATGGATTGAATGATAAAGTTGAATGTTGGAGAAAGGCACTGGAATCAAATGGATTGATTATTAGCAGGAGCAAAACTGAGTATATGCATTACAATTTTAGCTAATCTCACAGTGTGAATGATGGAGCCAAGTTGGAATGAGTAGATATACCAAAATGTGACAAATTTCATTTCTTAGGTTCTATTATTCAAATAGACGGGGATGTCCAAAATGATGTTTGTCACCGGATCATTGCAGGATGGTTGAAATGGAGGAGTGCAACTGGAGTTTTATGCGATCAGAAGATCCCTCTCAGGTTAAAAAGTAAGTTTTATAGAACAGCTATACGACCAGCCATGCTCTATGGGAGTGAATGTTGGGCGGTGAAGAAACAAGGTCTCAACAAGATGAACGTGGCTGAAATGCATATGCTGAGATGGATGTGTGGGAAGACAAGAAAATATCGTTTGAGAAATGACTATATCAGGAATAAAGTGGGGGTGGCGAGCATTGAGGACAAGTTGCATGAGGGCCGACTCAGATGGTATGGACATGTGCAATGCAGACCTACTAGTGCGCCCATACGAAGCAATGCTATTGAGCCAAACACTATAAATAGAAGAAGAGAAAGGCCTAAATTAACATGGGATCTTATAAAGAGAGATTTTGAATCTCTACATCTCAATCAGAATATGGCCCATGATAGAGATGAATGGAAACGAAGGATCCATGTAGCCGACCCCAACATAGTTGGGATTGAGGCTTAGATGATGATGATGATGATGAATGTCCATACGGCATGCAACCATTGTTTAAATTGTATCACACACATACAGAAACAATCGACGGCCGTGAAAATGGACTACGCCAGAAAACGACACAGTTCATTTTCCTCAGAACTGTACACAATCGAGTCGCATCGTGCAGTTTCTTTTCCAACTAAGAACTAGAACTACGTCCAATCAAACTTATCCAGTTGGAATTCATAGGTAGTTGCAACCCCTATTTTTCAACTCGGTCCAACCAAACTAGTTCTACGAGAAACTTTAAGGATGACAATATATCTTCTATTTGAGTTGTGTACATAAGATTGAACTCATTCGACGAGAAACTACAGATCAACCATGACAACATATACAATATTACATAAAGTAGTAATATTAAACTCTTTAATGAGAAGCACTAACAAACCTTAAAAAGTTCTTATTGAATGACTAACGAAAGAAATTCAAGAAAAATGACAACTATTGTAGACGTTGGGACTTATGATGACATGTGAGGGTGAAGAAGGGCATAAGCATAGACTAGGGATAGAGGTCAATACGATAACCTAAACCTCCTCGCTTATGCAGAGAGCAACAACATCATGCCGCTCGTTCACTCGAGACGAGGGTTAATTTTACTTGATCCAACCATATCGAGACAAGGATTACAAACTAGCACCAATCTATCTAACGTAAAGAATTGACAAAATACAAATATTTTCAATAGTAGTAGATCTCATCATATAACAACAAATGCTTACTAAAATAAACAATTGTAGTGGGATTATGGCCACTCACTGGGGCATTCAAGTGTCATTGTAGTTGTAGTATTTTTAGGGGCAATCTCAACCAATTGAGAGGCTGAGATCCAAAAGATGTTAAAATTCATAATGTATGAATAGAATTTCCATGCACTCTCAATTTCTCTATTTACATTTTATGTTAAACTATTTTATTTTTCTATGTGGAATCTCCTTTATTTAGTTAGCATATAAACAACACCATTGGTTCAGTTTTATCCAACTTGAATGCTGATTTATTAATTTAGTAGTACTAGGGTGTATTCAGGGGTTTCCTAATATAGAATAAGATGTTTCATGTACTCTCACTTTCTCAAGGAAGTTTTTTTTTATTAAAATTACGTCTGTGTAGGTAACCTGATACAATTTGATTAGTATATAAACAATAAGATCGATTCAGTTATTTATCCAATCCGTATGTGGATTTACTCACTTAGTAGTATGTTGGTGTATAAAGATGTGAACGTGTCCGTAGAATGACTCCTACGTATTCATAGAAGCTGTAAAAACAGATATGTGTGGTAAAAAGTGTTTTATTGTATTTGAGGACGGTGTTCCATTGTTTTAACTTTTTGCGACCAACATATCCTCCCGGTTCCTATCCAAAGAGTTGTGGCTTGCTGTTAGTTGGCTGCTATCCGAGCCCATCAAATCTAACCGAGCTCAATCCAAACAATTTTCTTCCTTGAGTTCCTTCCGTACAATGAGCCGTTACTGGGAGACCTGGTAACTATCACGAAACATCTAGCTGAATTCACCGAAGGCCCATTCAGCTCATCCTCTTGTACCTCGTGATGCAGCCCGACGGCTATGTCTACCATTCGCATTATGGGATGCAGCGATCGGCGGGGGCTCTACAGCTCCATCCAGGTCGCTCTTCCAGACGGTGAGATCGATCCATTTCTTGTTCCATACGGTGAGACGACGGAGCAATCTGTGGGGTTGTCACCAATACCCTTCGGCTGGGTAATGGAGCCGCAGGTAATGATGGATTGAATGAATAACACGTTCATCTTTGACTGCAGCTTCGTGCACGCGGATTATATTTTAGGAAAAAAAAGCAAAATGGTGGTTATTTTAATTCCCATAATAGCACGTTCTTAAACTGATGGTTGGGTAATGATCATATTCTCCACGCTTCGTGCACGCGGATTATATTTTAGGAAAAAAAAAGCAAAATGGTGGTTATTTTAATTCCCATAATAGCACGTTCTTAAACTTAATTTCCAAAATGACACATTTGGGGGCAATGCGTCTCCTGGCGAGACGCATTGCTCTCTCGCAGGGCAATACGTCCCAGACCAGGACACATTGGCCCCCACACAGGGGTAATACGTCTCAGACCAGGACGCATTGTTCAATGCGTCCCGAGCCGAGACGCATTGGTCTTCGGTGGGGCCAATGCGTCTTGATACGGGACGCATTGCTAGTAATGTATCTCACATGGAGACACATTGAGTAATGCGTCCGCATACAGGTCGCATTGCTATCAATGCATCCCGAGGCAGGACACATTGCTACCAATGCGTCTCCAGACAGGACGCATTGTTGTTTTACAATTTTTTTTCATTCATTATTATTCTTTAATGCATAATGTTTGTATATTAACAACATTGATTATATTTGCACATTTACTATTCTTTCACTTGTATTTGAATGTCTATAATATAGTCAATTATTATAAATTAGTTAATTTCAATAGCTTTGAACATGCAAATGGATTATAGAAGTGGTATTGCAACCAACACTCGTTGCTTCCTAATTGATTATATAAGAAGAAATTAATCTAAAAAAATGAGATATCATTAGAAACAAGGTTAAAACATGAACAAACTTGACGAGAAAATAATACACAACAGAGCAATCGGGTATATCCAAAATGAACCAATATTATATCATAATATGATAGATCCACACACAAGCCAAATAAATGCCTGAACAAATGCATATATACAACACTACACAATATGTATAAAACTATGAAAATCTAAGCACGTCCTCTACGCCCACGACGTCCTCGCCCACCTCCCTGTACATCTGGCTCCTAAGTACCAAAGTCATCTAGAGATGCCTCAATGGGCGACAACTACGTAGCAGTAGGATGATGAGGACCAAGAAAGTAATGAAAAGCTGGAGGTAGGGTGAGGGGTCTCTGAATACTAGGATGTGGGGGCATCAGGTGGGGTGCATCTTGAGAAATCAAATGGAGTCATTGAGTATGTGACATATGATGATGGTCGACTATCATGAATAACTGGTGGTGGGAGTGGAGTGTATGGAACATAAGAAGGACCTGCTCCATAGTAGGATGCTGGTAAAGGTGGGATGATGTATGAGGAAAATGAACCAGCTCCTGAAAAGTATGGCCATGTCGATCCCCATGACATGAACTGAGAAGTGGGAGTGGGATTGGGCTCATCAGTAGTAATCACAGGAGTAGGAGCAGGAGTAGGAGTAGGAATAGGAGTAGGAGTAAGAGTAGGAGTAGGAGTGGGCTCATGGGGCTGTGGTCTGAGTGGGTATGGGATCATACAGGAAAGCATAGTCGGGAAGACTGTCAAAGTATGTCCCATGGATGCCATAGATGTCATCTTTGATCTATGCAAGGGCATGCTATAAAGCCGCTCAGATCCACACATGTGATTCCACCTGTTCAAACAAAGTATGTACAAATAATAAAGATCAATTGCATATATTACAAATAACAAAGATAAATAATAACAATTTGTAAAAGAAATATAAATGATACTCACAAATTGTTGTTGACGATAACTTTGTGAGTAGTATGTGGTCGGAGGCTGAGTTGGAAGGGACAGTACGTACTGGGGATGATACCTTCCATAGTGCGCCTGTGGACTGAAGACTATCTCCGCTGGTGGAGGGGAGACTAAGCTATCACATCTATTGTTCCACAGTTGCACCTCCCTCCTATAACGATGTAACCAATCCTCGGTCGCATGACCCCTCCCATCTATCCTATTAAGGCGTGGCAACTCCAGAGTAGGTTGTACTTGAACAAATATGAATTGTCCAAGTACTCTATCAGGGAAGTGCCACTCTACTACTATGCAGCACAGTAAAGGCACTCACGCCAACCAAATATCTTGATCCTCTCGACATAAGGCTGGAAGTCTATCCAGAATATTAGCAGTGTAAGGAGTTAACTGTATATGTTATTCAAATAGATACAACATGTATCATATAAAATAGAGTAAATTGCATTATCATATAACATGTTAGTAGAAGTAAGTTAGTTATACCTGAGAGAGAAAAATCTGATCAAATGTTGAATCACAAAATTGGACCGATCCTCTTATAGTCTCACTCCTTTCAAGAAATGTAAGCCACATATTAAATTGACAAACTAAATTTAGATAAATATAACAAAATGTTTGGACAAATATATAAAACAATTGTGTAAATCTTTACCGGTAACCTAAGGGAACATTGTCTGGCCACTCCCCCCAGTTCATAACAATTGAACCTGGGCATCCAATTCCTAACCTCTCCCAACACCACATCTGCAGTAGACATACACAACCAGACATGTGGGTAGCTTTTCTAGAGCGGGTGGTAGCCTTGTACAACTCCCTATATAAGTATGCTAAAGTTGCAGTACCCTAAGATAGAATGCTACAACTAGCAAAGTCATACAGAAGCGGGAGGTACCGTACATGAACCCTGTCCCGGGTACTATCAGGAATAAGGTAAAAACCTAAAATGTATAGGAGATATGCTCCAGTGTACCTTATCCTATTTTGTATTTGTTGTTCTTCATCTCCCAAAGTGAAATCCATATCCCTAAAGATCTCACGCAACCATATCAAGGAGATATGTCCCTTAGACATCCCATCTGGTGCATCTCCTAAGAAACTTTCACAAAGGTGAGACCATGAAGAAAACCGCCCCTCATCTATGCCTAAAGAATATGAAGCTATAACGGATGGCCCATCAATCCTAAGGCCTAAAAGAACTGCAACATCCTGAAGGGTTACACTCATCTCAAAAGGAGAAAATCTAAAAGTATTGGTAGAGTTGTCCCACCGGTTAACTAAGATAGTGATTAAATTGGGATCAAGGTGGATAGATCGTAGCCTATAAACAAGCCCAAAACCAGCCAAAGAAATATTTTCCAAAACACCCGGGTCAGTAATAGGTCAATGTGACAACATAAAGTGGTGCCGAGAGAGTCGGAAGGATGCTTGTCTAGGAGCCATATCTATGAAAAGTGCAAATATTACATTAAATGAAAAGTGGAAATATTACATTAAATGAAAAGTGCAAATATTACATTAAATGAAAAGTACAAATAGTACATTAAATGAAAAGTGCAAATATTACATTAGATAAGATGAAATTAATTCAAATACATGAACTACCAAATAATATTAAAATACAACATGAACTACTAAAAGAGAAATATTACAATAATTAGTTACTGCATTTGATTCAATATCTCATCTAGAGGTTCATAAAATGGCCACATTTGATGTACAATTCGATGTATCTCTGGATGTGATATAGCTAACTGGTTTTTTTAACTTGTTCATTGATTGTCATTGCTTTTTGTTTCGTGTGATCCCAATACCAATCAGGTAGCTCAAGAAGTTCTTCATACATGTGAAACATTTTCTTTAAAATTGCCAATGAAATTTTGCTTGTTCTTTTGTCACTATAAATCCTAACTTGTTGTACAATAAATCTGGTACGTCATTCCAGTCATCATCCAAAAGAATTCGATGAGCCATTTTTCCCTATAGGCACTTTGTATCTATTATTTGGATTAACTCTACGAACATTTGAAATGTCCATGCCATTCGATGAGCCATCCATAAAAAAACCCATTACAAACTCATTCTTCTAGTAAAATTGCAAACATTACATGACTTGAGTAAATTGAAACATTACATGACTTGAGTAAATTGAAACATTACATTACTTGAGTAAATTGAAATTGCAAACATTACATGACTTGAACAAACTAAAATTGCAAACATTACATGCCTTGAGTAAATTTAAAATAGCAAACATTACATGACCAGACATCATATTAAATTAGGACAAGTGCATCTATTATGGCTCTTTCTGCCACACTTATGACAATGATATGTATATTGATTTGGATCAACATCCATAGTTGAAGGCCTTCCTTTTTTCTTTGGTCGTCCAGCATGCCTTCATTTCCTTGGGGGTAATAAGGGATAAATGCCTCTACTTTCACCAAAATGAGGCCAATACCTCTTGTCGAGAATACCATGAAATTCAGTTTTGTATGAGTTTAAATAAGCTTCATTTGTGTAATATGGGCTCACAAGTGCATCAGTATCATAATTGATAGATCTTGCAGCTACCCAAACATGAGCACATGGAATATGCCATTGTTATGGAAAACCACAACTGCATTCACTTACACCATTTGGACGTACAAAGACTTGAAATCGATGTCCATCCATGTCATCAACAAGCCATTCATCATTGTTCACGCGGATGTTTACTTATAGTTGTCATGCATCCTGTGATACATCAAAAAGCTTATCAGATCTGTACGGTGTGGAATGATAGGAATACAAGTTTGTAGAGAACCAAAGAACCACTCCCATGAGTCCTTATTTTTTACCTCGACAACAGCAAAAGCAACTGAAAATAGACCATTATCAACATCTATGCCACATGCAATGAGAAGTGTGCCAGAATATTTTCCTATTAGAAATGTGCCATCAGCAGTAAGAATAGGCCTGCAATAGGCCCAACCCCCCACAGCTGGACCAAATGTCCAGAACACCCGCTTGAATCTACGAGTGCTTTCAGTTTGAAGGGTATAATCATCCACAAGGTGGGAATATATAGTTCTTGGAATAAATTGTGATAGAGAAATCAGGAACACCAACAAAGTATGATATGATGATTCCCAGTCTCCAAATATTTTACAGACAACCTTCCTCCTCGCTAGAAATGCCTTCTTATAAGATATATGGAGCCTTAGTTCAACATTCACCTTGTCATGAATTTCTCATGTGGAAATATCCAATCTTGATACTAGGATTGGCATTATCATACAAGCAATATAAGATGATGTGACTTGGTGATGGTCCTCATTCATAGCAGTTAGTTGACAATTGTGGCTTGTACTATAACGTTTTACCTTCCACATGCCACCTTCTCTTTTGGACTGGCAAGCAGTCAAACTCCAAGGACATCGATGGTCATGGATACAAACAAATTTAAGATGACAATTATTTGAGCATTGCGTCCAATATTGGACATTTTGTTGTACCGACCATTTTTGGATCGTCTCAACCATTACGACTTTGGATGCAAATAAAGCACCCTCATATATTTCAGTGCTGGAAGGGTTGTAATTGAGATGAAATTCTTGACGAAAATCTTCCACCCATTGTTCATCTTAAAAAGCTTCAGAGTTGGTATCAATGTGTTCATGTTGGGGCCATTCTTTATCAAATATAGATGGAATGGAACTCAATGCTATAATAGAGTCAGGGAATGGATGTACATGCTCATCATCAGTTTCAGTCAATGACTCATCATCATGATCACTATTATTATCACCTTCCTGGTCACTATCATTATCACCTTCATGATCACTATTATCATCACCTTTTTGTTCACCCTCCTCAACCTCAATACCAATACTCTCAATAGTAGGATTTTGAGAGAATTCAGGTGGTTGATTCCATTCAGCAGTTACATTACTGCTACATGGTTGGGATTCAAATTGATTCAACAAACTAATGAAACTAGATTGTTGGTGGAAAGATGTTTTTTTTCAAGAAACACATCAATATAGGCATCGGATGAAAGTGCGAACACGGTTCTATATGCATCATCATCATCAACTTGTATGAGCATATGATCTTCTCCAGGGAAATGATAGGATATATTGATAGCTAAGTGGTTGGGGTTGATGTCAAGTATTGTATGGATATATAATTTTAGTTCGGACAGGGTATTGATAAGTGAATTATTTTTGGGTCTAACAGATCGACTAGAATAAGACCCATCTGAGAGAAATTGACCATTATATCAAAGCTTGACTATTCGTGAATGTGAACTAGATGACATGTGCATGTCATTGTAAAATAGTAATTCAGATTTTAGAACAATAATTTAACTTTGGAATAATAATTAACATGAATTAATATTTTATAACATGAATGAATTTTTTTGAACATTGACATCAATTTTAGAAGAGTGGTTAAGATTTTATAACAATAATTTTGAATTTGAAAATAAATTTGAAACAATATTTTTGCTATAACAATAACATTATAGAACAATAATTTTAGAATTTGGAATAATAATTTTGGAATTTGGAATAATAATTTTTTGAACAGTAATTAACCTTCAAGTGTCATTTTCTATAACATTGTTTTAGTAATGTGGAATCAAATAGTAGCAATACAATTATTTTATTTTTAATATTGCATAATAATTTTAGGTACAAATTTTCGAATCTATAAATATAGTAGAAAAATTACGTCAAATAGCGACATCTCAAAACCCAAGAATAGAAAGAATCCCAGCCAGACAACGAAGCAATAGTAATTCGAGCAGCGAAGCAATAGAAGCATAACTCTAAGATCGCCCAGAATCAGCTTCAAGATTGCCCCAAATCAACTCCAAGTAATAGAAATCCGAGCACACCACTCCACAACAATGGAAGTAGAGAAGAAGTTGAAGAAATGGATGAATGGTGTGGGTTTGGGGGTGATCTCGTCTCCTTTATATAGGAGACCAATATGTCCCCAGCGGGGACACATTTCCCCCCCCCCACGTGACAGCGGGCGCGACCCGCAACGACTACTTTTCAACGGTCAGAGGAGCAATGTGTCCCTAGCCTGGACGCATTACCCCAACTAGCCGTTGGGACGTCCCGGGCCGGGACACATTGGTCCTACACAAGAGCAATGCGTTCTATGCCGGGATGCATTGGTCCAACACAGGAGTAATGTGTCTCGGGTCGGGACACATTGCTCTCCGGTGGGACCAATGCGTCCCGACGAGGGACGCATTGCTCCCTCGCAGAGCAATGCATCCTGGTCCGAGACGCATTGCCCCTGTTTGGGGCCAATGCGTCCTGGTCCAGGATGCATTGCCTCGCGAGAGAGCAATGTGTCTCCACAGGGGACGCATTGTCCCCAAAATGTGCCATTTTGGGAATTAAGTTCAAGAACGTGCTATTATTAGAATTAAAATGGCCAAAAGTGCCATTTTGGTTTTTTTGTCTATATATTATACGAACTCCACGCTTCATGTGTGGCGGAGACGGAAACAACTTGGTCGTATTCTATACAAATTAACTTCATGACTCCGAATCTACAGTTTTCCTTATCATTACTAATCCACCGACTGAGATACGAAATAGACGAACCAGATTAATTAAAAAAGGCACGCTAATCTCCTTGAAATTCAACATGGTTTTTATCCTATATATTGTAACACATTTCATAAGTATATTGTAACATATTTCCATAATTCGAATTAAACATGGTTTTTCTCCACTTTTTCCTAAATTAGGGTTTCTAAATGTATTTTCCTTCATATTTGTTTAAAACCCTAAATCATGCAATTTTTCATCTAAAACAGATTGAAACTCAACATTTACATTCAACAGGTTAATATTTCTCCAATTAACCTATTAAACATTATAGATTCAACCTTTATACTCAATTAGAGTTTTTAACTACTTTTTAATACATTTTCTGTCAAGTTAATATACTTTTACAAAAAAAGTTAGAATTAGGTTACCAAACCATTTCTATCATGTTCCTCATATTTTCCTGATCAACTTTCATATATTATGTTTCGTCATTAGAGTTTCCAAGTAATTTCTATGAATTTTATAAGGAAAATTGATTTTCTGGAATTTTCGGGTAAAGAGGATGATTTACCAAAAATCGACGGCCGTTTGATCAGTGGACCGATGATCCACCCTTTGTATCTAACACTTCTCGTCACGTACATCTATCTTAGCCGGTCCCTCCCTGGATCGTCAGATCTTCACGTGGGATCATGATGAAACCTGATCGGACGATCACTGCTCGTCGTCTTTCTCCTCGCGCGAGTAGAGCTGAGGTCAACTTCGTCGTTGACTTTGAGGTCCTGGCCACCATCAAACAATCTAGGAAGCTCATAAACTTTGCTGCTGCCACTCAAACTCAACGAGCCTTTCAATTGCTCATTCGTATCGTGCCTTCACCCTTAGTAGGTCGTTGGAACTTCGGTGAGGTCGGCAGGTTGCAGAGGGGGAAGGTCATGGTCAAAAGCTCAATTGAATTCGTCAATCGTCTCGTCATCGCTCTCTGAAGAGTTTAGGGTAGGCTTTAGGTTTGCTGGTGCCCTCAAATACCCTCCCTATATATAGGGTTGAATCTGGGAGTCCAGTAGATTGGGGGACTTCTCCCCAAGTCGACGATAGCACTCAATATTAGTGTGTAGATTCTTCAAAACAATCTCCCGAGGATGATGGACTCATCAGTTCATCGGATTAAAGCACTGAGTGTAAGAAACTTAGATTCATTTTCCTTCTCCCTTTCCTTTTGTGAATCGGAGTAGACGATTAGCAGCCACCCTTGGATCCGTGATCCCCTGGACCACGCGGGGCATCCAACGGCTGACATGGCTTCCCTAATTCTATTTTCTTAAAATCGAATTAAAAATGGTATTTAATAAGGAAACTTGGGAAAATCATATCTCTCTCCTTGTTTATCATTTTTCGCTCAAATTTTAGAGGAAACTCTATCTTGGCATTATCTACTCATTTGAAATTTAAAACCCATATTCTAAAGGAAAAGGGTGTTTCCATCATATGCAAGTTATTCATTAATAAAACCAAATTAATTGATATTTCCTCTTTCTTTTGCCATTATCTTATAATCTTGGATTCCTTGGAACTCAAGGAACCCTAAAGGCACACAATCCCATCTTGGGAAATCTTCCTTTGTCTTTTCTTGTTATTGGGCGCAATACGACTTTTGGGTTCTGGCGTATGGAGAGGGAAAGTTCAATCCTATGCAGGATCCCAAGAAGTATATTCTTATTGACCCAATCATGAAAAACATCGTTGCAGTCCATCCATATGGCTGGACAACTATCTGGTTCCACGTTGATAATCTAGTAGTTTGGGCCTTCTGTTGCCATATCGAGTCACACTTGTTCCTCAGTATGGGGGTTGTCTCTGCAGAAGGGATAGATCGGCTGGAGAAACAATTCCTCGGTATGGGTCTGGATTTTTTTATAATAAAGTCTTGTTTTACTAAAATAATCAATAATTTAGAGAAATTATTTTATAGAAGTATAGACAATAAATTGAGTTGTCAGTCCTTTCTGGATGACAAATCCTATTAATCTAAAAACATAATTACAAAAAGAATTTCTCATCCCGCTTTTTGTCATATATGGGCTAACGAAATCTCAATTTAATGGGAATGTTGATGTTTTGTCCGATTCAATTTCTGTATTTTGATTTTAATTTATCATAATAAGTAGGTTAGAAATAGATTAACTTTAAAAGACCAATTTATCAAATATCAGACTAGTTATATCCCACTATTAGGACTAACTTTGTCTAGATATCACAAAATCTTGATATCCATATCCCTTAACAAATAAGGAAAATGTACAAAGATGTTGTCGCCACATACAAGTGGACACAAGTCATAGAGTTTGACATTTGGTTAAAGATTAGAATTCAATTTTCAGGACTTGGTTAGTTAAATATCTGGATATGTCTGGTCTAGATTGAGCCAAATTTTGTCTAGAAACCTAATTGACACTCATATTGGACTAGTATCATTTTCATCAATACATATAATAAAAAGTAGGATATGAAACATAACTAAATACAGATTGAGATTTCTAATCCTGCTCAAAATATGGGTCGAATTGTTCTATTTCATAAGATTAGGAAAATCCCAATTAGTCCTACTTTTACCAAACAATGTGAGACTATATCCCGACTGAGCTGATCAATGTCTATGTGTTGTAAAAGTACAACATCTGATCCATATCAGATTATCAATCGAATAGGAAAATAAACTTTCAATACGAAGTAGGACCTTATTCCATTTTTGTATATTTTTATATTCAAGCATTCATCCCCATTAATACGCATCTAGGCATTACAATGCCACAACTAGGTAGGAACTTGAGAAGTGGATTTCAGAATGGGTAGAGTCAATACTTTTCCCAATGCTCACATGTTTTACCTCCTAGATATAGATATGAATTACTCTTATATCCATGTATCTCATAGCAAAGGACCCTCACATCTTATGCAAGTTTAGAAAGTAGCATCTATACTATATAAGTATGTCCATAGAATGGGTAAAGTGCAATTTTACCATTACTTTTTGAAATTATAAGGTGATTCATGTGTGTGAAAATAACACTTTTATTGTTATTTTTAAAAGTTATATACTATATAAGAAGACTCATCTTTACTATTTAAGAAAACCCCGCGAGGTAATTGCAATTTTTCTATTATTTTTTGAAATTGCAAACTTGTCATTGTATGTTTAAACTACACTTTGGTCTTTATTCTTTTAAGTTATATACTATATAAGAAAATTCATCACTACTAAATAAAAATACACATAAAGGGTGTGAAATGCAATTTTCTATTGTTTCTTAAAATCACAAACTAGTGCATCTGTGTGTAAACTACACTTATGTCTTTATTTTTTTTAAATTATATTATATAAACATACTCATATATACTTTATAAGAAAGTCCTCATGAGACGTTAACTGCCAATTTTCATTAGTTTTAAAATAAGAAACAGATCTCTGACGTGGAAATTATATTTTTGATTTTATCTTTAAAATTATGTTCTACATAAAAAGACTCATCTATACTTCATAATAAAGCTTACAAGGGGCCATGTGTAAGTTTTTGTATTACTTTTTGAAATGACAAAGTGATTCACATGTGTTTAAACTACACTCTAGTCTTTATTTCTTAAAATTACATACTATACAAGAAGCCTCCATTATATATAAAGAAGAGTGCAATTTCCCTACATATGAGTTGGATAGAATTTTTAAGAGTGTGGAGAGAGTTTGATGAAATATTTGTAGTAATTTTATAAAATTATAAATGGTCCTTCTTAATTTGTATGCATACATACATTATACATGAAAAGGTATTGATCAAGATTGATAAATAATTTTTTTAATCTTTTTTAAATCATAACTTGATTTTTCATTATTTTCATACATTAAATGTGTGCATCTTAGGAGTTTAGGTCTATTAACAAAATAAAACTTGAGCTCTTTCCTCTCGATCTTCACACCTGTCCCAATATGTAAAATAAGGATCATCATCCTTGACGCCCCGTCAGGAACGTTAATAATATGAAAATGGAAGGATACTTTCAATTGAAGATCAACGTTTCTCTCAAGTTGTTTGAATAATAAAACCATTGGTGTCCCTTTTGCGAGGCAATGAGCTTGCGAAGGATGCGACGATTTTATCACTTTTTCTTTCTATTTTTTTACTGACAGAAACTAATACAGTGAGTATTTCAATCCGAATATTAGTTTGTGGGACTTTTATTATGTTAGCATCTTTGTGATCCCAAATTAGCGTGTCGACTTTATTTTCTTGCCAAATTCATGGTAAGGCGATTCTATGGAGAATACATTTCACTGTTTGTGTGTAATTCCCTCTAAACTCCCTATTTGAGTTGTGATTAGGGATGAGCATCGGGCCGGGTCACCCCGGGTTTTGACAAGTCCAGATCCATATCCATATTATTATGCGGGCCACGGGCTGGGTTTTGACCCGGAAAATTTTAAAAAAGACGAGTCCGTACCCGGCCCGTATAAAAAATATAGGTTTCGGGTCGGGCTCGGGTCAGCCCGTCTAACAATAGGTTTCATCAAAATGACGTGTTTGATTTACAATCAATGTTGAATTTGTATGTAAGTAGAAAGATATTTGTTGTAGACATATTTATTAAATTTCATAATGTCGTTGTGCTAGGAATGGTGGTGCTTTGCGTGAAGGTTGAACATAATATGAATGAGCAGACAAGTTAATAATCTACAATGTTGTTGCTAGTTGTTGATTCGTACCGATTAGCTATTAGACTTTTATTATAAACAACTATTATGATAGGGGGAGTTGGCTGATTGATATCAATCATTAGATGGAAGATCCTATTATGGAAAAAGAAGTTTTAAAATGATATACATATTTGTATATTTATATTATATGGTATAGATTATTTATGTGGGCCGGGTATCGGGTTTTTGGGTCTGGGTTTATGGTGGCCCGAGCCCGGCCCGCCCATTTAGAATACCAGGGTCGGGTCTGGGTCGGGTTTGACGGTACGGGTAGCGGGCTGGGTTGGGCTGGCCTAGTCCGATGCTCAACCCTAGTTGTGATGTTATCAATTGATATCAGCTTCTTGATACTTCTTGATCAATACTTGGTGGTTGCTCGGTAACCGTTGTAGGGTCCCAAGAAGTTATAGAAGACTGGACTCATTAGAGGGGAAATATGAAATCAGATTGCTAAAGTAGAAGGAGTATAAACCAAAATAGCACACTTTGATAAAAATATGTACTGAAATAGCACCAAAGCCATCTTAATTCCCAAAATAGCCCACTTTCGGGTGAAAGCGCCCGCACTTTTGGCGTTTTACTGTATCCGGGGGCCAAAAGCGCCAAAAAAATGGCGTTTTCAGCTGAAAGCGCCAAAAAATGGCGTTTTCAGCTGAAAGCGCCAAGTTTTTGGCGTTTTCAATGTAAAAGCGTTAAAAAAAAAAAACGCCAATTTTTTGGCGCTTTTGCATGAAAAACGTCAAAAACTTGGCGCTTTCAGCTGAAAACGTCATTTTTTTGGCGCTTTCAGCTGAAAACGTCATTTTTTTGGCGCTTTCAGCCCCAGATACAGTAAAACGTCAAAAATGTTGGCGCTTTCTCGGAAAAGTGGGCTATTTCGAGAATTAAGATGACTATGGTGCTATTTCAGTACATATTTTTATAAAATCGTGCTATTTTGGTTTATAAAACTGAAGCTATTGCCCCCTCGCTCCGGTCTTCAGACCTGTCACGACAAGTAAAAGTAAGCACCGACGCCCTTAGCATCACGGAAAGGGAAGTGGTACTTCCTAGATAGACGTTTTAATCAATAACGGAGCATTTGGGAATAAACTCATTTTTTAAATGATTGGTATGTAGAATTTGAGGTCCAACGATTTGAATTTTAGACTAAAAACATATAAAACTGATAAGTGACAACTGCAATCCTTTCGGTCATACAATAGCTACCACCTAATCTAAAGTTATCATGTGTGCAATTTCGTGGCAGCTTCCTTGTTGACCTGACACAGCCAAAATTGTGTTGACCTGGACTATAATATTCTTTGTTGAAGGTATATATATATATGGTTGGTATGTAGAATTTGAGGTCCAACGATTTGAATTTTAGATTAAAAACATATAAAACTGATAAGTGACAACTGCAATCCTTTCGGTCATACAATAGCTACCATCTAATCTAAAGTTATCATGTGTGCAATTTCGTGGCAGCTTCCTTGTTAACCTGACACAGCTGGACTATAATATTCTTTGTTGAAGGTATATATATATATAAATCCGGTATATGCAAAGACATCACACTCCTTTTAGTCCCTCGCAACCTGTAATCTAAGCGTAAGAACACACCCTGTGTCTCTAGTCCAAGCTTCCTGTAACGTTACCGGCAAAAAAGACCTGTAGTAACTATATTAACTGGTACCCAGCTCCCCCATTTTGCTACGGATTTGGTCACCTTGTTGGCTTCCTTAGATATTTCTGCGTCGTCGGTTCTCCCCTCCTGAATCCAACTCATCAAACACCTTCATATCTGTTTTCGTTTTCCAGGATTTTTTTTGCCGCCTCTGAATCATATCCACCGAAAGCTTACATTCGCATTCCAAGATGTCGGGCGTGACCAGTGCCTATGCGGATTTCTAGTCTGGCTTACACTAATACATCCATTTACCTTTGCTTCTTTAAATTTTTGGCAGCAGCCGTCCAGGTTTCTGACTGCCCCTGCTATTTACAAGCTCTTATTAGTCCAGCTTACACCATTACATCCTTTTTCCTTTGCTTCTTTAATCTCTTGCCAACAGCCATTCTGATATCTAGTAATCTCTCCTATTTGCAAGCTTCTCCTAGACGTACGGCGTGCATAAGTCGCCAGGTTAATTTTCCTTTTGACCGCGGATGACGAACTCCTTTTCATTTTTCCTCATTAGCTTAGCTTGTTTTGCACCGTTGCTTGCCGCTGCCGCCCAGGTCCGGCATTATCGTTGGGAGGTGACCCAACAGTTCCAGTCGCCGGACTGCTACAGGAAGCTCGTTGTGGCAGTAAACGGACAGACTCCTGGCCCACCTATCCGTGCACAGCAGGGTGATACGGTCGTCGTTGAGGTCAAGAATTCGCTGCAGGGAGAGAACACCGCCATTCATTTCCACGGAATTAGACAGGTACCGAAAGATTATAGTGTCGTTAGATCGTGTGATTGCAATCTCACAGTATACACCATGTTTTCAGAGCTTCTGCCATGGCATTTGTTAGTATTCAGTATAACCATTTATTTTCCTCAATTCTTATAAGTCCATGTCTATTCAGGGTGAACGGTGTTTTGGGATTCAAATTTGTTGTTGTTCGGGACGTGTTGTATTTAATTTCTACTATAGAAGTACACAATTATTTTTCTTAAGAATAGGTCTTCGGGGTAGATGGTAGATGGAAAGCTAAGATTTTATTTTTGGTAATAGTAAAGCTAAGATTTTTTAGTGTCGCTAACATACACTCTGCTATAGGCCCCAAAAGCCAACTGATCAAATATACTAGACATAGAAGCGGACACACATGATGGGCACCAAAGGTTTGATTGGGAGGGGAGAGTAGAGGAACGCATTTATGGAATATATTGACAAACATAAATTAATTTTGGAACAAAAGCTCTTTTAATTAAACCGTCAGTCGAGCCACAACCGGAGTTCCGAAAAATTAGTTCAAAGAATTTGCAATCAACTACTGCCGATTTGGATGCAGTTTAATCCACGATCGTCTTGCCTTTGCTGTCATCTCAACTAGCAACAACGCCAATGAGTTGCAGTTCAGTGCAAGGAGCAACACATGCATGATGATTAGGAGTTGGGTGAGATTAAAGACACAATTCCAGGCTTCCCGGCTCTTCCCTCTCATTAACAAATATTCCCAGACGATGTTGTTCCAGGTGGTGGTATTGAGGCGCAATAGGCATTCTCTTTACCGTTCTCTAATGCAAAAGGCACGAGCTTACCTTGCCTCAACTTACGGCAAAAAAGCTGCAACAAAGGGAAGGTATCAGCTGGCAAGCTGTGGATCTAGAAAATAAAGTATTGGAGACTGAGATGGACAATTAATGACACAATATGATATCTGGTAGAGTTGTTAATCCCCGATGGACATAGGTCAGCAGGAGCTTAATTAAGTGAATGCACATGTTGTCCTCTGCGACAATGCTAAGTGCTTATGTGATGACATTCAAGTGAGGATGTTATAGCCAGCAGAAGGGCTATGCTATATTGCATTTTCTACTCTATTTTGTAAAACCTGAAACGATACGCATGTAGAATGACGACATGAGCGACCAATGGCTGGACGTGGCACAGTTGCACTTGCACTTCACATAGTGTGAAAAGATCTACTCACAAAGTCATATTTGGCAACTGGTTTGACTAGATCCACGCAGTTTTTTAGTCAATATATATCATAATGTGGTCACTGATCACGATATACATGATCATATGTATTTTGACAAAATATAGACTCGCATTAATTAGGGCCTAGAATTAGTTAATCCACTTTGTGTCATATTTGGTCCTAATAGAATCCCCCTTTCATGAGAAAAATTAATGCTTGTTCTAGGTTTTAGCTTTTTTTATTCTAATTTCACAATATTCAAATCAGAATCATAATAACTTTCCAAATTTATATTTACCGAACCAGGCTAACTTTTTTACTAACCCGGTATGGATATCTCAAGATTTCGATATCCATCTCCCTTGCCCAAAATAAAAAAATTTGAAAAGCTCATACTATTGGGTAATTGAATCAGTATTAACAATTATAGTATAAGGATTGGGGATTCAGTCTAGGCAATCCCCTTCTATGAATGTAGCCCTGAAACTGACCAATCCTGGATAGGCACCATCCCACTACGAAGTCTTGGCAACCTCCGTTATGTATGTGCCCCTAAAACTGAGACATCCTTGACAGACTCCATCCCTCTGCCACTTATCCTTGTCCTTTCTTTATCCGAATTTTGCAATGCTTAAGCCTACAACATAAGGTTGTAGATTTTTTTTTGAAAAACTAGTTCTACATATTAACATTTGCCTCTGTTTACATTTTCTCCTCACTCACACAACACAATTCATCAATCCTTATATTATTCTAGGCTGAGCACACTTATTTCCATTATGTACTTTGTTGATGTGGGTAGTTATTTTATTTGAAACCTCAAATCTGAGTATTTTTCAATTTTCTCCACTTTGACTCATGATGTCATCGTCAAGACACAATTATGTTCCTTACAATTTTTTTCCTTTTCAATTGAAATGCAAATGGTTTGTGTATCTTATCCCTCATTCACGACCACCTACAGAAAGGTGTCTCCATCTCACCTCAAAAGTCAACCCTATTATCCTCATGTCTGATCTACGAGCTTGAGGCAAGTCACATGTAACAAAAATTGTAGGCCCCACATCCATTGGTGAAGATCTAGGTTTGATGTCATCTATAAGATCGGACCCCTTGGTAAAAGATCTTGTTGAATTTTAGAATAACGATCTGCCTCAAGGACCAACATTGAACCTGACATGGTTTATACCACTCATACACAACGTGAGAAGATTTCCTAATGTCACACATCAGGTTTCTACCCTCAGTGAAACATGCTTAACTACAAGATTCTTAATGGTGAAGTCTCTGGAAAAAGTACACCTCCTTTTAAAGTACTCTACTACACATATTTCCAAACTATGTCTGTTCGAATAATAGGATAGATAATTTTTCAAGAAGTTCTACCAAACTATGAGTGAATAAGGATGAAGTATAAAATGAAAGCTAGTGTGGATTTAAAAGGCCAATCATTATTCTCAAAATTTCAATTGAACTTTAGGTTATGAACTATAGTTTTTTTACTCAATTATTCTCATATCACTTGTTACTCCTCATGTTCATAGGCATAAAAGAGTCACCGTCTATTGTGAAGTCTCTGAGTGCCATAATAGTTTTAACATTCATATTAATGTTACAACTAGTTGACACTGTGAACCACAGTGATGACAATCTACAGTCAATGTTGTGTCTTGTTGTCATCTCTTTTGCAATCTTTACCCTTAGGGTCCATTTGAGGTCACTCCTAATGGCATACACATTAAAATAGCAATGAGAAAGAAGAACCGATGTTGGGCACAAGGATGTTGTCGTCTAATATGGTCCAACACATTCTTTTGGCATGAACGTTGAGGAGTTCCATGGAGGCGACCCAAGCAAAGATGATCAAGTACGTGAAGATGATGTTGGTGGCGATCCTAGCTGTAATAATGACCACCTTGTTAGTGAAGGGCTAGTTCTTTAAGCACAAGGGAGATTTTCGTTTGGGAACACCAAGATTCTATTGAGTAGGATTCATAAAGGAAGGGATGCGTTGATGACTAACTTTTTCATACAAACATAGATCCTTTGAGGGAGGCATATTGGAGTTTCTAAATGTATCTAATATTATGTTATGACAAAATAGTGAATGTCGTAATTTCTTTCAAAATCTACATTCTGCCAAACATATGGAATAGGAATATGAAATCAATTTAATTAGAGTTTAGAGAATATGTTGTGATGTTTATTCATTGTTTATTTTTACTAGTTTCCAAGGCCCTACCATGTTCTGGTTATACATACGACCAGATATGCCTTCATAATTAACATGAAATATATATGTTGGGTATCTATCATGTTTGTCTAAATTTCCCTACTTGCAGATAGGAACCCCATGGAGTGATGGATCAGAGGCTATAACTCAATGCCCAATCTTGCCGGGAGAGACTTTCATATACAAGTTTGTTGTTGATAGGGTAAGTAAACTATCTACTCCACTCTTCTTCAAAGTAGATTTGGAAAAATTATTTATATACTCTTTCAATACCAAGTAGGACTCAATTTTATTTTTTAATACATTTTTATATTCAAGCATTCCTTACCCGTCAATACACACCATATTGATTTCAAACTTGCTCCGATCTATCTAATGTAAAGAATAGACAAAATATTAAAATCAAATGTTTTAAGTTGAAGTAGATTTCAATAAGTAATGACAAATGTTAGCTAAACTAAATAGATGGAGTGATATTTTTTCCACTCACTGGGGCATTCTTTTTTTATTAAGGTTCACCTGGACATTCTAGTGTCATTATAGTTGTAGTATATCTAGGAGTAATCTCAACTAGTGGAAAAATTGAGATCAATAAGATGTTAAAAGTTTTTTTTATTAGAATACAATATCCATATACTCTCGTATTCTCCATATAATATTT
Organism: Alisma plantago-aquatica; assembly: GCA_963693085.1. Classification (NCBI taxonomy): domain Eukaryota; kingdom Viridiplantae; phylum Streptophyta; class Magnoliopsida; order Alismatales; family Alismataceae; genus Alisma; species Alisma plantago-aquatica. The sequence goes on from OY856413.1 coordinate 723,334,788, forward strand.
TTTGTTAAACTGTATTATTTTTCTACCAAGAATTTGATTTAATTTAATTAGCTTATAAACAACACTATTGTTGTAGTTTCTTCCTATTAGTATGTGGATTTATAAATTTAGTAGTACTAAGGTTAATTCGAGGGTTTCCTACAACAATATTAATGGTTAAATAGGATGCCCATGTACGATCAATTTCTCAAGAAGGATTTTTTTATATTAACATTCTGTAATTTATGTGTAGTAACCTAATACACTTTGAATTAGTACATAAACAATAAAATTTGTTCAATACTTTATTCAATTTGTTTATGGATTTATTCATTTAGTAGTATGATGTCTCGAGCACCTGACGACTTCCCCAGCCCGGACCTGAAGATCATTTCCAGGCGGGGCTTTCCTCATCTTCAAAGGGTAGGCAGTAGCTCTGTGTCCAAATCTCTTACAGTTGGGGCATATCACCAGTTTAGCAACAACCTCGATCTTTAGAGTTTTTAGTTTCGAGTCAACCTCCACCAATGTCTCCTTGGGAAGCTTGGAATCAAACTCCATCTCAATGCACACCCGGGCATCACCAAGGCATCCTATAGTAACAGAAAGATCATTTGCGTCCACATGTCTTCCAATGGTGCTTGCAACACAGGAAATGTGTTTGCGAGTCCAGGGGATTCTGGGGTTTTCAACCTTGAACCAAATCGGAACATGGGTGAAAGAAAGGGGTTGCAGAGGAGCGCCCGATTTCCACGAGTGAGCCACAATCAACGACCTATCCATGAACCACAGGGCAACATTCAGGACCCTATCTCTTTCACTGCGGGAAGGCATCTTGATGATGTATCCCTCCCTTTCCTCCAGAGCAACCTCAATTGGACCACTTGGTCTCCATTGCCTTCAGATCCAGCCAAGCAGCTGGCCAGCGAACGGCTTCCGACCTACAAATTTGATGGAGCAGTATTCCTCCCAGTCAGGCTTGACGCTATCCTGACTTGAAATGGAGGCGCACCTCTTCCCATCCTTGACTGTCATCTCAACAAACTCCAACAACTCCAAATCGATCTCACTGTGATCCAATCTGCTAAACTGGAACCAATCAGTGAGTTGAAATGAAGATGGAGTCCTTTCTGATCCGGGTGGCATTTTGGAAGGGTTGGCGGCGGCGGACATTTGAGGAGACTCGTTGCCCTTGCGCGACAGATCTGCAGTTGTGACCTGGGTAGAAGAACCTCCATCTCCATTTGCCTCCTATTGGCAAAGTAGAGGAGTCAGACTCAGCGGCATGACCTTCACCCTCTCTACAACTCGCGGATCGCCCACGCCCTCGCCCCCTTCCTCCTCGACCTCATCCGCGACCCATCCTCCGTTTAGTATTTTCTTTAGTAATGACAAATGTTAGCTAAACTAAATAGATGGAGTGATATTTTTTCCACTCACCGGGGCATTCTTTTTTTATTAAGGTTCACCTGGACATTCTAGTGTCATTGTAGTTGTAGTATATCTAGGAGTAATCTCAACTAGTGGAAAAATTGAGATCAATAAGATGTTAAAAGTTTTTTTTATTAGAATACAATATCCATATACTCTCGTATTCTCCATATAATATTTTTTGTTAAACTATATTATTTTTCTACCAAGAATTTGATTTAATTTAATTAGCTTATAAACAACATTATCGATGCAGTTTCTTCCTATTAGTATGTGGATTTATAAATTTAGTAGTACTAAGGTTAATTCGAGGGTTTCCTACAACAATATTAATGGTTAAATAGGATGCCCATGTACGCTTAATTTCTCAAGAAGGATTTTTTTTATATTAACATTCTGTAATTTATGTGTAGTAAGCTTATACACTTTGAATTAGTACATAAACAATAAAATTTGTTCAATACTTTATCCAATTTGTTTATGGATTTATTCATTTAGTAGTATGATGAAGATGGTTGATGTATGAAGATGTGAACAAGTTTGTCCAATGACTCATATGTTCTCATGCAAGTTGTAAAAGCTCAATTGCTATAGATATGCATGGTAATAGTGTTTTATTGTATTGGTGAAAGTGTTTCAACACTACAAACATGAGGGTTAATTTGTATTTTTACAATTTGATGATCACGAAGTCAATATGAAAATTTAGAAATGATTGAGGTAATGTCATCTTAAATGTTATCATGTGTTACATCCAAACATAAGATAGGATACCCAGTCTCCTATCCTCCACTAGTACCTTCTTATGCCAACTCTGTGCACATCTTCTTCTAATCCTTTCCTGCATACAAAATATGGCCTTAAGGATACCCAACTGTCACACATGATGACTCCCTTTTTTCTTTTGTTATCCAAACCGTCAAACATGACGACTCCCTTTTTTTGTTATCCAACCTCCCCCTCCATGACTTGTTATTATTTAGTGCTTAGATTACTTTAGATCTAGATATACATTAATTTTGTATACTTTCCTACTGCATGGCTGGTAGACGGAAACCTAAATTTGAATAAGTTTGTATCAAACTAATATATGGCTTTTTGCAAAGCAATTCAACTTATACATAATTGTACTCAAATAGTTTATAAAATATCTAATTGGTAATCAAACAACTGAATCCCAATTACATTACACTCTATACATTTAACAAAACCTAAAGTGTTGCACAATCATTACTTTGTTTATATTTTTATATAGTATTTTACTCATTTTAAAAGTTTTGTAGTAACTTCACATTAATGTTAATGTTAAAGCACTAATAACCCTTATTGGACCAATATAGTGACACTTTCAATTTCAAGTTTTGTGGTAACTTCACATTAATGTTAATGCTATAGCAAAAACAAATTTAGAACTGACTCAACACGATTCCTTTTTTTTTTTAATTTTAAACACTCGGTTAGGGTTGCTATTGATGGTAGTTAATTACAATGTAAGATATTCATCTTGCGATGAGACATTCTAATTAACCGATGCCAAAATGAAAAGAGTCCTACTTGCTACACCCAATGTATAAAAAAGTTGTTGCACTTCGCCACATTGTAGCGACTTAACGCATGGTGTCTACCAGACTTGGGCTTAGCCACCAATTAAATGAATCAGTACTTAGTTCTACTAGGGTGAATTCATATTAATTGTAAACTATAAATTCTTTCAATCTAGTACCTTTCTAGTGAAAATTAATTGTACTATAGATACGCATGGTAAAAAACTGTTTTTTTTAGTATTTATTAAAGTGTTCCATTGTTTTAACCTTTTGCAATCTACATATCATCCCGGTTCGTATCCAAAGAGTTGTGGCTTACCATTAGTGGTCTGCTAACCAAGCCCATGATTGTAACCGTCACAATAATATATCTACCTAGGAAATTAGGAATCCACCCACTTCCCGTTCAGCTCATCCTCTTGTACCTCGTGTTGCAGCCCGGAAGCTATGTGTACCACGCGCATTATGGCATGCAGCGATCGGCGGGGCTCTACGGCTCCATCCAGGTCGCTCTTCCAGACGGTGAGATCGAGCCATTTCAGTATGACTACGACCGCACCATCATCCTCCTCGACTGGTGGCACAAGAGTACCACGGAGCAGTCCGTCGGATTGTCCTCAATACCCTTCGGCTGGGTAATGGAGCCGCAGGTAATTGATTGACTGAGTAGCACGTTTCATGATCTTTGACTGTGGCCGGTTGGGTGATGCAGGCACATTTGTAACAATATTCTTGTTTCCATACTGCCGCAGTCCTTGCTGATAAATGGAAGAGGCAGATTCAATTGCGGCGGACTGGCTGGAGACGTCTGCAACGCCACCAATCCTGAATGCGCACCCTACACGCTAAACGTGGTGGCCGGGAAGACGTACCGCCTCCGTGTATCGAGCATGACCTCTCTGTCGGCGTTAAACTTCGAGATTGAAGGCCACAACTTGACCGTCGTGGAGGCGGACGGACACTACGTGCAGCCATTCGTGGTAAAGAACCTCAACATCTATTCCGGCGAATCGTATTCTGTCCTGATCACGGCGAACCAGAACCCGACACGCAACTACTGGATTGCCAGCAACGTCGTCAGCCGGAAGCCGAACACCACGACGGGCGTGGGGATCCTTCACTACTACCGCACCACGCCTCCGCGGCGATTGCCTCCGACGACGCCTCCCACTGGGCCGCTCTGGAACGATACTGCGTACCGTCTTAGCCAGAGCCAACTCGTTCGAGCGAGGCAAGGGTACGCCATCGCGCCGCCTCTGAAGGCCGATCGTGTTCTGATATTTCTCAACACCCAGAACGAGATCGATGGGTACAAGCGCTGGTCGGTTAACAATGTCTCATTCACGCACCCGCAGACGCCGTATCTCGTCGCGCTAAAGCGAGGTCTCCTGGATACATTTTCTCAAGCACCGCCGCCGGAGACGTACGACAGCAGCGGGTACAATATATACGCCCCTCCCGCGAACAAGAACGCTTCGTACAGCAACGGTATCTACAGATTGGAGTTCAACAGCACGGTAGACGTTATCCTGCAGAACGCTAATACTTTGGTTCTCAACAACAGCGAGACACACCCGTGGCATCTCCACGGTCACGATTTCTGGGTTCTGGGGTATGGAGAGGGAAAGTTCGATCCTGTGAATGATCCCAACAAGTATAATCTTATCGACCCTATCATGAAGAACACAGTGGCGGTGCATCCTTATGGCTGGACGGCGATCCGGTTCCGCGCTGATAATCCTGGAGTCTGGGCCTTCCATTGCCACATCGAGTCCCACTTCTTCCTTGGTATGGGGGTTGTCTTTGCGGAAGGGATAGATCGGCTGGAGAAACTGCCTCGCCAAATAATGGGGTGCGGAGAATTGGTAGGTTGATCTGGAAGAGGGGAAGGTTCGTGGTCGCGTGCCGGTGTCTCACCGGCGCGCTCTGGGCGCCAGTACCCAGAAGTCGTGACAATGGAGATGCCAAGGACGTGTCGTGTGTCTCGCTGTTGTACTTGAGAACCAACGTATTAGCGTTCTGCAGGATAACTTCTACCGTGCTGTTGAACACCAACCTGTAGATGCCGTTGCTGTATCACGCATTCTTGTTCGAGGGAGGAGCGTATATATGGTACCCACTGCTATCATACGTCTCCGGCGCGCGCTGTGTTTGGGAAAAGGACTCCGGCAGCATTGCATCTTCCTTCGTGTTTCATTGTTTCCCCTTTCTTTGTGCAAGATAAAGATTTTTGGTTTTTTTCCCCTTTCTTTGATGTAAGATAGAGATTTTTGGTAGTGAAGCTAGCGACTAGGCTGTCATTGCAGAGGATATAGGGAGGATAACATCTTATTCTTATCTTTAACCCCCATGTGTGGCGGGTAAATATATGAGTAATCCCCACTCTACCAATATCCTTATTATTCTCTTATCTTTACCTTCTTACCCATATGGTGAACCGGGAGGCTAAGGGTGAAGCGGGGAATCAATTTTATACTAATGTTAATAATAATGCCTGACTAATATATTTGTATACTTGAGTGAAATATCAGATGCTCCAAAATAATTTTCAAATATTCAAAGTGATTCGAAGTAATCATCTACAATATTATATAAATGATTTGTGTGTTGAATGCATATACAAATGGAGTACCCTAATATTGGTGTGTGAACAAATAAATTTGTTCCCAAAAGATAAAGATTGCTACATTAAAATGATAAAAAGTGACAATATGTTACAAAAAAGTATTGTTGGAAACATACATATTGTATACCCTCTAAAATATTGTTGTATTAAAAAATAAAAAATAAAGGATAAATAAAGTAGATGACACCACCTCACATATATATCAAATGGTACATAAAAGATTAAATCTTGTTATTATATACATATTTGTCTTACACCATAGAGACATTTTATGGAACATAGACTATCTTTATATATGTATCTTGCACCTCCAAAAAGGTGTCGCAAACTAACTACATAAGAAATAGATAGGAATACCTTGTATTGTATAACATGATGATCACATAATATTAAATATTGCACAGACTCAAACAAAACTGACTATACATCTAGTACATTATACATAAATATCGGCGGGTAGTATAGATAATGACTTACCCTTATCCTTACCACTAAAGTATCAGGTTAGAAACTAGCAGGTAGGCAGATAAAGAATAGAAAAATTATTTACTCTTACTTTTCCCCTACAGGATAACAGGTAAACGTGTTACCCTTACCAATTGAGAGCCCTACTAGCGACAATAAGAGTCAAGGAGCAATGTTTGGTGGTTGAGCTCGTGGTGGAGGAGAACAAGGTCTTACAAATGAGAGAGAGGTGATTTGAAAAAAGGAAGAGAGGGAAAAGTGGAAGGATACATCACACAACGTCTCGTGCCGATACCAACATTTATATTAAATGGGAATTACACACAGTGTTGCTAGACTATTGACCTGATTACATAGTGAGTAACTGGAGGGACGCATGCCTCCCATGTGCTACAGACACAAACCATCGAACAGGTACAGAGAATTACATGACAACCGACCACTACTAAAGAAATGATGTATACCGTCACATTTACTAAGCTTCGGTTTTCATAAGACACCTATTTGACTACGACGTTGGCTGCAAATACATATTGACACCTATATGTGAAGATCGGCCGATTTTCATAAGACACGGGTATCGCTTTTTATTTAGCATCGGTTAGGCGATAAACAACCGATATCTAAAATCACCTGTGAAATATAATTTTTTCAGTGAAAAAAATTTACCTCCAAAATTGCATATACGATGTCGGTTGTTTAGAAGGTAACCGACGACTAACGTTCTTTCGCGAGGCAAATTTTCATCCCCATTTTTTCGTCGGTTTTAGTAGATGAACCCACGTAGATTTGTGTTAGCGCGCTGTCCCCGCGAAAAACTTTTCCCCCCAAATTGCCCAATTAGCGTCGATTTTAGATGGAAACCGACAACTATGGTTGTAACTCGAAAATATTTTTTTTTGGCATATGTGGATAGACGTCGGTGTTTTATTTTAAAACCAATGACTATGGTTGTACATAGGTGTCGGTTTGTAGTAATAACTGACGTCGATACTTTACTTAATAGCACCCGCGCGAGTCAGACTCTCTGTTTCATTGCTCCATTGACTGTTTGAGTACTTAGGTCTCTGGCGATTCCCCCCGCCGCCGCCGACTGTGTTGCTGTCACTGCAGAGCTGCTGTCGCTGCCGCTACTGTCGTTCGACTGAGCTGCTCCTCTTCTTCCTCCATGAGCTCACTGTCGACAGGTACATTTTCTTCTACTCTTCTCCCTATTCGATCGTCCTCCTACTCTTCTTCTTCCTGCTCCTCTTCTTCCTCCATTGTTATTTTGGCATGTGTTCCCCTTCTGTCACACCCACAGGTCGATCGGAGGTGGCTTCCGCTGCCTATGGCCATCCTACTCTTCTTCTTCCTACGCCTATGGCCTTGATGTCGGAGGTGGTTGTCGCTGCTTGTTCCAGAACAAGGGAGGTGGTCAAACCCTACTCTGTCGCTGACAGTGATGAAGAGGACCTCTTCTTCTTCCTTCTCCTTTTCTTACTCCACTCGTCTTCATGCAATCTTTCTCCTTTCTTCTTCCTCCACTCTTCTTCATGCAATCTTTCTCCTCTCTTCTTCCTCCACTCTTCTTCCCTGTTAATTCTTCCTGCTCCTCTAAAATTGATGCTTATTGACACCTAATTAATTCATTATAACAGAATTGCATTGATGTGCTTGTGCTCTTGGACTGAATTGAGTTGTTGTGTCATCCATTTGCGATGTTGACTTGCATATTTGTTCTTCAGCCTTCAAGTGAGGTATAATCTCACTCTCCCAATGTGCCATTAGGCTTTATTTTGATTCAAATCTTATGCTTGCATATTTATGTGCTTCTAATCCTCATGCTTGACCTAATTCAGTAAATTTTTGATGCATGTTGAAATAAGATTCAAACTTGTCCATTCTAACATCCTAATTTGATTTGATTATGTGCTTTGAACCTTGAAACATATGTGTTAAAGATACATTGATGTTGAATCTCAAACTTAACTCACATGTGGGTCTTCTATTTCTAAAATGATTATGTGAACTCCTAAATCAGTAACATATATTATTCTTTGTACACCCAAATACCTTGTGAATCATGTATGCTCCCTAAGGTGATTAAATGCCTAAATATTGACTTGAAATATGACCTAGTATGTATGTTGATATGTGAAGCTCTAGTCTCTTGAAAGTCTTTCCCTAATGACCACCCCTATTGTGTAATGATCTCCAATCAGTATCTTGATGTTTTTGATGACACATAAAACCTAGGATATGAATGATGAAACTATGATCATATATATAGTAATGACAACATATATACATATATATTGTTGGCCTAGAAACCCATCCGAGATTTACTCATTAGGAGTAAATCTTGGATAGTGCCCCGTTTCGGACTGTTCTTGAACACTTAATCTCACTTAGGATGTAAGTGTATAATGTGTATTGGGTTTTCAAGAAAATTTCGGTAGCATTTCCCCATTTGTTCTCTAAGTACATATGTACTTGGAGAACAACGGGGAAATGTTGCTAAAATTTTCTTAAAAACCCAATACACATTATACACTTACTAGTGATATTAGGTGTTCAAGAATGTGATAGGTGGTACACATTTATTATATATAAGACCTTAAACCCTAAACTTTTAACCATAAACTATAATCTTTTAACCCTAGACCCTAATCTTTTAACCCTAAATCCTAATATATACTTATTTTCTCTTTGATCATAGAATGGATAGATCATGGATGTCCATTTCAAATCACTGCACCCCAAAGTTTATTTCTGGTCTTGATCAGTTTATTAGATTTGTCGAGGAACATAGGAAACAACCTGAAGATAGGTTCTACGGTCCATGTAGGCATTGAGGTAACACCTTGAAAGTCAGCACCGGTGACGAAATCAAAAGTCATGTCATGTGCAAAGAGATTGTATAAGGCTATACAGAATGACACTGACATGGAGAGATTTCAAACCTAAAATCAGTGCATGTCGATAGCAGTGCTTGTATGGAAGAAGAAATTTCCTCCGATGATGTAGATGTGAACGAACCAGTTCCAGTAGACATCGTTGATACGATGTTGGATAGTTGTGGGGTAGAGCACAACGATCCACCTCTCATGTTTAGAAACATTGTGCATGATGTTGAGATACTGTTATACACAGGTTGTATTAAGTTTATGAAGCTTAGTGCTATGTTGAGATTGTATAAGATGAAAGCTAACAATAGATGGAGTGACAAAAGCTTCACATCATTGTTGTCTTTGTTGAAAGAAATTCTTCCTGAAGGAAATGAGCTGCCAATCTCAACATACCAGTTAAATAAATTGTTGTGCCCAATGGGAATGGAGGCCAAGAAGATACATGCATGCCCGAATGATTGTGTATTATTTCAAAAGGGCAATGTGGATTTTAAATATTGTCCAAAATATGGTGCGTCAAGGTATAAATTGATGACTTTGGGGGAGTCCAAAACTGGTTCTCCTGCCAAGGTGATGTGGTATCTACCTATAATATCACAGTTTTAATGCTTGTTTGCCAATCCGATAGATGCGAAGAATTTGAGGTGGCATGTAGAATGTAAGAAAAATAATGATGGGATCCTACAACATGCGTCTGATTCCCCACAGTGGAAGAAGATTGATTTATTGTACCCTAAATTAGGTGAAGAAGTCAGGATCTAAGACTTGGGCTTTGTAAAAATGGGATGAATCCATACGGGACATTGAGCAGCCAACATAGCACTTGGCCAGTTATGCTTGTTATGTACAATCTTCCTCCATGGTTGTGTATAAAAAAATAAGTATGTTATGTTGTCGTTGTTGATAGCGGGCCCTAAATGTAACATCCCTGACCTGGGTTATGTGTTAACCCTAGATATTTTTCTTAATGAGGTCGATTATATGCTTGCGCTTATCTTTTTAAAAAGTAATTAAGGTTCAAGAGGAACTTATATTTCAATTTTAGTCCATTTTGAATAATGTTGAAACAATGTTTTGTTAGTTTTGGACTAAAGTGCAAATTACCCAAGTTGAGGGGTTAACTTACAAATTGTACATGATAAAATGTTCCTCAGATGTTGAAGCATCATAGGAATGATTATGATGCAGTGGTATGGCTTACACAAGCTTGAGCACCAAGATAGAGCTTGTTGAGTAATCTTTGTGCATTAAAACCTAGTTTTGGTGTAATGTGCAATTTACCCAAAAACCTAGGGTTCAATATGCAAAATACCACTTCAAGAGGGTCCCTCATGATTCTTGGCATCATGTAGAGAAAATAATTTGAGAGGGGCGCCTCATTTGAATCATTTTGGAAGAGAGAGAATCTTGATATTAAAATAATCAACATTTAAGCATAAATGGAACTTTACTTCAATTTAATGCAAGAATAAATATATTAATTGAAGTGCCCTTCAACCAAAATTTATATGGTTGAATTTTCATAAGTGTGAACGTCCTTGTGCCTTGCAAATGCCACGAAAAATCCTAAGTGAGTGGAGAGCCCACTCACATTAGTTAACTAAAAAGTAATATCCACTAAAAATGGGATATTAGTATTATATGAATTAAGGTGCTTAATTGCCTTTCCTTTAATTGTGGATAGTGAAAAATAATTAAAGGTAAAGGAGGATGACTTCGTATGCAAGGAGTAGAGGGGGTTAAGTGGCACCAATTTGGGGAGTTGAAGGATTGCTTTTCAACTTTCTCTCTCCTTGAAATTCCTTTATAAACACTTCATTTCCCATTCAACCAAAGACTCTTTTTTGGTTTTTCTTTGTTCCTTGATTTGGACGAGCACAAGGGCACTTAGGAGCAGAAGGGGAACGAGCTCCAACCTGTAGGTAAGATCCTTGATCATCTTCAACCTCGAATTCATGGTGGAAATCACAAATCAATGCTTGATTTCTTCTTTTCTCCAATCAATCTTCAATCCTAGCCAATCTTTTTCACTCAAAGAGTTGAGCACGAGCTTGGGATAGTTGAGAAAGCTTCTTCCACCATTAGATATGTGGCGTTTGGATCTTTGAAGCTTCTTTGAAGGTGGGTTATATAACTTGAACCCTTAAATGTTATTACTACATTCAATTCTTCATCATTTGTTGATTGTTTTGTTCTTCTTGGAATTCCTTTGATCAATTTGATGAATTACCATGAGAACGACAGTAGCTCTTGAAGGATCGAAGCTCGATGATGATGCCATTAGGCACACACCTTAAAAAAGATCTAGTGCAAACGGATTCAATGACTTGAGACCAAACGGTCTCAAGATCGTTTGAAACCAAACGGTTTCAAAACCGTTTGGGATCAAATGGTCTTAAGACCGTTTGAGGTCAAACGACCTAAAAACCGTTTAAGTTCAGGTGTTGTTATAAATTTATGATGATCCAATGGTTTTTAATTGGATTAATTTCAAAATGGGTCAATACTTTAGGGCTTCTTGATTGCAAACCGTAAATCAATTTTTTGAAGAAACCTTAATTAAATTCAATCGATTTTAGTAATTGGATGGGTCAAACGGTCTCAAAACTGTTTGAGGTCAAATGACCTCAAGATCATTTGAGGTCAGTTGAGGTCATTGAATGGTGATTCAATTGTTTCAATTGAAGTAATTCCAATGATTACAATAATTGATGGGTTGAATAGTTGGAACCCTATTTGATTGATTGAAAGTAACCCAAAATGATTCATTCGGTTTCAAGAGGTTTTGGAACAAACGATCTTGAGACCGTTTGATTCCAAATGGTCTTGAAACCATTTGGAATTAAACGGTCTCAAAACCGTTTGAATGACCAAGTGGTTTCAATTTTCAAACGGTTTCATCTATTGGTTTGTCCAATCAATCCTAGTGAAGAATTGTTCAAACAGTTTCTAATGTAGAGTGCCCAAACAGTTTCAAAACCATTTGGAGGCAAATGGTCTTAAACCTAGATACCCAAACGGTTTCAAAACTGTTTGGAGGGCAATTGACTTCAAATCTATTGGAGATTCAAAGGTCAAAATCGAATGGAGGTTCAACATATACAAAATTGATTGAAGACTTAAAGTGATGAAAGATAAGTTGATCCCATGATTGATAATTATGATTATCAAAGATAAGTACGGTTGAATCCCTAATGTACTTAGATGATTGGTACCCTTAGAGGGGTTAACCTGTGATGCTTATGGAAGCAATGACTCAATACATTATGCTAACCCAAAATGTATGTTTTTGAATAAAGGATTGACTCAATCTAATCAAGATTGGAGTAATGAACATCCTAGGGAGGATGAGAGAAAGAAATTCATACATGTATAATAATCATGTAGCAATCCAGCCTCAACACATTCAAAATAAATAGAATATGTAATTAGGGTATGATCCTTGATAAAGAGATCATGAAACCCTAATTGAGAAGGATGATGAACCCCAACCCTAATTTAGGGAAATGCTTGGTGTAACCCTAATCTAGGGTGATGATGTGAGAAATCTCAATTAAGGGTAATGTTAGGTGAAATCCTAATTGATGGTGATGTCAAGTGAAACCCTAATGCAATGATGTGATGTGAAACTCTAACCCTAAAGTGATGGTATGTAATGATTTGTGAAACCTTGATATGAAATCCTAACCCTGATATAGGGTAAAGGTATGTAAAACCCTAATTTTGGTATAATAGTGTATGAACCCTAATCTTGGACAATATGAAGATAAACCATAACCCCAATTTTGGGCATGGGTTGAGAAATCCTAAATTCAGGTAATGCTATGTGAAACTCTAATATAAGGATAATGTTTTGTGAAATCCTAATGAAGGGTGACAATATGTGAAACCCTAATATAGGGTGATGTTATGTAAACCCTAGTTGATAAAGATGGGAACCCTATTCCTAATAATGGAATAGTGACTAATTTATTGATAGGTGAAACAGCTAAATGGATTGGTAATGGATGGCCTTATATCAATATTGCCTTAACTCAAAGATGAGTCCATATCATTAACAATGGTTGTATATTCTAAACAAGTGACTTATGACCAATACATTACATGATAAATGTGATTAAATGGTGTATAAAGTATTAGGATGGGAAATACCCTAATACAAGCTAAGTCGGTGAACTCAAGTAAGATAAAGGTGATGAGGGAAGTGATGCATCAAGACATGATAGATATCACATCCAGCACCTCAAGATTGATATACCTGTGATGTATTTTAAATCCAATATACTTGGATGAGTAACACATGAAGTGTGTCATGTCAATTGTTACATTGAGATGTAATTCACTTTGATAAGTGTAGGCTAACATACCTTATGAAAAGGTTAATACAAATCAATAAAGTATGATACAATCATATTCTGGTAAAGTTGAGAGAGGAACTTATATCTTGTGTTGATAATTCATTCAATGATAAGTGATGAGAATAAATAAGCATGATTAAATGCTTATGTTATCAATGTTGGCTCCTAGCTGTGTGAAGCAATGAAATAGGGATTGATCATTAATAATATAATCTTAAGAACCTAAATGGTTATTTATGGAAAACCCTAATGGAGGGTGATGATATGTAAGAGAAATCCTAACCCTAAAAAGGGAATAGTGGTATTACTTTGTGTTGCATGGTGCTGATATGTAAGCATTATGACTGTTACCATGAAGTACTAACCATGCAGGTATCATGAGAAGATGAATATAACCAGGTATGAGCTATGATGTTTCTTTTATTAAAGTTGTTAATGAGCCATAATATGCCTTGTTGCCTACTAAGAGGTAACAAGAGGTGAATTAAGCTTTGTGAGTTATGTAGAATGCTTGTGTAGCAAGAATCATGATTACCTTGGTTAGATGACCTGAAGGTATTAAGTTACCTGATAAGTGGTAACAAGTATTCTATGATGAACTGAGTGTTTGAATACCCATATTCTATAATCATGATGATGAACTTGTTAAGAAATGGAAATTTACCTAATGAGATGAGGGATTAAGATCCCAATACTTTATTAAAAGAGTATGGCTACAGGCCATGACTCTACAAAACAATACCAGGCATTAGCTGTGTGATCTAAGCCTAAAAAGAGTATATGCTACGGTTATAACTCTATAGAGAAGATATCAATATACCCTGGCAAGCTAATTGCAATTTGACACATGATGTCTCTGCGATATGATTTCACACTGACCGAGAAAGATGAGGTATGAGAATCCGGCTCTTCCATTGACATTGTGTGGTACTGATGCCTAACATAATCATGGTTGGTTGGAGTATGAATGATATACTTCATCTCTTCAGGGAATTAATTAGGTATGATTGTAAAATATAATCAGCCGTGTAGTGTATTTGCATAAGGTTGAAATATGAGAATCATTGGTTGATATTATCTTGCTTAGTATATCGGATAAATGTTATACATATTCTTCATATTCCTTATTGGATAAGTGACATGCTGCTTTATCAAGTTATAGTTGAAATGCTTTGAATAAGAATATTGCTCTAGTCTATTTAGACATTGATCTATCTATTGTTGAATATATAATTCCTCTGCACAGTTGTATTCAATTAAACTGCAATAATAATGTTTTGGCGGAGAGTTATATCTCTCGCTGGGGCAATTTACAATTGTCTCACCCCCGTGGGATCCACATTTTTTAGGTGGACGCAGACGAGGAGGCAGGAATCCTTCAGTAGGTGAAGGACAACAACAACAATAGTAGAAGAGAACGAAAGTGATTTCTCAGGTGGAAACACTGGTTGTCATATCATGTATATATGTATAGAAAGTCCTATGTGTCATCTCTGTACTCTCAGGTCCTCAGAGTAATAGTTAGTGCTTTTGAGGTTTTGTCTTAGTGCCTCGAGATTTTATACTGCCTGTGCATAGTTTAACATGGCAGTTGATGCTTGTAATTCTCATAAAAACATGATACAGGACATGTACTTGTGAACTAGTATGTAATTAAATTACTTCAATCCTTTATGAAAGATTTTTCCTATGTGTGGATCTCTCTATAAAAATGGTTTTAATTTTTAGTGATTTTCAGTAATCCGCTGCTAACGAACGCTTCTTCTTAAGTAGATCTTGTTTTTGTGATTTGTATGCAACACTAAACAACCTGGAAATGATATCGATGTTTATCTTGAACATCTGATTGATGACTTAAAAAACTCTGGGGTGAAGGTGTGATGATCTATGATGCTTCACAAAGAGAGACATTTCATTTGCACGCTATGTTGTTTTGCAGTTTTAATGACTTTCCAGCATATGAGAATTTGTCTAGATATAGTGTCAAAGGATCTAAAGTG
The DNA here is from genome assembly GCA_963693085.1 of Alisma plantago-aquatica. Lineage (NCBI taxonomy): Eukaryota > Viridiplantae > Streptophyta > Magnoliopsida > Alismatales > Alismataceae > Alisma > Alisma plantago-aquatica. Next base: position 723,350,082 of record OY856413.1, read on the forward strand.
TCACTACTACAGAAATAGCATTCAGTGACACTTTTCTGGGCGTCGGTTATTAAGAAAAACCGACGCCTTCTATGTTAGGCGTCGGTTGTTTACGAAAACCGACGTCTATATTCGAAGACCAGCCAGACACGGGTACCGCTTTGTCTTCAGTGTCGGTTGTTTATAACAAACCGACGCTTAAAGTCGCCCGCGAAAAATAGTGTCCTTTTCAGCGTCGGTTATTTAGGTAGAAACCGACGCCTATGTCTGATGAAAATTTGCGCGAAAAGTGTCACCTTCAGCGTCGGTGATTAAAGGATAACCGACGCTGAAGGTGGTTCCCGCCAAACAATTTCATGAAATTATCGCCCAGTTGGACGTCGGTTTTCTCAGACAACCGACGCTAAAGACGTTTAGGCGTCGGTTGTTGTAAAAAACCGACGCTATTTGGGACTTTATAACCCGCGATGCCCGACTCTTCCTCTTCTTCTGTTTCATTGCGAGCCCTTTTTCTGCTTCTCCGTCGATTTCCCACCCTGTCGCCGTCGATTCTCTTCTCCTTCTTCTCCACGACAGCGCCGTCGTGCCGCCACTGCTACTCCGGCGCCCCCTTCTCCGCCGCCACTGCTGCTGGAGCTCGCCGCCGACGCCTGACGAGCCTGGAGCTCGCCGCCTCAGCCTGCCTGACGCCTGGAGCTGATCGCCGCCGCGGCCTGCCTGACTGGAGCTCGCCGCCGACGGCGCCGCCGACGCCTGCTTGACACCTGGAGCTCGCCGCCACGCCATCAGCTTCCACCTGACTCCCGCTGCCTCCCGCGCCAACAGGTATGCGCCAACTGGTTTTCTGGAGTCAGTGTTCTTAGACAATTATAAAAAAAGAACTATATACTAGAAATTTTGATAACTGTTCTTAGACACATCTTTATCTCTGACTATGTGCTCATTTGTGCTAGAAATTTTGATGTGTTGTAAATTGTATCTTTACAATAACTGATCTGCTTGCCGATTTTAATATTAGAGATACTGATTAATAGTAAGTATTGATGAATACTTACTTAATTACTAATTTGTTGATTAGATATGTATAGAAGTTCCTTATAAATATATTTTTTATATACACATACATGTAATTTTGTATAAAATACATGATGTAGTGTGATCTTAAATCCTAGAGTGTACCCCTTTTGTTCTATGATGGTACCTATGACCCTAAATACATCCATAAGGGTCTACTGTATCCTAAAGAAGATTTATTTCTTACTTCTGCCCTAATTTTTATATGGATCTTAATCTTATATCGCTTACTCATAAATAAGGAAATATACTCCCTTATGACCACCTTGATGTGTATGTCCCATATAATCCACATGTTGGACCCTAATGATACAAATTTTTTATGTTGAAAACGAATCTATGTTTCAAGTGTTGAACCTAATGTTGGACAATGTGTTTGTTATAGGTGGTTTACATTTATTATATAAGAATGACATCACATGTGTTTGTTGGCCTAGAAAGTCAACAATCATTGTTCTTTATATTACTTGTACATTGGTATAAATTAGAATGAACAATCACTAAATTATATACTGTTTGTATGGAGTCCGGCTTCATTGTAGATATCTATTATTGTGTTTGTTGGCCTAGAAACCCGTCCAAGATTGACTCATTAGGAGTAAATCTTGGATAGTCCCCGGTTTGGGACTGTTCTTGAACACCTAATCTCACTTAGGATGTAAGTGTATAATGTGTATTGAGTTTTCAAGAAAATTTTGGTAGCATTTCCCCGTTTGTTCTCTAAGTACATATGTACTTAGAGAACAGCGGGGAAATGCTGCCGAAATTTTCTTGAAAACCCAATACACATTATACACTTACTAGTGAGATTAGGTGTTCAAGGATGGGATAGGTGGTACACATTTATTATATATAAGAATGACATCACATGTGTTTGTTGGCCTAGAATGTGAACAATCATTGTTTTTTATATTACTTGTACATTGGTATAAATTAGAATGAACAATCACCAAATTATATATTGTTTGTATGGAGTCCGGCTTCATTGTAGATATCTATTATTGTGTTTGTTGGCCTAGAAACCCGTCCAAGATTGACTCATTAGGAGTAAATCTTGGATAGTCCCCGGTTTGGGACTGTTCTTGAACACCTAATCTCACTTAGGATGTAAGTGTATAATGTGTATTGAGTTTTCAAGAAAATTTTGGTAGCATTTCCCCGTTTGTTCTCTAAGTACATATGTACTTAGAGAACAGCGGGGAAATGCTGCCGAAATTTTCTTGAAAACCCAATACACATTATACACTTACTAGTGAGATTAGGTGTTCAAGGATGGGATAGGTGGTACACATTTATTATATATAAGAATGACATCACATGTGTTTGTTGGCCTAGAATGTGAACAATCATTGTTTTTTATATTACTTGTACATTGGTATAAATTAGAATGAACAATCACCAAATTATATACTGTTTGTATGGAGTCCGGCTTCATTGTAGATATCTATTATTGTGTTTGTTGGCCTAGAAACCCATCCAAGATTGACTCATTAGGAGTAAATCTTGGATAGTCCCCGGTTTGGGACTGTTCTTGAACACCTAATCTCACTTAGGATGTAAGTGTATAATGTGTATTGAGTTTTCAAGAAAATTTTGGTAGCATTTCCCCGTTTGTTCTCTAAGTACATATGTACTTAGAGAACAGCGGGGAAATGCTGCCGAAATTTTCTTGAAAACCCAATACACATTATACACTTACTAGTGAGATTAGGTGTTCAAGGATGGGATAGGTGGTACACATTTATTATATATAAGAATGACATCACATGTGTTTGTTGGCATTTCCCCGTTTCTTCTCTAAGTATATATGTACTTAGAGAACAGCGGGGAAATGTTGCCTAATCTTTTCCTAATATATACTTGTTTCCTAATATATACTTGTTTTCTCTGATCATAGAATGGATAGATCATGGATGTCGATTCGTAATCGTTGTACCCCAGAGTTTATATCTGGTCTTGATCAGTTTATTAGATTTGCCGAGGAACATAGGAAAAAACCTACAGATAGGTTCTACTGTCCATGTAGGCATTGCGGTAACAACTTGAAAGTCAACACTGGTGAGGAAATCAAAAGTCATGTCATGTGCAACGGGATTGTACAAGGCTATACAGAATGGCACTGGCATGGAGAGATTTCAAAATCGAAACCAGTAGATGTCGATAGCAGTGCTTGGGTGGAAGAAGAAATTGCCTCTGATGACGTAAATGTGAACGAACCAGTTCCAGCAGACATCGTTGATGCGATGCTGGATAGTTGTAGGGTAGAGCACACCGATCCACCTCCTATCTTTACAAACATTGTGCATGATGCTGAGATACCGTTATACACAGGTTGTGCTAAGTTTACGAAGCTTAGCGCTGTCTTGAGATTGTATAAGTTGAAAGCTAACAATAGATGGAGCGACAAAAGCTTCACTTCATTGTTGACTTTGTTGAAAGAAATGCTTCCTGAAGGAAACGAGCTTCCAATCTCAACATACCAGGTAAAGAAAATGTTGTGCCCAATGGGAATGGAGGCCAAGAAGATACACGCATGCCCGAATGATTGTGTATTATTTCAAAAGGACTATGTAGATTTGAAAGATTGTCCAAAATGTGGTGCGTCACGGTATAAATTGACGACTTCGGGGGAGTCCAAAACTGGTTCTCCTGCCAAGGTGTTGTGGTATCTACCTATAATATCACGGTTTCAACGCTTGTTTGCAAATCCGAAAGATGCGAAGAATCTGAGGTGGCATGCAGATGTTAAGAAAAATAATGATGGGATCCTACGACATGCGTCTGATTCCCCACAGTGGAAGAAGATTGATCTATTGTACCCTAAATTTGGTGAAGAAGATAGGAATCTAAGACTTGGGCTTTGTACAGATGGAATGAATCCGTACGGGACATTGAGCAGCCAACATAGCACTTGGCCAGTCATGCTTGTTATATACAATCTTCCTCCCTGGATGTGTATGAAAAATAAGTATGTTATGTTGTCATTGTTGATATCGGGCCCTAAACAACCCGGAAATGATATCGATGTTTATCTTGAACCTTTGATTGATGACTTAAAGAAACTTTGGGCTGAAGGTGTGATGACCTATGATGCTTCAGCAAGAGAGACATTTCGTTTGCACGCTATGTTGTTTTGCACTATTAATGACTTTCCAGCATATGGGAATTTGTCTGGATATAGTGTCAAAGGAGCTAAAGCGTGTCCTATATGTGAAGAAAACACTGATTCAATAAGACTAAAACATGGCGGCAAGACTGTATATCTTGGTCATCGAAGGTTTCTTTCAAAATTCCATCCGTATCGTAGGAAGCGCAAAGCATTCAATGGATGGAATGATGAACGAAGTGCACCTAAACCTATACCAGGGGATGTTGTTTATGAAGGAGTAAAAGACATTGTCAATGAATTTGGTAAGAAATCACAATGTAGTATGGCCACACGGAGTGACAATTCTTCATTCAAGAAGAAGTCAATATTTTGGGATCTTCCTTATTGGAGTTCTTTGACAGTCAGGCATTGTATCGATGTAATGCACGTTGAGAAAAATGTCTGTGATAGCATCACTGGTACTCTATTAAATATACCAGGTAAGACTAAAGATGGGATAAAATCCAGACTGGACCTACGTGAAATGGGAATAAGGTCAGAATTAACAGAATTACGTGAAATGGGTAATAAAAGAACATACTTACCTCCCGCTTGTTACACGTTGTCTAGAAAGGAGAAGAAAACTTTTTGTGAATGCTTGGTAAATGTTAAGGTGCCACATGGTTACTCATCCAACATCCGTAGATTGGTATCAATGAAAGATCTGAAGTTGATAGGTCTTAAATCTCATGATTGTCACACTCTAATGCAACAAATATTGCCCGTGGCAATTCGATCTATATTGCCGAAGCATGTAAGGTTTGCGATTACCAGACTTTGTTTCTTTTTCAACAGTCTATGCAGCAAAGTTATTGACCCTGATACTCTCGATAATTTGCAAAGAGAAGTGGTTGTTACCCTATGTCAGCTTGAGATGTATTTCCCTCCTTCGTTCTTTGATATCATGGTACATCTTGTTGTCCACTTGACTAGGGAAGTGAAAATGTTGGGACCAGTTTTCTTGCATTGGATGTATCCCTTTGAACGATACATGAGCGTTTTTAAAGGTGATGTTCGAAACCGTTATCGGCCTGAAGGGAGTATTATTGAAGGTTATGTGGCGAGAGAGGTTATGGATTTTTGCAATGACTTTCTCAGTGGTAATGACACTCCTGATAATGACAAGAATATTGAGGAGGGCAAAGGAATTTTGGGATCACGGGTGAAAGTAATCAGCCGTGAGCAGTTGGAACAAGCTCACTTGTATATTTTACACAATATGGATGAAGTGAGTGTTTATATCGAGGAACATACCAATTTCATAAAGAGACAACATCCTCGAGCAAGTTCAATGTGGCTTGCTAGAGAGCATAATAAGACTTTTACTAAGTGGTTTGAAGATAAAGTCTTACATCAACTATCTCAAACACCACATGATATTACAGAAACTATCAAATGCCTCGCCTTTAAACCAAAACCGAATGTTATGTCTTATGAAGGGTTTGACATTAATGGATTCACATATTACACAAAGCGCCAAGATGATAAGAGTGTCGTCCAAAATAGTGGGGTCACTCTTCAAGCGTCGACTATGTACTTTGCAAGTGCAAAGGATAAGAGTCCACGTGAAGCTAAAATGTCATATTACGGTGTCATTGAGGACATTTGGGAGTTTGACTACATAGATTTCAAAATTCCGCTCTTTAAATGTAATTGGGTTGATAACACCAAAGGAGTTATAGTGGATGAATTGGGTTTCACTTTGGTGAACTTTGAAAAGATTGGCGAGAAGGGTGAACCATTCATATTGGCATCACAGGCGAAACAAATATTCTATATCGATGATCCTGCAAATGATAAATGGTTGGTTGTTCTTCATGGTAAAAGACAGTTCATTGAAGATCCTATAGATGAAGAAGAGTACTATGATAAGTATGATGACTCCAGTCCATTCTCAGTTGGGTTGCCAACTCCACAAAATATTGAAGCTAATGATGACTTATATGTGCGCGGAGATCACAATGAAGGATTGTTAATTGATAAAAGATCACAATTTTAGAGACATGTATGTTTATACAAATGCTAAATGTTTGCCTTTTTCTAGTTAATACAAATGCTAAATGTTTGCCTTTTTCTAGTTAATACAAATGCTAAATGTTTGCCTTTTTCTAGTTAATACAAATGCTAAATGTTTGCCTTTTTCTAGTTAATACAAATGCTAAATGTTTGCCTTTTTCTAGTTAATACAAATGCTAAATGTTTGCCTTTTTCTAGTTAATACAAATGCTAAATGTTTGCCTTTTTCTAGTTAATACAAATGCTAAATGTTTGCCTTTTTCTAGTTAATAGAAATGCTAAATGTTTGCCTTTTTAATGACATTTTCAGATGGCTGACCATGATGAGCATGATGTCCATGATGAGCATGAAGTCCATGATGAGCATGCTGTCCATGACGAGCATGGCGAGGATACTAATGTAAGTTCTAAAAACATATCTTGTATTTCTATAAAATTCATTATCTTCTAGTTATGTCATATATCCTATATTTCTATATTGGGCTAAGTTAGTGTGTTTTATTTTTGTCAAATTTTAGGTTGATGCACCTGTACCCACTGAAGCACTGGAGCAACTTGATGCGCAACACCAGACACTTAACAAGAAAAGGGGCATCACTCTGTTGAAGAAGTTATTAGCGCTAAGTGGTAGTGGATCTAAATTGGTGGTGGAGTTTGATAATGGAGGAAATCCAATTGGAGTGAACCGCAATAATTTTGTGAACTATCTTGGGTGTACCACTCGGAGCCATTGTGGTGTTAAGTATGACAATTGGCATAAAGTTCCTCAAGGGAAAAAAGACTTGATATGGAAGGATTTATGCGTGAGTTATTATTATTTGCAATTCTATTTTGTAGATTACAAATTCTATTATTTGCAATTCTATTTTGGATACTAGTTAATAACATTTCTATTTTACAGAATCTGTTTGCATTGGATGAGAAGTTGCATCGTAAAAATGTGATGCAACGCGCTGGAAAGATGCTTAGGAATTATAGGACAAATCTAAACAGAGAATACATAAAAGAGGGTGATAAGAAGAAGAAGTCAGCCCTTGAACAATGGAACTTCTTGGACAAAGAAGATTGGGACAATTTTGTTGCTTCAAGAAAATCTGAAGAATTCAAGGTATTAGGCGTCACTCCTAATTTAATTAATATACATTGTATTCACCTATTCAAGATTAGCATTTAGTGCTACTAACCAAATCATTAATGTGCATACTAACTAGGCCCTCAGTGACGCACAAAAAGCAAGGCGTGCACTGAATGTGCATGACCACACTATGGGTCCAAAAGGCTATGCAAGCGTTCGCCAAAGACTACAGGCGGAGTCTGCGGCTACTCAGGAGTCTGCTCCTACTCAGGAGTCTGCCACACCCATGCCTCGCCATGATATCTGGATAGCTGGCAGGCAAAACAAGAAGGGTGAAATAAAGAAGCCTGTAACTACTGAGGCGGCTGCAAAAATGGTAAAATACAACTCTTAGAGAAATCGTTTGAATATTGATTATTTGTGGTGTTAACTTACCAATTTCTGTTTATGGTGATTAGCGGGAGCTGCACGAGCAGAGGAAACAAGGCACGTTCATCCCTCAGGGCACAAGGGATGAATTGACAGTTGCTCTGGGTAACCCAGAGCATCCTGGACGTGTTAGAGGTGCCGGCGCTGGTGTTGGCATCAAAGCATTCTTTGGGCCATCCCAGCGCAAACCCAGAGCGGGACTTTCTCAAGAAGAGGTAACCTATTCTTTTTTTAGAATGTTACTGCAAAAGGAAATTCATTAATAAGAAGCTAATGTTTCTTTTATCCATGTATAGGAGAATAAGTGAGTTGAGGATTTAGTTGCTAAGAAGATCAACGATGTAGTTGCTGAGAAGGTCAAGGAAGAATTGCTGCGGTGGCAGGCATCTCAGGCTTCCAATACGCCTATGGCGACCCACTCTTCTCCTGATGCACAGACTGCGAGTAATCCTGGAGACCCATCGCCTAGCACGTCTGCTGTAAGTATTGTTTATGACATTGTAGTTAGTCTTTTCAAGTTGTTATGTTTTCAAGATGATATGTATATATGTATAATATTCTTTACGTAAATTTGTAGGCATTGAAGCCATGCCGCTTAAGAATGCAAGACTACGTTGTTGCAGAGGCGCAGGCTTACCCGTCCCTTCCTGGGGCAATGTTTCACGGGACTCCAATGCCACAGGGCTACGTTCGTGTGAGCCCGATACGTGTGTTACCTGATTGGAGAGAAGCTACATTGTCATATCCCCACCCGGATATTGATAGACTTGCTGATGCAGAAGGCGGGGTGATATTGTGGCCCAAAGCAGATGTCGTCTACACGACTGAAATTGTAAGATAAATTTACATTGATTTAGACTGTTAATGTGTATATATGATGTCAACTGATCTGAAATTATATGTACAGGTTAAAAAGAAGACACCAGGAGCACCTAGGCCTCCACTTCCACTTCCCGCATTACCCGATTGGGTTCCAACTGACCTAACATACCCGTTAGGTCCTGCTTGTAGGGGAATGGCATGTTGGCTACGGGCACATAATGTACATTGCCCTATAATTATTTCTTTAGATGCAGATTATGCAAGTCAATCATACGATAGCTCTTTATTTATACAAGATATTATTGAGCTGTTTATGTATGATTGGCTGAATACATCAATGATAGAGACATGGATAAGGTGAGATCTTGTTTATACATCCATATACCTTGTGTAAGATCCGGTGATCTGGTTTCTTATATATTAATGCATACGCCTATATGTTTTGCAGCTACCTAGTCGAAGATCATTGCAAACAATTTGCATTTGATCATGTGGGATTTTTGATTCCATCATTGATTAGTTTGGTAGCTAAAGACCCTGATAATGTTCAACAATACTGTATAGATGCTTTTACAATTTTTGGTCAGCAAAAGAAGACGATAATAATAGCTCCATTCAATGTCAAGTAAGTTTACTTTATTTATAATTTGGACTTAAGAAAATTCCATTTTTATTTTGCATTTTGAGTTATTAATTATTAACTTCTTACTTCTAGCGGTAGACATTGGGAGTTACTAGTCATTCTCCCCGGGACATTCACTGTTTATTATCTAGATCCTGCGGGGAGTACATTGAACACTAAAATTGGACACGTAATGAGAATGCCATTATTCTGGTGAGAAATATTTCATTTTTATATCCGTTAACATCTTTTATTACATTACTATTTACTTATGCAATTTATTGTGTTATATTAACATGTAGGGGTTTAGATGCATTCAAAAAGGCTGGAGGAACGGTCCCAAGGAAAAAGAACCAGCCAATAAATTGGCAGAACGTACAAGTAAGTTCCCGACTCAAATATATATATTATTGATGTGAATTGTGCTTAGTTGTATTATTTTGTATGTTTCAATTTATAGTGTGCTACACAAGACAATGGATGGGCATGCGCATACTATGTGATGCGATTTATGCAGATGATTATCAAATATGCCGCATTGGACATCGATACCATACATGAGGTATTATATATATTCTCATTAGTTAGTATGCAATATATCAATCTTATATTATTTTTATATTATTACTTATATATATACATCATTCTCTTTGCAGGTGTTTAAAACTGACAACACTACAGGTAAACGTTTAAAAAATATACATGCTCCATATACGATGGAAGCATTAAATGAAGTAAGAGAAGAATGGGCAAAAGCCATACAAGTAGTGGCAACTGTAAGATATAATTGGGATGTTGATAGCGATAATGAATGATACTATGTAAATGAATATTTCTGAATGTTAATACATGTATTTGAATGTTTCTATATGTGTGTGAATGTGAGAATTGAATTGATGTCTGAATGTATGTACTTGTGTAGAATTTTGCTTGTGACTTTTGCAGGTTTGCGGCCTGTTTGTAGGCTGATATCAATGGATGTCGTAAACCTGCAGTTCAGAAAACTGAACTGCAGGTTCTCATCCTGCTGACCAGCCACAGCAGGCCTGCAAACTGATATGAAAAAAAAAAAATATAAATAGGCGTCGGTTATTTATAGAAAACCGTCAGGAAAGACCTACAGCGTCGGTTTTTTCAATAAACCGACGCCTGATGTGGCCAAAGCAGTCCTGGAAATGGCGTCGGATATTCATATCAAACCGACGCCTATTTAACATATAGGCGTCGGTCGTTTAGTATATAACCGACGCCAAAAGTGTTCGCGCCACAAAAAATGGCGTCATCTAGGGCACTTTATGCGTCGGTCATCTACTACAAGACCGACGCTATATTCCATAGTGGCGTCGGTTATTTACTAAAACACCGACGCAGAAAGTGCCCTAGATGATGCCGTTTTCTGTGGCGCGAACCCTTTTGGCGTCGGTTATCTACTAAACGACCGACGCCTATAGGTTAAATAGGCGTCGGTTAAAAAACCGACGCCGAAGTGTTCGACCTTTAGCGGCGCCCACATAGGCGTCGGTCGGAAACCGACGCCAAATGGGGTTAAACGACCGACGCCAAAGGCCGTTTCTGTAGTAGTGTGTGTCCTATATGTGAAGAGAACATAGATTCAATACGACTAGAACATGGTGGCAAGACTGTATATCTTGGTCATCGAAGGTTTCTTCCAAAATTCCATCTGTATCGTAGGTTGTGCAAAGCATTCAATGGACGGAATGAGGAACGGAGTGCACCTAAACCTATACCAGGGGAGGTTGTTTATGAAAGAGTAAAAGACTTTGCCAATGAATTTGGTAAGAGATCACAATGTACCATGGCCATACGGAGTGACAAATCTTTATTCAAGAAAAAGTCAATATTTTGGGATCTTCCTTATTGGAGTTCTTTGGCAGTCAGGCATTGTATCCATGTCATGCACGTTGAGAAAAATATATGTGATAGCGTCATTAGTACTCTATTGAATATACCAGGTACGACTAAAGATGGGATAAAATCCAGAATGGACCTATGTGAAATGGGAATAAGGACAAAATTAACAGAAGTAGTTAGTAGCGATCAGAAAACATACTTACCTCCCGCTTGTTACACGTTGTCTAGAAAGGAGAAGAAAGCTTTTTGTGGATGCTTGGTAAATGTTAAGGTGCCACAGGGTTACTCATCCAACATCCGTAGATTGATATCAATGAAAGATCTGAAGTTGATAGGTCTTAAATCTCATGATTGTCATACTCTAATGCAACAAATATTGCCTGTGGCAATTCGATCTATATTGTCGAAGCATGTAAGATTTGCAATCACCAGACTTTATTTCTTTTCCAACAGTCTGTGCAGCAAAGTTATTGACCCTAATACTCTCAATAAATTATAAAGAGAAGTGGTTGTTACCCTATGTCAGCTTGAGATGTATTTTCCTCCTTCGTTCTTTGATATCATGGTACATTTTATTGTCCACTTGACTAGGGAAGTGAAAATATTGGGATCGGTTTTCTTGCATTGGATGTATCCCTTCGAACGATACATGAGCATTTTTAAAGGTGATGTTCGAAACCGTTATCAGCCTGAAGGGAGTATTATTGAGGGTTATGTGGCGAGAGAGGTTATGGATTTTTGCAATGACTTTCTGAGTGGTAATGACACTCATGTTAATGACAAGATATTGAGGAGTAATCTGACAAAGGAATTTTGGGATCACGGATGAAAGTAATCAGCCGTGAGCAGTTGGAACTAGGTCACTTGTATATTTTACACAACATCGATGAAGTGAGTGTTTATATCGAGGAACATACCAATTTATTCAAGAGACAATATCCTCAAGCCGATTCAATGTGGCTTTTTAGAGAGCATAACAAGACATTTATTAAGTGGTTTGAAGATAAAGTCTTATATCAACTATCTCAAACACCAAATAATCTTACTAAAACTATCAAATTCCTCACCTTTAAACCAAAATTGAATGTTATGTCTTATGAAGGGTTTACATAAATGGATTCTCATATTACACAAAGCGTCAAGATGATAAGAGTGTCGTCCAAAATAGTGAGGTCACCCTTCGAGCGTCTTCATTATTTTTTGTAAGTGCAAAGGATAAGAGTCCACGTGAAGCTAAAATGTCATATTATGGTGTCATTGAAGACATATGGGAGTTTGACTATGTAGATCTCAGAATTCCACTCTTTAAATGTAATTATGTTGATAACACCAAAGGAGTTATAGTGGATGAATTGGGTTTCATATTAGTGAACTTTAAAAAGATTGGCGAGAAGGGTGAACCATTCATATTGGCATCACGGGCAAAACAAGTATTTTATATCGATGATCATGCAAATGATAAATGGCCAGTTGTTCTTTATGGTAAGAGACAGTTCATTGAAGATCCTATAGATGAAGAAGAGTACTATGATAAGTATGATGAGTCCAGTCCATTCTCAGTTGGGTTGCCAACACCACCAAATATTGAAGCTAATGATGACTTGTATGTGTGTGGAGATCATAATGAAGGATTGTTAATTGATAAAAGATTATAATATTAGAGGCATACATATTTATATTTTTTATATGTTTTATTTTTCTAAATGTAAACTTTACAATGTTTTATTATCTTCTAGTTATGTCAAATGCTAAATGTTTGATTTTTTAATGACACTTTCAGATGGCTAAGCATGAGCATGATGATAGTGATGATGATTACCGTGAGGGTGAGGATATCAATGTGTCACCTCACAATGTAAGTTTTAAAAATATATCCTATATTTCTATCTATATGTCCATTTATAGTTATATCATGTAAGAGTGTTTATTTTGTCAAATTTTAGGTTGATGATGTAACCCCTAAAGAACTTGGGACACTTGATGAGCAGCAAAAAAAAAATTTTGAAAAAGTGAGGAGCATCACTATGATGAACAAGTTACTACAACAAAAGGGCAATGGACCCAAACTGGCTGTGGATTTTGATCATGCAAGAAATCTAGTTAGAGTGAACCGCAACTTGTTTATTTCATATCTTGGGGTTCTTACTCGCAGCCATTGTAGTCTTAATGTAGAATCTTGGCATAAAGTTCCTAATGGGAATAAAGACTTATTATCGAAGGAACTATGCTTGAGTTATTATTATTTGCAATTCTATTTTGTAGATTACTAATTTTTAAGATACTAGTTAATAACAATTCTATTTTGCAGAGTATATTTGAACTGGATGAAAAGCTACATCATAAATGCGTGATGCAACACTGTGGGAGGGTCCTAAGGAAATATAGGACAAATCTCACCCGAGATTACATACGAGATGCTGAGAAGAGGAAGAAGTCAGCCACTGAGTAATGGAACTACCGGGACCCCAATGACTGGGAGGAGTTTGTTATCAAAAGAAAAACTGATGAATTCAAGGTATTAAGCACCACTCCCAATTTAATTAATATATGTTCTTATGTATTCACCTATTTAAGATTAACCTTTAGTGTTACTAACCAAATCAATGTGCTTACTAACAAGGCTATCAGCGATGCTCAAAGAGCAAGGCGTGCACTAAATGTGCATGACTACACGATGGGTCCAAAAGGCTATGCTAGTGTTCGCCAAAGACTACAGGCTGAGTCTACTGCTCAGTCTGCTTCTACTTAAGAGACTACAGAGTCATCTACTATTGGTCCCACACCTCTTCCTCGCCATGCTATGTGGATATTTGGGAGGCAAAATAAGAAAGGAGATATAACCAAGCCCGCAACTGCTGAGGCGGCTGCAAAAATAGTAAAATACAACTCTTAGAGCAATCGATATTGATTATTGTTATATTTACTTACCAATTTCTATTGATGGCGATTAGTGGGAGCTTCACGAGTAGAGGAAGGAAGGCAAGTTCATCCCTAAGAGCACAAGGGATGAATTGATAGTTTCTCTTGGTAACCCAGAGCATCCTGGATGTGTTAGGGTGCATGTGCTGGTGTGGGCATAAAAGCGTTCTTTGGGCCATCACAACGCAAACCTGTCCCAAAAGTGGGATTATCAAATGTTGAGGTAATCTATTCTTTTTTTAGAATGTTATTGCGAAAGGGAATTCAATAATCAAAATCTAGCATTTCTTTTGTCGATGTATAGGTAGATGAGTTAATTAACAAGAGAATTCAAGAAGCAATGGTGAAGTGGCAGGAATCTCAGACTGCCACTCAGACAGTACCTGTGGCGTGCCTCTCTTCTCCTACTACAGAGGTTGGGAGAAATCCTGTAGACCCACCTAACACGTCTGTTGTAAGTATTTTTATGACATAGTAGCTAGTCTTTTAAAGATGATATGTTTATGTATATATGTATATAACATTCTTTATGTAAATTTGTAGGGGTTGAAGATATGCCATCTAAAAAGTCAAGAATATATCATTGCAGAGGTCGAGGCTTACCCACCCTTTCCAGGGGACATGTTTCATGGGACTCCAGCACCAGATGGTGTGATTCGTGTGAGCCTGATACATGTACTCCCCAATTGGAGGGATCTTCCATTATCATATGCCCACCCATATTCTAAAACGCTTGGTGAGGCAGAAGGTGGAGTGATAGTGTGGCCCAAAGCAGATGTCATCTATACTAATATTGTATGGTAAATTTACATTAGATTAACTTGTTAGTGTGTATATATGAGTCAATTGATCTAAAATTATATATATAGGTCAAAAGGAACACACCCGCTACATCTCAACCTCCACTTCCACCTCCTGAAGTACCAAGTTGACTTCCAAGGGACCTACATGCCTCGTTAGGTCATAATTGTAGGGGTATGGCAGTATGGATAGGCTAACATAATCCAATTTTCCCTATAAATGTTTCTATTCTAGAGGATACTGTAGGTCAAGCATACGATAACAATCTATTTATACAATACATTTTGGAGTTGTTTCGTTATGATTGGCTGAATACATCAATGATAGAGCTATGGATATGGTGAGATCTTGTTTATACATCCATATACCTTGTTTTATATACGGCGGTCTGGTTTCTTATATATTAATACATACATAATATATGTTTTGCAGCCACTTACACATGATATGTACATATTTTTTTATTTTCCCATGTGGGATTTTTGGTTCCATCTTTGATTAGTCTTGTAGATATAGACCCTTCCTCAGTTACTTCATACTGCTCTGCTGCTTTTAAAAATTTTGGTAAAAAAAGAAGACGGTGATAATAGCTCCATTCAATGTTGAGTAAGTTTACTTTGCTTATAATTTGGACTTAAGAAAATTACATTTTTATTGTAGATTTTGAGTTATTAATTTTTAACTTTCTTACCTCTAGTGGTAGGCATTCGGAGTTACTAGTTATTGTCCCCAAGTCATTCACTGTCTATTATCTAAATCATACAGGGAAGGAATTGAATACATTATATGGACACACAATGAAAAGGCCATTATTCCTGTGAGAAATATTTCATATTTTTATATCCGTTAACATATGTTATTACATTACTATTTAATTATGAAATTTAATGTGTTACATTAACATCTAGGGCTTTACATGAGTCCAAAAAAGTTGGAAGAAAGGTCCCCAAGAAAAAGAAACAACCACTAATTTGGGAGAATGTGAAAGTAATTTCCCGACTCCAATGTATATATTATTTATGTGAACTGTGCTTATTTGTATTTTTGAATATTTTGTATGTTTCAATTTATAGTGTGCTACACAAGACAACGGCTGGGCATGTGCATACTATGTGATGTGATTTATGGACCTAATTATCAAACATATCGCAATGGAAATCGATACCATACATCAGGTATTATATATAGTCTCATTAGATAATATGAAATATATCAATCTTATTATATATATACGTCATTCTCTTTGCAAGTGTTTAAAAGTGACTTCACTACAAGTCAAAAGTTATTAGATGTACATACTCCCTATACGATGGAAGACTTAAATGATGTAAGAGAACAATGGGCAAAACCCCTACAAGTAGTTAGAATTTTTAAATATGATTGGGATACTGATGGTGATAATGACGATGATAAATAAAGAATGATATTTTTAGACTTTGTTCTCATAATTATTTTTGTGTGAATGTGAATGAATTTTTTTGAATTGTCATGTGTGTGAATGTGAAGATGATCAATACATGAATGTTTCTACATGTGTCTGAATGTGAAAAGAGATGAAATGAATGGAACTATAGGTTGCTAAATGCGGGTGAAAATGGAATAAATTTGAAATGGAACTAATAGTTTCTACATGTGTGTGATGAAAAATAATATGAATTAAATGTGCTTATACATGTGTGTGATCATAAATTGTTGTCCATCTTGTTAATTTTGCATGTTTGTGGCATGTTATTAGCTGATATCAATGGATGTTGTAAACCTACAGTTCAGAACTAAACTACAGGTTTAGCATCCTACTTACCAGCCATACAACAGGCATGTAAACTGATAAGAAAAAAAATAGAACATAGGCGTTGGTTATTAGTATAAAATTGACAACAAAGACATACACTGTCGGTTATTAGCAAAAAATTGATGTCTATGTGGCTAGCTACCACAGCCGTGCTGGGAAGCACCAGGGATATGGTGTCGGTTATTAGTATAAAATCGATGTCTTTAGCTGGATATAGTGTCGATTATATATAAAAACTAACACCGATGGTGTCCTTGCCGGCACGTTTTATTGGTGGCAGGAAGGGTTATGATGTCGGTTTTTATGAAATGCTGACATCTTTGACCTGGATATAGTGTCGATTTTATTAAATAACTGACGCCTATAGTACCCTTGCTAGTGCGTTTTTTTGTGGCAGGAAGGGTTATGGCGTCGGTGTTAAAACTGACACTGAAGGTTTTGACTTTTAGCGGCACCCAAAGGCCTTAAATAACCAACACTAAAGGTCGGTTCGGTACTTGTGGACTTATTCTACTGTTAATACTACACAGCAAATGGTTGTTGAGAGAATCAAAACTCTAGTTTGTTGATGAGGAACTTGAATACATGCTTTTGAAGAGATCAACAAGTTGATCCTTTGAGCAGATTAACTTGGTGACAATGTGGCTAAGTTTAACCTTTTCTCGAATGTAATGGTAGTGAATTTCAATATCTTTAGTTAGATCATAAAGACAATGATTGATTGTAAGATATAAGACACTTAGATTGCCACATAACAAAGTAGCAGACTGTGGTTGTAGAAGATGAATATCAAGAAAATAATTAGAAGAAGAAGGAACACTGAAGGTCCCAATGGCAACTGACTTTGTTAGAAGGACATATCAGGAGCCCTAGTGGAAACTCACCTTGTTCATGACACATTCACCACGTGTGGCAAAAGTCTCCTCTTATTATAGGATCCATGATCTCACATATTTAGCAAAATATATGTAATCTTGATTTTCTATATGCAACATGGTGTTGCCTCTACATGTATATATAAACTACTATGTTAATAAATCAAAGTATCGAGATTGTTTGCCATTGCATTACTTTCTTTATGGTATTGGGGCTCTCAGCTTAAAGCTCACAAGATCCAAAGCCTCCACATCTTTGTTCTCCTTTTGCCACCGTAGAAACAATGTCGTCGCCTAATTCTAAAAATAAATTTATTACCCACTTTCACAATCGTAGCGACTGTTGTGGTGGAGGTGGACAAAACACAACATCACAGTTCCAGTATGTTTCACTAGTTCCAACTCCCTTCAACTAATGTGGACGTGGTATTGAGTAGCACCACTCCTGTAACATACTGAAATCCAGGGGCTTCCCTACAATTTACCCACTTTTGAGCTTTTCTTTGCATCCTAGTCCATTTGGACCTTTTTCATAAATTTTCCATCCTTTTGGATCATTTTTGGACTCCTTGTGCAATATGAGCACAATTCAAGGTTGAAATTACCTTTTTCCCTCGTTTATATTAATGGAGGGGTGTTTGCACAAATAATCCACTTAAGGTAATAATTGGGGTGTTAATATGAAAAATGTACACTTAAGAGTGCAAATAAGTAGATAATGTTAATTTGGAGCTTTTTGGATAAATATATTAGCAATAATGTGTATTTGAGTTAATGTGTGAGAACATTAACATTAATTGTTTCTCTCTCCTCAAAATATGATTTTAATTCATGAAAATATGTTATTTTGTTGAGAAATGATTATTGAAATCTTAGTGTGCTTAATATCTTGACATTTACTCACATGTTTCATAGAAAGAAGTCTTTTCATATAACTCATTCATTTTAATATATTAATATACACTTTAATGAGCAATATATTTATTAAGGGCCATATTATGTATAAAATGAGAAAGTAATTGCATAACATTGTTGTAGAATTTAATATGAGCATGTGGTTAGAATTTGGTGGCTTTTGGAGTTGGTTTGACCCCTCAAAACTATTTTATACGATTTTATTATAGTGTAAATTAAAATGGCGAATATTAACCCACCTTCATATCTCACTCTTAATATGGGCTAATAAAACTTGCAAATGCATACTATTAGTGAGTGGAGGACTCTTGGACTCCAAATCTCGGATTTGGGAACCAAGGGTTGCTTATAAAAGCAACACATAATTATTTGCTCAAGCATTATATTAATATATGCTTTAATAATCAAAATAATTATTGGAGGCCAAAGGATGGGTGAAAGGAAAATCTAATTATATAGCATGGATCTAGACGTCATTAGCAACCTGGGGTTAAAATTTGAAGTCTTTTGGAGTCTATTTGACCTCCCAAATGCATTAATCAATTTCCTAATAAAGTGTGACATTATATCATTACGATATCAATGATATATGCACATTTAAGCTATGGTTCGGCTTTAATCAGTGTCACGCGTGACACATCCACGTGGGTCCATTGTGGACACTGATCCAGCAGCTCGCGTGAAGCCTGACCCACATCCAATGACCCGAAACTTGTCTTCTACCTCCAGCCGTTACATGTGTAACGAGCTCGACTCCTCAGCTCCGTTCTTTGGCATTTTGCGACCTTTTTACAAGCTTTCTTTGCCAAAAGAACCGCCTTGATCTGACGCTTCAAATGATCTATGGATCGTCCCCTTTCACGCACTGCAGACGAAACTCCCATGGGCACCAGCCTGGTCTTCTCACCTCCCATGGAGTTTCGGCTCCTCACCTCACCACGCCTATAAGTGACACCCCCCTTGATTCCTTCGGCTCACACCCGAGTTTTTCTCCATGACAATTTGTTTGAAGAACAGCCCCCGACACCTCTGCCTTACTCCCCACCTTGCGGCGCCTCTCTTCGGCTCTAGGAGGAACCAGCGTCCAAATTTCTTAGACAGGTGAGTTCGTCATCCCTTACCCTTCATTTCGAGTACCTGCACGGCCCTTTTGGCCTCAGATCGAAAAAATGCCAAAGTTGCAAGAGCTAACCTCGATGCAATGGCAAGATGCAGAGGAAGAAGAAGCTCACCGACATTTTATGAATATACGCCACGCCCCTTCTTGTTTTGTTTTCTTTCTCTGCCTTGCCCTTTCACTTTGACTGGAGCCACGCGAGGCGCAGACCGGTCATCCTGGCCAAACTTGATTGGTCCAGGTTGGCACAGGCCTGGCCCACGTGACTCATTTCTCATTCGCAAACCAGCCCAAGAGGCATTTATCTAATTCCTGATTGGTCGATTTATTTAATTCGTAGAAAATCGCTCGGACATCAGAAAAATATAAATAAATAGTCGTTGGAAAGGATTATTCGAGTAGAATCCAATTTTGTGGTTTTTGAAGCCTGATTCTAAATTATTTTTAGAAGTTTCCCTAAGATACTCTTTTAATGATTTAAATGTTCTAAAATACATAAGTAATTCATTTTAAGTCCAATTTGTAAAATAAAATATGTTTTCCTAATCACTAAAGTCTAAGTAATGTCTTGGTCTAAGTTTTGGGTCTCAAATCGAAGGATTTCCTAAAAATGTTAAAAATGGGTTTTTCTTTATATCTTTATGCTTAACACATCCTAATACATGATAATGTTTGCAACTAGGGAAAAACGGAATGGTGATACAATTGACTTGGTAAAGTTTGTGTTAATGAATCAAACTAAGGTATGTGGCTCCTATGTATGTGAATCCTATTATTTATCAATGAATGATGAATGTGGAATATATATGTGCAAATCACACCTATCCTTCAGTTGGGCTCTTATCCAACCCTACCTTAAAGATATGCTATCCTTGTTATCCTCATAAATGTCTTTTGGCTCCTTACTTATGAGATGCTTCTATTTCCTATGTGGCTCATTTAATTGTAACTCTTGAATCTTGCTATGGCCAATGTTTGGCTCATCCATTTATTGAGATTATTTATTTGGGTTTTATTCCCATTTTGTAATGTTGCAAATCTTGTTATACTTCACAATACTGCCAAGTGACTATTAAGCATGATGTATTTTAGGCCAAATGACAATGTAGTGTACATGAGTACAAACCACACATAGGGCACTGAGGTTTTAGTCCTCCTGTCGGGCACTGGGGTTTTAGTCCCCCTGTCATTTTATATTAGGCACTGGGGTTTTAGTCCGTCTGCCACTTTATAGGCACTGGGGTTTTAGTCCCCCCTGCCACTTGGTGAGGTCCAGCAGGTGCCTCACCCTACATTGAGATGACTTTGTGTCTTAATATATTCATGCTATGTGATTATTATTGTGGTGATTGATTATGGCAGTTTTCTCTCTTTTATTCATATACTTTCCTCATTTCTTTTGAAATCTCTTTTTGTAGAGAATCTTTTATATTGCAATGCTTTAGATTATTTAATTGTCTTTTTTCTCTTGAATAACACATACTTTTATCTTTCTCTTGTTGGATGACCCCAACCATCCAAGCTAGGATCAGCGTGCACATGGAAGCTTGGTGAACCTAAGGCTAAGGATAGGATAAGAAGAAAAGGAACATATAGCTTTCATGATCATAGTTGCTTTTATATATTAAGTTGTTTTGTTTGGAGGCAATATTGGCTTAGTCTAAGTCTTCCTCTACCTAGATCTTATGTTTTGTATAAAGTTGTACTTCCTTTATGGAAATTTTGTAATGTACTATTTATACATTTTGAATAAAGTCAAGTTTTATTTCTTCCGCTGCCACACAATTGGTGTTTTTGTTTGCCATGATTTTTAGTAGAGACTTGGTCTTTAGAACATGGTATCAGAGCATCAAGGTAGTCGTATTCTTGACTAATTCAAATTTTCTCCTAGATAGAACCCTTATCATATATAGTTTCCCTATAGTACGTTTTTCACCTTAGAGTTGACCTAGAATGAAATTTTGATTTAGGATCATAATAATTTCATATTAAAAATAAAATTTGTCAACTTTTTGGTGAATTGTCTATTGAGAAGCTACTAGAGCAAGAAGTTGAAAGTGATGGTGTCTAGAAAGGGCCAGAGCTTGGGGGTTGGCAATATTTTCCTACGCCCCACTAGCTTGGTAACGAGGACTCCTGAGCTCATATGACCTGGCCTGGCCTGATCTGATACAAATAGCTCGAAATAGTCTATCTTTGGGCATGTTGCCTAATTGTTTAATACCTTAGGAAAACCATAAGTGATGATTTGATCTCTTACACAAAAATAATCCTTAAATATCTTATACTCCTATGTTTAGGGTTTAGTGTACCCTATGTTACACTCTGAAGCTTGGTTAGTAAATCCTTTTAGTGTTGAGTTTTATGTACCCTTTTACCCTTAGCTTAGTTTGACTTAGTTGACCCTTTTTAAGGGGTGGAGTGAGGGTAATGGTGTTAGTACCCTATTTGGTTTTGCAAATCTGATTTCGAGGATGAAATCCCTTTTTAGGGGGATGGAATCCCAATTAAAAGAAAAATCAAATACCTTTAGAGTTAGAAACCCTATCTATGTGGACATATGTACATAATAACTTATGTGAACAAGAATTTACCAAACACATTATACTTGTAATTCAACTTGTTTGTTTATACACACATGAATATGTAGTTAGTCATATAGAGATAGTTCATATGCTTGACCTTCACATATTATTGATGCACAAAATAATGAGTTACTCATTACTAATGGTGAATATACATAACGTTGACTATGCCACCCTAATGGTAAAATGTGTATGGATAATGCACCCTAAGGATGCTTTAACATGTAATGATCATGTTGACCTAAACCCTAATACATAATCATCTAGCTTTGACAACATATACATATATATATCCTTAATGCCTTTCATGATACATTAGTGACATTAGGTGTCATCGTCACATAATATACCTTAATGCATATAAATGGATTATAGTCACAAAGTTATCAGTATATGTAAGGTATATCACCTTGTTCTCTAATGAACACCTCATCATAACTTGATATATGAATTAATTCATTAATATTTAATGTGTTACATCCTATTCACAAAAATGCATATAATGACTCAAACATGATAATGAATAATTGGTTTCACATAAATATTCATAAATGCCTAATGTGAAGTAAAATATGTATAATTTATAATATGAAGTGTAATGGACAAAAATGATTAATGATATCATTAATATGAGAATGAAAGATCATATGACAATGTGCAATATGAACATTATTTGGAATTATTATAGGCTTAATAACTTGTTGGATAATATTAACTTTTTCTACAAAATAATTTGTGATAATTCTACATGATAGTTTTAAGAGGATAATGGAAAATGAATTCATGTTATCAAGGTTTTTGACCTAATACATTAATTAATGTTGAAATGGCTTAGTAAACCCTAATGGTGCTTAAAACCCTTGATGAGGGAAATACACATGATATAATATTGAGATGTAATTGTTTTGAATAAAATGTGGCACAAGTGATAGTATAATAAATATGATACCTTTTCATGATGGAGATTATGCTAATAAGGAAAAAATGTTAATTTGAGTATGATAAAAGGTTATAGATTTTGTGGAAACCTTAGTAACACCTAGCTTGTGTTTAGAAGCTTTTAGTACCTAGCTAGTTGTTTAAGGTTGGGATGTTACACACTTACCCTCTCTTTCCTCTTGTTGTGATTTCGGGGACGAAATCCTCTTTAAGGGGTGGAGTGTTGTAACATACTGAAATCCAGGGGCTTCCCTACAATTTACCCACTTTTGAGCTTTTCTTTGCATCCTAGTCCATTTGGACCTTTTTCATAAATTTCCCATCCTTTTGGATCATTTTTGGACTCCTTGTGCAATTTGAGCACAATTCAAGGTTGAAATTACCTTTTTCCCTTATTTATATTAATGGAGGGGTGTTTGCACAAATAATCCACTTAAGGTAATAACTGGGGTGTTAATATGCAAAATGTACACTTAAGAGCAAATAAGTAGATAATGTTAATTTGGAGCTTTTTGGATAAATATATTAGCAATAATGTGTATTTGAGTTAATGTGTGAGAACATTAACCTTAATTGTTTCTCTCTCCTCAAAATATGATTTTAATTCATGAAAATATGTTATTTTGTTGAGAAATGATTATTGAAATCTTAATTTGCTTAATATCTCGAAATTTACTCACATGTTTTATAGAAAGAAGTATTTTCATATAACTCATTCATTTTAATATATTAATATACACTTCAATGAGAAATATATTTATTAAGGGCCATATTATGTATAAAACGAGAAAGTAATTGCATAGAATTGTTCTAGAATTTAATATGAGCATGTGGTTAGAATTTGGTGGCTTTTGGAGTTGGTTTGACCCCTCA
Source organism: Alisma plantago-aquatica (assembly GCA_963693085.1). NCBI lineage: Eukaryota > Viridiplantae > Streptophyta > Magnoliopsida > Alismatales > Alismataceae > Alisma > Alisma plantago-aquatica. The sequence continues at coordinate 723,373,935 of OY856413.1, forward strand.
AAACTATTTTATACGCTTTTATTATAGTGTAAATTAAAATGGTGAATAATAACCCACCTTCATACCTCACTCTTAATATGGGCTAATAAAACTTGCAAATGCATGCTATTAGTGAGTGGAGGACTCTTGGACTCCAAATCTCAGATTTGGGAATCAAGGGTTGCTTATAAAAGCAAGACATAATTATTTGCTCAAGCATTATATTAATATATGCTTGAATAATCAAAATAATTATGGGAGGCCAAAGGATGGGTGAAATGAAAATCTAATTATATAGCATGGATCTAGACGTCATTAGCAACCTGGGGTTAAAATTTGAAGTCTTTTGGAGTCTGTTTGACCTCCCAAATGCATTAATCAATTTCCTAATAAAGTGTGACATTATATCATTAAGATATCAATGATATATGAACATTTAAGCTATGGTTCGGCTTTAATCAAACTAAGGTATGTGGCTCCTATGTATGTGAATCCTATTATTTATCAATGAATGATGAATGTGGAATGTATATGTACAAATCACACCTATCCTTCAGTTGGGCTCTTATCCAACCCTACCTTAAAGATGTGCTATCCTTGTTATCCTCATAAATGTCTTTTGGCTCCTTACTTATGAGATGCTTATATTTACTTATGAGATGCTTATATTTCCTATGTGGCTCATTTAATTGTAACTCTTGAATCTTGCTATGGTCAATGTTTGGCTCATCCATTTATTGAGATTATTTATTTAGGTTTTATTCCCATTTTACAATGTTGCAAATGTTGTTATACTTCACAATACTGCCAAGTGACTATTAAGCATGATGTATTTTAGGCTAAATGACAATGTAGTGTACATGAGTACAAACCACCCATAGGGCACTAAGGTTTTAGTCCTCCTGCCGAGCACTGGGGTTTTAGTCCCCCTGCCATTTTATATTAGGCACTGGGGTTTTAGTCCCCCTACCACTTTATAGGCACTGGGGTTTTAGTCCCCCTACCACTTGGTGAGGTCTGGTAGGTGCCTCACCCTACATTGAGATGACTTTGTGTCTTAATATATTCATGCTATGTGATTATTATTGTGGTGATTGATTATGGTAGTTTTCTCTCTCTTATTCATGTACTTGCCTCATTTCTTTTGAAATCTCTTTTTGTAGATAATCTTTTATATTGCAATGCTTTAGGTTATTTAATTTTCCTTTTTCTCTTGAATAACACATACTTTTATCTTTCTCTTGCTGGATGACCCCAACCATCTAGGCTAGGATCGGTGTGTGCATGGAAGCTTGGTGAACCTAAGGCTAAGGATAGGACAAGAAGAAAAGGAACATATAGCTTGCATGATCATAGTTGCTTTTATATATTAAGTTTTTTTGTTTGGAGGCAATATTGGCTTAGTCTAAGTCTTCCTCTACCTAGATCCTATGTTTTGTATAAATTTGTACTTCCTTTATGGAAATTTTGTAATGTACTCTTTATACATTTTGAATAAAGTCAAGTTTTATTTCTTCCGTTGCCACACAATTGGTGTTTTTGTTTGCAATGATTTTAGTAGAGACTTGGTCTTTACAACTCCAAACTCATGTATGCTATATTCACTTGGTATTGTCAGCAACATTAACCAACCTTCCATTGCACACATCGATCAACTCTTCATCTTCCCCACAATCACAAACTTCCATTACACAATGTACTAGTTGTTCCTCATCTTACTAACAACATATATCCATTATCCAACTCACTTGACAATCACAATATTCTTTTGAATTTTGCTGTGATGACTTTCTTTTCAAACATGTACCGTCACAGACAACGATAGCCCAGGGTCGTCGATCAAGTGATTTATACTTCTTGGACGATGTTATTGCACCCGTCTTCACTGCCCATCATAGTCGCGCCTACTAGAACATAGTATGGCACCACTGCCTTAGTTATCCCAATGATCTTACCTCCACCTCCTCCATCGTGAAGGCCTACTTCAATTCAATAATTGGTATCCCATTGACTCCGTGTGTTAGGGTTGTCAAGTGATCAAGGCACGCCTTCTTCCTTTATTTGTTGTTTTATCTCATTTTGTGGCACCATTTGTTATATTGCACTATCATTTGTGGGAACATGTCCCTATGTCTTCCATTTATAAATTTCAATATTACTTAGCCATATTCAATGATTATTCTAGTTATCTATGCTTCCCCCCATTAAAATAGAAGTATGAAATGTTTAATCAATTCTTCCTCTTTCACAAGTACGTTCAACATCAATACAATGCTCAAATTTATGTTTTCCAATGCGATGGAGGAGGGGAATTCAATAACAGTAAACTCCTATTCCACCTAGCTCGGCATGGCATCAAATTCCAAATATCCTGGCCCTTCACTCCTCAAACAAAATAGAACTTTTGAATGTCAGGATAGAGTAATTTGTGAATACGACCGTGCCCTTCTTTGTCAGAGTCGTGTTCAGATGCACTAAGTTTTATTCACTTTTCACAAACTATTTTGTCATGCATTAATACTCATTTTGATATTATCTATACATTGTTTATTGTTATTAGCATGTGAAACATATTACATCAAATAACATGTATTTTCATCGAATTATGTCAATTTATCATATTTTATTCAGACTTACGTTTATTTTTCTATATTTCAGGTAATTGGAGCACTTACAAGGCATCTCACTATTGCCTGTAGTATAGTCGGTGGTATTGACCTAATGTGAAAATCCAACAGGGAGTTTAAAGAAGTCTCAGTGCTATTGAGATACTACTTGGTGCTACCAAGTCAATGTTTGACGTCACCAAAATGATAAGTCGGTGTAACTGACTCATGGTCCAACGAGAAACAAGAACCAAGGTTATCCACTCAATGCTACTGACACTGATGTTGGTAGTACTGACATTCAAAGTGATAAATTGCAAAATAGCAACTCAGTGCTACCTACCCACCTGTTGGTTGTACTGACACTCAACGATAGATTCAAGTCAACCGACGACTCAGTGCTACCAACATCCAATCAGTTGTACTGACTTGATGATATTATCACAGATTGAAGATCAATCCAAATCTGACCATTGTGACTTAATGATAGTCTGAGTCACATTTATGACCTAAGGAGTATTTGTCCACACCTAAAACTCACGTTCTATTCCATTGCAACCAAACATCGAGATGAGAGACAAGGAGATGAAGGAGACAACCACGTCTAAGACAATTTGGACACCTCCAGAGAGCAAATTTACAATCAGAATGCTACAGATCGAGATGTTCACTAGAGGGGATCTTCCAGACCGATTTCTCTAGGGGTTTACATGAATTTTCTATGTTTACCACATTTTCACTTTTTTCTCTATATATGAGACTGTAAAAACCATGTAGGGCTAATCCCCTTTGTTTCTAGGACGTGGGAGTAACCTGATTATGCATTGTAATTGATTGTCATGACTTAATATAGTTATTTCTTTTAATTCTGGACTTAACCGAAGATAGGTAGGGTCCCAACTATAGTAATTTACTTGAATCTATTCTCCTATTCATTGTTAGAAGCTAAAACACGGTTTCTTATTCTTCTTTTATAATCTATAGAGACATGGTATGGGATGATAGATGCTTTCTTTTGGAGGTACTTAACACCATAGAAGACACAAAACTTGGTTGGATGAACCTAAAATTTCAAACAACATGTCGATGAGAACTATTCAGAAGCTTGAGAGAGATACCCAAAAATGCTAAGAAAGGTTCCTCATCATGGATTGATCTTTATAGCCAGGCAAAGACATTTTACTATGTGATATACAAGGGGGCGGGGGAGAGCTACTCTTGATAACATAGGTGTAGGTTTCTTTCTTAACAATAAAGCCACAAGGTGTAACGAGATATCAAAGAATATAGCAAAGAATCAATCTTCAAGAGAAGAGCATGATTTGCTAGCAATCATTAAAAGTGTTGTGGAATCAAAGCATATCTCCGTGTTGAAGAAAAAAAATGGTCAACCTCACAAGGAGATTTGAGTAGAAGTATGGAACCCCATTTGGAGATGAAGAGGAAGAAAACATGTATAAAAGGTAGCAGAACAACCGATATGGAAATAAGTATGAATAGAAGGAGGATCCAAGTTCTCATGGAAGGATCCTAATCATTTTCAGCAAGATCTGTCATAGGTTCAACAATCCAAACAACAATAGGGAAACATGTTTCAGCAGTATTACACTACTACAGAAATAGCTTATAACGTCACATTTAGAGGCATCAGTTGTAACCAAAAAAAATGCCTAAACCCTACAATGTCGGCTGAAAACACAAACCGACATCTATATGTGAAGACTGACCATACATGGGTATCACTTTTTATTTAGCGTCGGTTTCTTAATAAGAAATTGATGCCTAAAATCGCCCGCCAAATCCAATATTTTCAATGTAAAAAAATTACCTCCAAAATTTCACATACGACGTCGGTTGTTTACCAAATAACCGACGAATAAAGATTTTTCACGAGATAGAAATTGGCCCCATTTTAGTCGTCGGTTTGCTTATAATAACCGACATCGATGTCTAGTTGAAACCAACGATTATGATTGAACATAGGTGTCGATTTTTTTGGTGACCGACGCTTTTGGATGGTGTCAGTTTTTGAAACAATCGACGATGATGGTTAAATTAATAGCCCCCGCGAAACAGACTCTTCCCCATTCTCTGTTTCATCACGATTTCACCAGTGTCGCTAGGTCTCTGGCGATTTGCTCAATGCCCATCGCCGTTTGCTGCCTCCGCCACAAGGAGCTTGGACCTGCCGCTCGTCTACTCCTTACATTTCTCTTCTCATGTTTCACCCATTCCCAGTGTCGTCGGTGTGCGTAAAGAGGTAGATAACAACCTCTTTCCTCCTCCCTTCCTTCCCCTACTGTCTCCTTTCTAGTGTCACCTACCGTAACTATGTTTCTCCTCATTTATGTCACCTACCGTAACTATGTTTCTCCTCCTGATAAATGAGGATACAAGCCTTGCACAACCACAAAACCATCCGGTGTCTATCGCAGCTTGAGGCGTCGCAAAAATTGGTTCTGGTGGTCGGAGTAACCACATCTCGTCACACGATAAGGTATGTAGCAAGCTCCCTCTTAATGAGCACTGTTCTCAAACAACCATGCCTCTATATCGTGCATCATTTACTTATATGAGACCTTAGGAGTGAAACTGACACTGGTGATGCTTCATTCATTGGCACGACCGTTCTGGGCAGCACGACCGTGGTGGTAGCACGATCGTGCTGGGTAGCACGGCCGTGGTGGCTGATTTTGTGTTGTGAATCCATATTGTACACTACTACAGAAATGGCTTATAAAGTCACTTTTCCAGGTGTCAGTTGCATACATAAACGGACACCTAAACTCTACAGTGTCAGTTTATAACATAAACCGACATACAATCTGTGAAGGTCGACCAGACACGGGTACCACTTTTATTAAGTGTCGGTTAATTAATAAACAACCGACACCTAAAATCAACCGCCAAAACCAAAATTCCAGCGAAAAAATTACCTCCAAAATTTCACATATGGCGTCGGTTTATAAATGAATAACCGACGACCAAAGATTATTCGCGAGACAGGAATAGTTGTCGGTTGTCTTTTAGTTAAAAACCGACGACTATAATCAAGTATAGGCGTCGGTTGTTGGAAAGGAACCGACACTGTTGGTTTAGTTGTCGGTTATTTTGAATAACCGACGCTTATTGTCAACTTAATATCTCACCAGCGCGAGCGACTCTTCCCCCCTTTCCCTGTTTCATTCCCAATTTCAGTTAGGTCCGGCGATTTCTTGCTCGCCCCCGCCGATCGTTGCTCCTCAGCCGCCGCTGTCGTGCTCGTGCTCCTACCCTCGCCATTGCTCCGTGCTCACCGGCGGTCGTGCTCCTGATCCTGCCCTCTGTGCTCACCGGCGGCCATCCGTGCTCCTTCTCTATGCCCTCGCCGCTGCTCCGTGCCCTCGCCGCCGCTGCTCCGTGTCCTCGCCGGCGCTTCTCCTCTCTTTGTCGCCGCCTCCGCCGGTGGTTGATGTGCTCCAGCCGCTGCTCTCGTCTTCCCTCAAGGTATGTCCGCCCGCCCTACCTTCTTCCTTCTTCCTCTGCTCCGGCGGCTGCTTGGGCGGTGCCAAGGCACGCCCAAGCAGCTGCTGGGCATTTTTTTATTTTTTTTTAAGTTATTTACTTATTTGTATTTAGGGTTTAGGTACTGATTTTGTGCTTCTACTGAGTTGAATCCTCTATTGTCTATACAATACATGTAATTTTGATCAAGTGATGATATGTAATTATATGTATTCAGATCTTAATAATTCCATGAAGTGCTCATTATCTTACACAGGAAAAGTATGTGTATAATGTAGGATTAGTTCCATATAATGGTTCTATTTTAGTAAGCACCTAGAAACCCATCCAAGATTTACTCATTAGGAGCATTTCATCGTTTGTTCTCTAAGTACATTTGTAGACTTCTTTTCAAGCTATCATGTCTACCACAATAAAGTTGGTTATGACCAGGAATAAAAGGTTAACAGATGTTATACAACTTTTTCTGAAAATATATAACATCGTTATATGTACTTACACTTTGTTAATACTAATATTGTGCAGTCTCTATCCACCCATAACAGTCACTATGAAATGGGCCTCTATGTCAATGTTAACGTTCCCTATTGAATAATAATTGGACATCATCCTAGATGATTGTTCCTTAAACCAATTGGTCATACCCAAACGTTGGTGTTTTCTAAAAGGAAGACACTACATGCCTGGTAAAGTGACCCTAACTTTTGGTAATTATTCACATGTTATCCAGGTTGAGTATGATTTGGCGGGAAATCTTGTATCAAAATCCGGTTGGTGTGATTGGATTGGAGAGCTGCATGTGGTCCGTTGGAACAGGCTTTTTCTCCATCCAGTTGGAGATAATTCCATCAAAGTTTGGATAACCAACAGCAACTGCGAGACCCCCGATCATCTTCTGCGGTATGAGCGCACGGCGTCGCATATCAGCTCGGACAAATCTGAATCTGAGGCCCCTGTCAGTTCAGATTCGTCTAAATATAGTGAGGAGCTTCGTGACACAGCTTCATCATCAAAAAGAAGTTACTGATGCATGCGGGACCATGTTGGTGTAGTATTTAGTTGTCTATCTATCTAGACTTGTCTGTAGTAATAGTTTTTTTAATTATGCGCATGTTTAGGGGTACACCAACCCCTTTGTTTAGTTATTCTTATAACTGAAGTGTGTGTTCCCATGAATGGAACTGAAAGTTGCTACATGAATGCTTATCACTGAAGTGTGTGTTCCCATGAATGTTCCCATTTGCATGATTACACTACTATTTTCTCATATTGTTTAGTCTATTTTAATATGACATACTTGCTTATATCTTGCTTAATGATGAACTGTAATGCACACATGTGACATGCTTGGAATGTAAATGATGAACTTTTCCCTAAATTGCCAATCATGCTTTTAAAGACATCAATAATCACCCTAAATTGAAGAACTAGGATTTTAGGTATAAGAATGACAATACATTATTTGTTGGCCTAGAAACCCATCCAAGATTTACTCATTAGGAGTAAATCTTGGATAGTCCCCGGTTTGGGACTGTTCTTGAACACCTAATCTCGCTTAGGATGTAAGTGTATAATGTGTATTGGGTTTTCAAGAAAATTTTGGCAGCATTTCCCCGTTTGTTCTCTAAGTACATATGTACTTGGAAAACAGTGGGGAAATGCTGCCGAAATTTTCTTGAAAACCCAATACACATTATACACTTACTAGTGAGATTAGGTGTTCAAGAATGGATAGGTGGTACACATTTATTATATATAATAATGACATCACATGTATTTGTTAACCCTAGACCCTAATCTTGTCCTAATATATACTTGTTTTCTCTTTGATCATAGAATGGATAGATCATGGATGTCCATTCACAATCGCTGCACCCCAGAGTTTATTTTTGGTCTTCACCAGTTCATTAAATTTGTCGAGGAACATAGGAAACAACCTGGAGATAGGTTCTATTGTCCATGTAGACATTGCGGTAACAACTTGAAAGTCAACACTGGTGACGAAATCATGACTCATGTCATGTGCAACGGGATTATACAAGGCTATACAGAATGTCACTGGCATGGAGAGATTTCAAACCCGAAACCAGTGGATGTCGATAGCAGTGCTTGTATAGAAGAAGAAATTGCCTACGATGACGTAGATGTGAATGAACCAGTTCCAGTAGACATCATTGATGCGATGCTGGATAGTTGTGGGGTAGAGCACACCGATCCACCTCCCATTTTTAGAAACATTGTGCATGATGCTGAGATTCCGTTATACACAGGTTGTACTAAGTTTACAAAGCTTAACGCTGTGTTGAGATTGTATAAGTTGAAAGCTAACAATAGATGGAGCGACAAAAGCTTCACGTCATTGCTGTCTTTGTTGAAAGAAATGCTTCGTGAAGGAAACGAGCTGCCAATCTCAACATACCAGGTAAAGAAATTGTTGTGCCCAATGGGAATGGATGCCAAGAAGATACACGCATGCCCTAATGATTGTGTATTATTTCAAAAGGACTATGCAGATTTGAAAGATTGTCCAAAATGTGGTGTGTCACGGTATAAATTGACGACTTCGGGGGAGTCCAAAACTGGTTCTCCTGCCAAGGTGATGTGGTATCTACCTATAATATCACGGTTTCAACGCTTGTTTGCCAATCCGATAGATGCGAAGAATTTGAGGTGGCATGCAGATGTTAAGAAAATTAATGATGGGATCCTATGACATGCGTCTGATTCCCCACAGTGGGAGAAGATTGATGTATTGTACCCTGAATTTGGTGAAGAAGTCAGGAATCTAAGACTTGGGCTTTGTACAGACGGGATGAATCCGTACGGGACATTGAGCAGCCAACATAGCACTTGGCCAGTCATGCTTGTTATATACAATCTTCCTCCCTGGCTGTGTATGAAAAAAAAGTACGTAATGTTGTCGTTGTTGATATCGGGCCCTAAACAACCTGGAAATGACATCGATGTTTATCTTGAACCTCTGATTGATGACTTAAAGAAACTCTGGGGTGAAGGTGTGATGACCTATGATGCTTCACAAAGAGAGACATTTCGTTTGCATGCTATGTTGTTTTGCACTATTAATGACTTTCCAGCATATGGGAATTTGTCTGGATATAGTGTCAAAGGAGCTAAAGTGTGTCCTATATGTGAAGAGAACACTGATTCAACAAAACTAAAACATGGCGGTAAGAATGTATATCTCGGTCATCGAAGGTTTCTTCCAAAATTCCATTCGTATCGTAGGAAGTGCAAAGCATTCAATGGATTGAATGAGGAACGCAGTGCACCTAAACCTATACCAGGGGAGGTTGTTTATGAAAGAATAAAAGACTTTGTCAATGAATTTGGTAAGAGATCACAAGGTACTACACGGAGTGACAATTCTTCATTCAAGAAGAAGTCAATATTTTGGGATCTTCCTTATTGGAGTTCTTTGACAGTCTGACATTGTATCGATGTAATGCACGTTGAGAAAAATGTCTGTCATAGCATCATTGGTACTCTGTTAAATATACCAGGTAAGACTAAAGATGGGATAAAATCCAGACTGGACCTACGTGAAATGGGAATAAGGTCAGAATTAACAGAAATACGTGAAATGGGTAGTAAAAGAACATACTTACCTCCCAGATGTTACACGTTGTCTAGAAAAGAGAAGAAAGCTTTTTGTGAATGCTTGATAAATGTTAAGGTGCCAAATGGTTACTCATCCAACATCCGTAGATTGGTATCAATGAAAGATCTGAAGTTGATAGGACTTAAATCTCATGATTTTCACACTCTAATGCAACAAATATTGCCTGTGGCAATTCGATCTATATTGCCGAAGCATGTAAGGTTTGCAATCACCAGACTTTGTTTCTTTTTCAACAGTCTCTGCAGCAAAGTTATTGACCCTGAGACTCTCGATAATTTGCAAAGAGAAGTGGTTGTTACCCTATGTCAGCTTGAGATGTATTTCCCTCCTTCGTTCTTTGATATCATGGTACATCTTGTTGTCCACTTGACTAGGGAAGTGAAAATCTTGGGCCCGGTTTTCTTGCATTGGATGTATCCCTTTAAACGATACATGAGCGTTTTTAAAGGTGATGTTCGAAACCGTTATCGGCCTGAAGGGAGTATTATTGAAGGTTATGTGGCGAGAGAGGTTATGGATTTCTGCAATGACTTTCTCAGTGGTAATGACACTCCTGATAATGACAAGAATATTGACAAGCTATTTGGCAAAGGAATTTTGGGATCACGTGTGAAAGTAATCAGCCGTGAGCAGTTGGAACAAGGTCATTTGTATATTTTACATAACATGGACGAAGTGAACGTTTATATCGAGGAACATACCAATTTCATCAAAAGACAATATCCTCGAGCCAATACAATGTGGCTTGCTAGAGAGCATAACAAGACTTTTATTAAGTGGTTTGAAGATAAAGTCTTACATCAACTATCTCAAACACCAGATGATATTACTGAAACTATCAAATGCCTCGCCTTTAAACCAAAGTTGACTGTTATGTCTTATGAAGGATATGACATTAATGGATTCACATATTACATAAAGCGCCAAGATGATAAGAGTGTCGTCCAAAACAGTGGGGTCACCCTTCAAGCATCGACTATGTTTTTTGCAAGTGCAAAGGATAAGAGTCCACGTGAAGCTAAAATGTCATATTACAGTGTCATTGAAGAGATATGGGAATTTGACTACATAGATTTCAGAATTCCGCTCTTCAAATGTAATTGGGTTGATAACACCAAAGGAGTTATAGTGGATGAATTGGGTTTCACTTTAGTGAACTTTGAAAAGATTGGCGAGAAGTTTGAACCATTCATATTGGCATCACAGGCAAAACAAGTATTTTATATCGATGATCCTGCAAATGATAAATGGTCGGTTGTTCTTCATGGTAAAAGACAGTTCATTGAAGATCCTATAGATGAAGAAGAGTACTATGATAAATATGATGACTCCAGTCCATTCTCAGTTGGGTTGCCAACTCTAGAAAATATTGAAGCTAATGATGACTTATATGTGCGCGGAGATCACAATGAAGGATTGTTAATTGATAAAAGATCACAATTTTAGAGGCATGCATGTTTATATTTTTTTATTGAAGCTAAATGTTTACTTTTTTAATATCAATATCATTTTCTGATTTGATGTTTCATTATCTTCTAGTTAATACAAATGCTAAACATTGTGGGAGGGTGCTAAAGAACTATAGGACCAATCTCACCCGAGATTACATACGCGATGCTGAGAGTAGGTTCTTGATCTATTCCAATTCTAGACATTGATCAGTATTTCACTAACTCTACACTAATAATTTTTGTTTGTATTCTCTTTGAAAAATAAATATAGGAAGAAGGCTATGCAGGACGGACATGACATAGCTATGCAGGAAGAAGCCCCAATGAAGAGAAGCAGGATACAGATACAATACATAAAGTGTAGCACACACAAGTGGTTCAGATTCATATTCATATAACAACATGACAGACTAACACATATATAGTGCATAACAACAGCAGCTCCGAATTTACATACAACACTAACTTAGTACATATATAGTGGACTAAGGTGACGATACCACCTGCTAAAACAGGTTACCGACTACATGTTACGACTGGGAGGTCGTGATTCAGCAACGTATGCATTAGCAGGAGGACAAGAGATCACCATATGAGGACAAACATATGGTGATCTATTTGTCCTCTTGCTAATGCATACTGTTGCTGAATCACGACCTCCCAGTCGTAACATGTAGTTGTCGGTAACCTATTTTACCAGGTGGGATCGTCACCTTATAAGTCCCACTATATATGTACTAAGCTAGTGTTGTATGTAAATTCGACGCTGCTCTTGTTATGTACTATATATGTGTTAGTCTGTCATGTTGTATGGACATAGATTGTATTGCTCAGGTATTATATAGTCTCATTAGATAATATGAAATATATCAATCTTATTTATAGCTCATTAATTATATATATACATCATTCTCTTTACATGTGTTTAAAGCTGACCCCACTACAGGAACGGACTTACCAGATGTACATGCTCCCTATACGATGGGAGAATTAAATGAAGTAAGAGAAGAATGGGAAACAACCATACAAATAGTGGGGATTTTGTAAATGAATTTCTGAATTAAAATATGTGTGAATGTTTCTACATGTCTAGATGTTTCTGCATGTGTCTGAGTGAAAATGAATGAAAGTGTTGGTTACTATATGAATGTTTCTACATGTGTGAATGTGAATGAATGGAACTACAGATTTCTAGCTACATGAATGTTTCAAAATGTGTGAAAATAAAATGGAACTGTAGGTTGTATTGCTAAATGCATGTGTGAATATTTTTGTTGTTAAATTTGCAGGTTTGTGGCCTGTTGTTGGCTGATATCAATGGATATCGTAAAACCTATAGTTCAGTTAACTGAACTGCAGGTTTCTCATCCTGCGACCAGCCACAGCAGGTCTGCAGGTCTGTAAAAAAAAAAACCGACACATTTTGAAATGTAACCGACACCTATTTCCTGTGGCGCGAACATATATGGTGTCGGTTTCTTAATACAAACTGACACTGATAGTGCCCAAGCTGGCGCCAATAATAGGCGTCGGTAATTGTAAACAACCGACACATAACTTTACAGTGTCGGTTATTTAAATGTAACCGACACATATTCTTTTGGCGCGAAGACATATTTCGTCAGTTGTTGGCTTATAACCGACACTGATAGCGCCCAAGATGGCGCCCTTTCTGTGGCGCGAAGGGTTTGGGCGTCGGTTTCTTATCTAATAACCGACGCCTATAGTCCCCTGATGGCGCGTTTTCGGTCGCGCGCGAAGAGTTTGGGTGTCGGTTCTGGAACCGACGCGTAATGGGTGACCTTTTAGTGTCGCCCACATAGGCGTCGCTCGGAAACCGACACTAAAGGCCATAAATAACCGACACTAAAGGTAGGTTCTGTAGTAGTGGTATGATATAGATTGATGATAATAATGTTTGCTTTCTCTCTTGATTAACTAATCCAAATGAAATGTGACCTAATGTGCATGTTGCTATATTTAAGACCTAATCTTGTACACATTTCACCCTATTATTGTATTAACTATATTGCTCAATTATGAAGGATACCTACATTTGTGTGTAATGATTATCTTGATGATGAACATGCATGTACATTGGAGATGTTGAAATCAATTTAATTGAATACGATACCTAGACTAGGGTATGATTAAGACTACAAGATGTTACTATTGTAAATCAACCTAGGATATGAACAAATCTTGTGCTTGCATATATTTGTGCTTCTAATCCTCATGCTTGACCTAATTCAGTAAATTTTGATGCATGTTGAAATAAGATTCAAACTTGTCCATTCTAGCATCCTAATTTGATTTGATTATGTGCTTTGAACCTTAAAACATGCATGTTAAAGATACATTGATGTTGAATCTCAAACTTAACTCACATGTGGGTCTTCTATTTCTAAAATAATTATGTGAATTCCTAAATCAGTAACATATATTATTCTTTGTGCACCCAAATACCTTGTGAATCATGTATGCACCCTAAGGTGATTAAATGCCTAATTCTTGACTTGAAATATGACCTAGTATGTATGTTGATATATGAAGCTCTAGTTAAAACTTCAAGATCGACCCCTAATTAATACATTATAACAAAATTGAATCATGCATTTGTGTTGTTACAGGTGTTGTTGACTTGTTGTTGATTTGCATATATTTCTTCTTCAGCCTTCAGTGAGGTATAATATTCTCACTCTCCCAATGTGCCATTAGGCTTCATTTTGATTCAAATATTTGATATATGGAATCATGGTTTATTTACTGTTTATTATTTAATGACAAGCATGATTAAATGATGTTACACAAAACATAGGATATAATGACGGGATCCTACGACATTCATCTGATTCCCCACAGTGGAAGAAGATTGATTTATTGTACCCTATATTTGGTGAAGAAGTCAGGAATCTAAGACTTGGGCATTGTACATATGGGATGAATCTGTACGAGATGCCAGATGGCTGAGCATTCATATGATGACAATGATGATGATTACTGTGAGGGTGAGGACGTCAATGCGCTGCCTCACAATGTAAGTTTTAAAAATATATCCTATATTTCTATCTATATGTTCATTTATAGTTACATCATGTAAGTATGTTTTTTTGTCAAATTTTAGGTTGGTGATGTACCCCCTAAAGAAATTGGGGCACTTGATGAGCAGCAAAAAAATTGAAAAAGTGAGGGGCATCACAATGATGAACAAGTTACTAAAACAAAGGAGCAATCACTACAAGAAATAAAGGCATTAACGACCAAATTAGCGACAACATGATTTGTTTGTAGTAATTGTAACCGTAATCGCGACCACACAATTTTACAGTCGATATTAGTATGACTAATAACGGCCAAATATATTAGTCGTCATAAATATGGTGTCTATTCCGTCACTAAAATACATATATTTCATTTTATTACTCCAACATTTCATAAAGCCCCTTTATGTATTTATGTTTGACAAATTAGAAGTTTATGTATGTATATTTGACACATTGAAAGAAAAAAAAACGAATATGACCACTCCCTCCTGCCCCAGCCCCCCGCCAACGCCACACCCCCCGCACGACCAGGAACTGACGCCCGATCCCTGCGGCGACAAAGACCACTACGGCCCCGACTCCCACATTCTCCCACTCCACCGATAATTCCCACGCCTACCAACCCACGAGCAGAGAGATCCTTGGCTCTCTACGCAGTGACTGACGATCCAACTGATTTCACACTAGTTCGATCGCCTGCTATCTCCCAAGCTCTCCTCTTCGGCAATGATGATCAGGTCGATCTAGTACTTCTGGCGGCCGATCAAGGGTGACCTAGAGCAGTGCGCCAGGCATCACATCGAAGCCAGGAATCACGAGTAACAGAACCCCGATCTAGAACCAGATGCGAGTGTCAACCTAGCTAGGAGCTGGTGATTGATCTGCAGGAGGAACAACAAGGTATGCAGTCGCCGTTCTACTCCACTCCCACGGTCATGTCTTCCGAACTCATCTATTCCCTACTTCTTCTATTTCTCTCTACTTCGTGCAGTAAAATCCTGTGGCCCTAGGCGAACTAAGGTAGGATAAAGGACCGTAGACCCAAAGGCAAGAGTCGAGGTGATCTCTACGGACCAAAGACTATCGAAGTGATGTTTGCTTCAAATGCTGCAGGAGGGTATGCGATTTTCTCTCTTTCTATGTGGGTTACCTATAACTTCAGAATGTCTCCTCTAGCTCCACGAGGTAGGGTACCATGTTGAAGTTGAGCTTGTCCTACCACTCAGCAAATCAAGAGCTGAGAAGACCGTAATTAGATATGAAGATCACCTTCCTTTGAATCTGTGCACACATAGTCACTTTATTTATGTCTTACATAGAACCACATTCACCTTGTACCATCCCTCCATGACCGTCCAGGGAGGGAAAACTACTTGGAAGAACCCCCACTGCTGACAGCACAACATACAAACTCAAAAATATTGGTAGGATTTCTGTAAAGTCTATGAAAATTCATTAGAATTATATGCTGTTAAATATCATTTTACTAACTTGTAATGATGGATTAGTTATGAGTCATAAGATCTCAAATCAAAGAAAAACTAATATCACATTTAATTTAAACGACACAAATGGTAGTTTGCAATTTATTAATGCACACAATGTAACTACTTCTGTTTAAGGATAAAACATAAAACGATGCGCAGGGAAACATTATTTTTAAAGCTCATATGCATGAGCTTTGCATTATATTTTTTATGAAAGTGGATATAGATAACAACCTTGATCGCCCTCTAACTGTTTTGTTCCTAGTTAAGTAACCTCAAGTTGACAGTCTACTTATCCAAATCGTGTGATAGCATGGGGGTGGACTTGAAGAGGGCGATTAGGTTGTAGGAAAGAACCCTTTTATTTTTTATTGATCAATTCAACAAATTTCTTATTTAATTGATCCATTAAGAAAATTCCTACAGTGATTTAATGTGTGAGTGAAAGACATAAAAAACTAAATATGTTTGAAGATATTGCTAGAAGTTCAGGAAAGGGAGGACGTTGATACTTGTATCCCACTTCTAATGGCTGGTACATGGTTGAACTGACACACCGGTGGGTTTCTATTGGCCACATAGATGAATGGGGTGCTATGACTACACCGGATATGGTACAACTATGGGTAAACCTATGAAAAATAAAGTTATCTCCAAAGATTAGACACTTTTGTGGCATGGTTGCAATTACTAACTACCCTCAAGAGACTCATCATAGGAGACACAATATTCCTAACGACACCTATGAGTTATGTGGTTGTGCTGAAGTAACTACCACTAACGTCCTATTTGCTTGTACAGATGCAATAACATTATGGTTATCTCTTTCTGTTAGCACATCTTTTGCTAGTGTGCCTACTAAAGCTAGGTCAGATTTCTACAGTTGGCTGGGATCTGTAAAAATTGAGGACAAAATCATGAATATCAGTACCTTGTTCATCACCTTGCGGAAATGCAGAAATGAGAAATTGACTAATGGTAAGATTGTCAACCTGTTAATCATGTTTCAGAATTAATCAGCTAGGTGGCGGGACATAAAGATGTTCTTACTGCTGTCCTTAGAACTAAGCCCTGAAGGACAAGCAGAAGTGACAACTGGGGGGATCTTCTTGAGGGTTGGGTCAAAGAATACTAATGCGACCATTAATAATGAAAAAATAGGGCTAGGCATCATATACACAGACAGTAAAGGGGTGAGTAATCTAATAGTTATAAGGAACTATTAATATGTATGTTGTTAGAGGCCCGTGTGAAGGCTCATGCGGTTGTACTTACCACTGAGATTGTTATGTCTAAAGGCTTCATACATCTCATCCTTAAATTAGATGTTGCTACATAATCTACCACATCAATGGCAAAGTTATAAGGCCCATTCCTATGATTTGCTACACAACCATCATAAACTCATTCCTAGTTTCATAAACATATCCTTTATCCCCATTTTTAGAGAGAGTAATACAAGAGCGCACGATCATGTATATGCCAACCTTACAGTCATCTGGGCAGCCACCATTATGATATAGTCTTCTTGTACTAATTGGTCCTAGACTTAAAGTCATGTAAACGTTACGATGAATGATAATATTTACTTCAAAAGAAGTACCAGATGACTACCAACACCAATGAGTGTTTTGCATAGTACTTGTATTGGATTCATTCTCTGTAGAATAAAGGTCAAGTATCACATGAACCAGCTACAAGACATGTTTCGTCACTGATGTCTTCTTTTGAATTGAAAATGATATTTGAATAATGTCAGAAGTTGATTAAACCACAATTAGGGGAAGATGTTGGAATATGTTGCACACAGATCTGAAATTCAATGAATGTGTATTTATCTAAATATAAAGTTTCAATGAAATGGTTAGAATGAATATCCACTTACTTCTCTGACTCCTACATAGTGATGGCTAATATGTTGTCCTCTTGTCCATTTTAGTTTTAGCATTAGGATTTTTTGTCACTGGAAGAACATTATGTATGAAAAGTCACATAATGAGTTACATCAGTGAAATGGTTAGAGATAGAAACAACTATTGCATAATAAGGATAAATGGCTTAGACATATGATAGAGTTAATTTATTCAGCCTTACACCAATACCCTAGGTGGTATTCAATCAGTGGGACAAATGCAAAATTGACGAATCCTATTATGAAAGTTGCTTATTCAGATAATAGACATTTTGTGCTATCAATATAGGACAAATTAGGGGAAGTTACGTCTGATTTGGTCATGTTATACTAATATAGGTCTCACTTAGGCCAAATTAGGGCATACGAAGTTAAATTAGGTCCAATTTAGTTCACCTCAAATTCGATCCAATCATTTTACTATCTGAATCTCTTATTCGATTTAGAGCATTAAAGAGAGCTAGTAGATGAAAAATATTATTAGCACTACAATGTTGTTATGGAAAACTGATATGACTTGGAGATTGAAGCTAAGCCCAACTGTTGGCCAATAGAAATGATATTACAAATGAATAGAATGGTGTATCCAACAATTTCATAGAAAAAATGAACCTAGAAAACTATAAAGTTCGGCTAGGATAGTATAGATACATCATTATGGACTATGTGTAGGTAGAAATAGGCTAGCATGATCATATGAATAAATCAAATGAAGAGAAAGAAATGTATACTAGCATTGACAAATGTAGGAACTTAGGAATGGAACTCAAGGTTGAATCATTGAGGAGATATTCTTAGTGATACCATAGGCCAACTGATTGCTGAGTCCTTGGCTTCATTGTCACAGCTAGAAAGACCATTTAATTCCAAAGATGTGGTGAAGTTATTTATTTTTGAACTCTTAGAAAATTTAGTAAGTCAACGCAATTGTAAAGAATGGATAATTGTTTGTATAAAGCAATGGAATTTTGCTGATGGTCTGAAATTCTAGAATTCAGTATCAGTAAACCATTATTGCCATTAATGGAGGCATGTGCCATATGGTTGTTCTCAAATGTCCCATTACCCCTGAGAAAAGATTGCATGATTTGAGGCATCAATCTGATAACCTTGTAAAAGTAGGTTATCAAGAATGCCCTGGAGGTCAGTCACTAGTCCTAAACTATCTGTAGCTTCTAGAACATCCCGATTGTTCAGGTATCCCATAGTCTCAGATATACCAGATGTCCAGTAAATTATGCATGTAAGTACACCATTCCTTACCCTATTTTCTGCCCTGCACCTAGGATAAAAAACAAACTAATAAATTGAATCGAGCTATCGAGGTCATTTGCAATTTTAAGGTCTGCTTTTCTGACAATATCCAGTCCAAGGGTCATACAACTTAAGGAAAATAATAGTTACAAAGGTGATATTGATGTATTATATAACATGGGCAGGAAAAGAGAGAAAGGGAGGAAGGATTGTATTGGTGGTGTCTTCTTGCTCTTCATCCTCTAAGAGCTATCATGGTGTGTCAAGTTGGGCCACCGCTCTCTATCTAGGCAGAGAGTGCATAGAAGGGGGTAGGGAAGACGCCGGAGAGGGGGGACTAAGAAGGGATTGCATTGGTGGTGTCCTCTTGCACTTCGTCCTCTAACTTTGTTTATGTTCAACCCTTTCCCTTGATAAATCCTCCGTCATACCTCACAAAAAATATGATGCGAGTGGATATAAAACAAGTCACACTCATCTATGAAATAGTGAATGATATGACTTTTTACTTCATGCATCATGGTCTGCAACAACGAAATTGGAAAACTATTTTTACTTCCTGCATTATGGTCGCATGATATAACTGTGTATAACCTATCTTAACTTCCTTATTTGTTTTCAAGGTGTTGCATAACCCAAGTGCTAAACATTGAATATATAGATGCCCAAAGGACTCGGGCATAGAGCTGCATGCTACACATCTTGATCTTTTTTTATAAAGGTAACCAAAAAGAGAAAGAAATCTTATATTATCACCAACAAGAAATAATTGTATTGTATGACTTGTAAACAATAACATGAATTCTTCTTTGTAGAAAATGGCACCAGATAAGGAATGGATCAGACTTGTTGACGATAGGCTTTATGATCCATCATATGAAATCGGTGTTGAAGAGTTTCTTACCTATGCATGTCAAAAAATTGGTGCAGATAAAATCAGATGTCTGTGTGTTCGTTGTGTTAATACTTCTTGTATCCCACGTGATGTGGTGAAAACACACTTGATGGTTTATGGTATTTTGAGCAGTTATACTCTGTGGTATCATCATGGTGAGATGGGAAATGAAAGTGAGTCTGATAAAGATACTTTAGTCAATAACGATGAAGGGGATAATGAAGTAGATGATGAGATGCTAGATCTTCTTGAAGAAATGCACCCTAGTTCACATAATCTTGGGAGTAATGATGGTGGAATGGGAAATTCCAACCATGGTGATCATGAAGAGGAACCTAATACCGAGGCTAAATGGTTTTTTAGGTTGTTGTACGACCTCAATCAACCTCTCTATAAGGGATCGAAGGGGTCAAAATTATCTGCCTTGGTAAAATTGCTTCATCTCAAGAGCCTTGGAAAATGGAGTAATCATTCTTTCACATTGCTACTTGAATTATTGAAAGATGAACTATTCCCATGTGATTCAACCTTACCTAGTTCTTATTATGAAGCAAAGAAGACAATTAAAGATCTTGGTTGCTCATATGACAAGATAGATGCATGTGTGAATGATTGTATGTTGTTCTGGAAGGAAGACTGTGGCCTTGATAAATGCAAAATTTGCAATACTTCAAGATGGAAGTATGACAAGCACAATGGGGAAGAGAAATTAAAAGCAAATGGAAAGAAAGTACCAGCAAAGATCTTGCGTTACTTTCCACTAAAGCCCCGCCTTCAAAAGTTGTTTATGTCCTCAAAAACATCTTCACTAATGAGGTGGCATCACGATAAAGAAGATGATGGCAATTTACATCATCCGGCCGATTCCTTGGCATGGAAAAAGTTGAATGAGCTTCATGGTACTTTTTCTGTAGAGCCCAGGAATGTCAGACTAGGCCTTGCTTGTGATGGTTTTCAACCATTCAACAATTCTAGGTCATCATATAACACTTGGCCCGTTATTCTTATTCCGTACAACTTGCCTCCTTGGATGTGCATGAAGCAAACAAATCTCATTTTGTCCATGTTGATTCCAGGTCCTGATGGTCCAGGCAATTGTATTGATGTTTATTTGCAACCATTAATAGATGAATTATTGCAGCTTTGGAATAATGGTATACAAACATTTGATGTAACTACACATCAAAATTTTAATCTTCGTGCTGCTGTGTTGTGGACCATCAATGATTTTCCTGCATATGGGATTTTATCTGGATGGAGTACCAAGGGAAAACTTGCTTGCCCGTGTTGCCATAAGGGTACTCATTCGATTAGGCTGGCTAATGGGAGAAAGGAATGCTTTATGGGTCATAGGCGTTATTTGCCTTTGGATCATCGGTGGAGAAAGAATAAATCTGCATTTGATGGCACGATCGAGAAGGGAACACCCTCTACACCACTAAGTGGTAATGATGTCCTCATTCAAGTGCAAAGTTTGGAAGGGAATGTTCTTAGCAAATGTTCAAAAAATGTATCTCACAAGAGCAGGGGGGATAATTGGAACAAGAAAAGCATTTTCTTTAAGCTTCCATACTGGAAAGATCTATTGATACGACATACTTTAGATGTGATGCATATTGAGAAAAACATATGTGATAGTATTCTTGGAACTCTTATGAATGTGAAGAATAAGACAAAGGACAATTATAACTCTTGTCTAGATTTGCAAGCAATGAATATTAGGCAAGAGTTGCACCCAATGATAATTGGAGGGAAAACAGTGCTTCCTGATGCATCATTCACATTATCTGTAGACGGAAAACATAGGTTTTTAAGATTTTTGAAGGATCTAAAGGTACCGGATGGTTTTTCTTCAAACATTTCCCAGTGTGTGAATCTTAAAGAAAATAAACTTTCAGGATTGAAGAGTCATGATCATCATATTTTGTTACACCACATACTCCCTCTTGCATTGCGTGGCCTTGTTCCTAAGGATGTTTATGAACCACTTCTTGAGTTGTCATGTTTCTTCAAGGTTTTGGGAAACAAATGTTTAGATATGGGGGATCTGAAGCAAATTGAAGCTCAAATTGCAATTACACTTTGTAAGTTGGAGCGAATTTTCCCACCATCATTTTTTGATGTGATGCTACATTTGCCTATTCATTTATCACATGAGGCTATGTTATGTGGGCCCGTTCATGATCATTGGATGTATCCGATAGAGAGATATTAGTACACATTGAAGTCCTATATTCGCAACAGATGTTGTCCAGAGGGTTCCATAGCAGAAGGCTATATAGCAGAAGAATGCATGAATCTTTGTTCCAGATATTTGCATACTATAGAGACAAGGTTCAATCGTCTTGATAGAAACTATGATGATTATGTCAATGAATGTGCAACATTATCTATATTTTCATACAAGGGAAGAGGATTAGGATGTGGAACAACAAGGGACCTTGATGCAGTTGAGTGGGAGAAAGCTCATTTATACATCTTGAACAATTGTGAGGAAGTTAAGCCGTTCATTGAGTACGTGATTCTTGAATTGTGTAGTTGAGCCATTTGCTGATATATTTTATATTTTGTTTACTAACTTCATCACATGCATTTTCAATTTATTCTAGAGAATATTATCAAGCTCAAGGAGTTGATCCAGACCAAATATCTATTAAGGATTTAAATGAGGATTTCATAGAATGGTTTAAGATGAAAGTAAGCTGGTCTGATTTGTTCAATATGGTTTTGTATACACACTAATTTGATTTAGTTTTTCTACTAACTATCTTTTTGAGATAGGAGATCAACATGTGAATGATAAAAGCAAGAAGACAGATGAGTTGCTTTCATTATCACGTGGTCCACTCAAATGCGTGAAATGTTTCTATGGCTATATAGTGAATGGTTATCGGTTCCACACTAAGTCTCATGATGAAAGATCAAGGTCACAATGCAGTGGGGTAACCGTGGTTTGTGATGATGGTAGTGGAATTAGCAGAGATTACTACGCACAACTGACTGAGATTATAGAATTACAATATTTGGGCAGTAAGAGAGTGGTATTATTTCTATGTGATTGGTTTGATGTTGCTAAAGGAGTACAGACTGATGCGTATGGATTCACGAGTGTTGATTGCAAGCGTATTTGGAAAACTGTTGAGCCATTTATATTAGCAACTCAAGCATCTCAAGTTTTTTATGCGATTGATCAGATTAATAAGGGGTGGCATATTGTGACAAAGATTGATCCAGGGGACAAGTTGGAGCTAGTTGATGATACAAATGATGCACATGATGATCCAATGCTTATTTCATAATGTTAACTAGATTACTATTCCTCTTTAAGTACTTCTAAACGTGTAACAATTATAATAGTCAAACTTATTTTTTTCGTATCTCATTACAATGTTTTTTTTGGTGGTAACCAGCTTGCTCCTCTTTATTGATACTATGTAAAAATATGTACAAAACAGAAAAGAAAAGAACAAAAAAAGAGTTGTACAGAACGAAACAGCTATCTATACATGCTCATTGAATCATAGAGAGCAGTATCCCACACTTCCTGGACCTCCCTTCTATTATTAAGGAAGACCCTCCTATTTCTTTCCTGCCATATGTTGTATATAACAAAACCGATCATTGTTTTGGCTTTGCCACTATGTTGGATCATAAGCTTCTTGTTCTTGTGATGGTGTCAACTTAATTATTCCTTTTTACATTCTATGCAATTATAATTTCATTTATATTGATTTATGCAAGCAATTATATTAACAACTAGCTTGACGGTTTTGTAGGAAGTTGGCTACTAGCACATCAAGAAATGGGAAAGATCCAATGGCTAAGTCCAATGCTAATAAGTTCATCTCACCACAACAATTGAGTGTAATTGGGAAAGGACGTAATCATGGATTACAAATTAAGAGTCGCTTGTTGAATCATATAGGAGGTAGAAAAAGTCATGGTTACATGGAGTCATGTGATAATCATTTATCCTTTTTGAACAACTTGACTTCCAAACAAAGCAATATTCAGGATCAATCTAGAATGGCTGCCATGTCAAAAAGAATTACTCCTCCACCAACTAAAAATGTTTCTCCACCACAAGACTGTGATGCTCCTCCAACTGAAAATGTTCCTTCCCCACAAACTGAAGCTGATCCTACACCTCTTGAAGAAGTTCCTATTGAACCAGAACAGAACGTGGAGACCGAACTGATGTCCACTAATGTCGTCAATGATATTTCAATGTGTATGTTCGCTTTCCTTTATTCATAATAAGCAGATTCAAGAGCTTGAGTCAGACATTCCTTAACTTGTTTTATTTATTTTTTATTACTGAATATAGCCAGTGCCACTGAAAAGGCAGTCAGACGTCGAGGACGTAACAAATGTAAAAAAGTGGCTAGACTAAGAGGAGGTGCCAAGATAGATGTCACATTCTATCAAGGTCGCCCTGTTGGAAAAAATCATAAGGTGTGGAGTAGACATTTGGGCAGGATTGTTCGTGATCGGAGTATTTGTCCAATCAAAGTGCATTCTTGGAATGAAGTTACAGACAGACAAAAAGATCACATGTGGGCTGCAGTTATGGTAATATCTTCTACACTTTATTGTTATAATCATTTGACAAACATCCATGATGCATTGATGTTCTTGTGTAATTAAACATGTATTAGGATAAATTCTCAAATGACCACATGGAGGAACACAAAGCTCACACTTTAAAACACTTGAAAGAATTATGGATAAAGTGGAGGGCATCAATGCATCAAACTGTCAAGGGGTTGGACATGCAACAACAACTATCAAAGAAACCTATGGCAATTGAAGTTGATAGTGATTGGGAATGGCTTGTGAAAGAGATTTTTCACAGTGAAAAGTTTATGGTGACCTTTTTATTATAAAACTTTACATCAATTCAAATTATTTGTTCTTATATTTCTTTTCTTTCTTCTATCTATATGCACATTATACTAAATGCAGGCATCGAGTAAGACAAACTCCATAAACAGAGAAGGGCTGAACAATAAGTTACTTCATCGCACTGGTAGCATGCCTCTTAGAGAAATATCATGGCAGAAGGTTGTTTAATTTTCTCTTTATGCTATACTTTGTCTCTAAGTATGCATATAACTTTTTTGTTGTACTATAGGGAGGAAAAGATGGGAACCCACCTGACTTGGGAACAATGTACTTTGAAAGCCACAAGAAGGGTGATACCTTAGCTACTACGGATTCATCTCAAGTTCATGTAAGTAAGAAAAAAATATCTATTTTCGGTCCATTAGTTACTAACATAAATTGTTGATTCAAGAAAAAATCATAACCATCCAACAAGCAGAGCCATCCCTTCGCCCCGTTGAGGTCGCCGAAAAAGTGTATGGAGAATCAAAGACAAAGAAATACATATCCTGTTATGGTGGAGGTGTAAAGCCAAGAGATGTTAGAGGACCATACAAAACAAAGAATGCCTTACTTGATGAAATCAAAGCAAAAGACCAAGCATTGAAAGACAAGGAGGAAGCTTTGAAAGTACAAGAGAAAGCTCTTAAAATAGTTGAAGATGGAAAGCGTGCCACACAAAAACGTTTGGAAAATGTGGAAAATGCACTATATAGGATAATCATCAATCAAAAATTTCAGGAACTTTTGGATTTTAGTGAGGATGATGATCGTTGTGCCTTTTCTCTGGCTATTTCAGATGATGATACCTCAAATTAGTTATGAGGTCAGTTCACCAATTGATGATGTTTCTTGTTGCCATTGTATTATTTATAGTATATATATTTGCATATCATAGTTTTCTATTACACATATCTATTGGTGAAATGAAACTAACTGCTTTATTGTTTTATCTTGTAGGAATTGGAGTCTCCAATTCTATTAACCATTTGGATCCCATCATATGGTTAAGCTGGAACATTAGGCTATGAAGGAAGAACTTGTTAATATTTATATTTCGTTGTTGTTTATATTTATTGTTCTAGACATTCTCCACCTTTTCTTATGAACAAAATGTACTAGTGTTGCTCTGAGTACAAGTTGCTCTAAGTACAACTAATAGTAGGATAAAAAATATATTCGTGTTGCTCAACTGTGATGTAGCTAATTTACTAGACTGGTTTGGTGAAGTTTTATTGAGAAAATCAATTATATCTTTTATAAGTATAACATTGGTTTATTTTCTATATATGGTGGTTTGTAGGCCCCACACTTGGTCCTGTGGGAGGTGGCCAATGATAGTGATGTTTAGATTGTGGTTAAGCTAATGCCATAGTATGAATGTGGTTGTATCACTTTGAGTACAAATTGGTTGTATGTAACCCATGAGGGGTTGTTATCATTTAGCATTTGTCATTCTTTTCAATCATATGTAATAATGTGTTAACATTTAGTTCGTATATAATTGTACTCTTCAAGCTCTAGAAAGCCCACTGCCAATGAGGCTGAGTCAGAATGGTGGTGAACCAAGTCTGAGTTAATAGCAATAGGTATATTGATGTTCAAATGTATTTTAGTGTTCTATGATTTTGTTGCACCTGATTTTTTTATTTGAGCATTGTTTGAACAAGCTATCTATCTTCTTTTGTTGATTTAGTAAACGTTGGAGGTTTCTATATAGTTTTGATGACAGAGAAGCCAATATAGGCCTGATCCAAGAATTTATGAGACTATGGAGTTGCTTCTACCTTTCTTCTTTAGGTTGTGTCTGAACTTGGCTCAAGTAAAGGCCTTTGTTGGCTGAAATTCTGTTGTAGATCTCTTTTCTTTTTTGTTTCTAACGAAGCCAATCTTTTTTATTGTTTGGTTTTAACTAAGATCCTAGCTATGAGCTTAGTGTAAATCTATATGGTTGAAGGCTTCTTCCTTAATGAAGATTTTTTTTGCCACTACTATATGGAATGATCCCCTTCTTAGTCTTGCCCTTAGCATGGCATGCAATGAGTAGGTGTTTGCACTGCATATTTACATCAAAATTTAGTACAGTGATAAAATATGTCTCATTTCTATTGCTTCCATTAATGTTAGTGGCAAAATAGTCAGTTGTATTGTTGATAATATAGTTTCTCATCACCAATGCCTGTTTGCTTCTTAGGTATGGTGAAAATGTGAGTGTAACAAGCTACTGGGTATATTTGATGAAGTGGAAGGATGTGATGGAGTTTCTTTGAGTGCTTCCACTGAAGTTCAACCAGGAGATTATGTGCAAGATTTAGTACCTAAAGAAGAAAATTTTAACATTCTACCCAAAGTTCCATAAATATCCCAAACTCAAACATCCAGGTTTAAGGTAAATTACCTTGCAATCTAGGTATTTGAGTATTTATCTTTGGTTCTGGTAAATTACCTTGCTATCTTGTTTGGTTCTAGCCAAACAAGACTGATCTTGAATCTTTGTGATTTCTATCTTTTGTTTCAATGTTCTTTAAAAGGGGAGCATGATTGAGTTCATTAACAAACCGCCCCTGCTTGTTATGTGTTTCTTTTCCAAGTCGACTGAATATGTATGCCTACTGCTTTATTTGATTTTACAGAATCATTTTAGATAATCAATGTTTGTTCTGTTAACAATTAAAATCTAAATCAGTAGAATCTAATAACACCTAGATGGATGACTACTATTGGGCTTCACAATGATTTGACTTATAAGGTCGAGTGACTCGTCATAGACAACTAGTTGGTGTGCCTTTGTAAGTGATTGAGTGATCTAGGCTGCAAAGCTGAAGTCCATACTCAGAAAAATCATGATTACATATATGAATCATGCTCTAAGCGATTGATTTAGACCATGTAAATATATAATTATATTGTACAAATTAACAAACTCCATTTGAGAAAAATGCACAGGATGTTACTCCTTAGATATTGCTTCATTTTGATCACTATGTAACAAATCTTTATTGCTGTCATTGTGATAGATGACGTTTAACAACTTCAGAGAAATTTTTGTGAAGAATCATCACCATACGTTTGAGGTATATAATCTGAATTATGCAACTTAAAATTCTATTCTCAAACAAAAAGAATAAGAATCAGTTTCCATTAACAAGTCAGTATTCATTTAATTATTTTGTAAGTCGTAATCTTGGCATGTTGGCATAAATGTGCCAAACAAATTTATAGTTATAATGTGCTTGTAGAAATATGTAACTTAGAACAAAATTTTGTCTACACATATCTTCTTTGCTGAGTTTTTTTATTAGTCCTTTAATGTTTACAGCAATATCAACCTGTAATGGTGCTAATCTTCCAAGACTTAAAATTATCTTTCTCGGTATGTGCAGATAAAAACAAACACTTTAGAGATACCGGAGCCCCTCACTCAAGTTGTTGGAAATCTTCTAAAACGAGTGTTTGTGATTGGTTTCTTATATACAAAGGTTATAAATCTTCTAGTTACAACATCTTTATGATGAACAAGGCTTCTCAAGTACCTTAAATATATCAACTGTTTATGTTTGATCTTATCTACCACCAGACAGTTCAATGGCATCTTGGTTGTAGATGGAATCCTCACTAGAAGGATTTTCACTTACTAGGTGTTCTGTCTGCTGAATGCTCACCTTCGGCGATCGCAACCAAAATTTCTCCACCAGCCTATAAACACATGAATTTTAAAATTTTGATATAGTTCACTACAATATTACACATTGACTACCTACTGCCTATAACTCAACACTCTCTATACAGCCAGCTATTTATACACATTGATGAGGGGATTGATGAGGCTAACAGGATGCAAGTTTGTATGGACTTCTACAATAACCTTTGGGATAATATCAAGACATCCTTTCATAATCTCTCAAACTATATCTATCATCATGACAACATGACCACTAAATCAGTATCCTCAACCAAACTCATATCACTTTGATATAGAAAATTCAGGACCCCAAATTTGTCTAAAACTTGTATCCTGATAGCCTCATCAATGCCTCATCATGAACAAAATAGCATCAACAAAATTCTACTAATACACATTGATTACCTACTGCCTATAGCTCAACACTCTTTAGACTGTCTGTTATTTTGACTCCACTCTGACGCTACTGACTGAGCTGTTATCTGATGTGTGTATCTCTTGACTGCTGTTGTCTAATGCTGTTCCAGATGCTACTATAGTTTGATTGTAAAGCTCACATGTTTGCTGCTCTTCTATAGGCTTTGGCATGCCTTATACTTTCTTTGGTCTATCTACTTGAGGGGGGTACCTACAGTGAGAGATTAGGAGGAGTGAAACTTTTTGTATGGGCTGTGTGTTAACAGTTTTGATATGATTTTAGTTTGTATGCCATGTTTGCATCTGTCTTTGCAAGTTGGTCATGTGATTCTTCCCTCCTCCGGGCTGAAGTGGAGTACTGAGAGTCAATTAATTAATGCTTCATTGCCGTTAGGGGCCTAAGCTTGTTGGGCTCATAAGAGTTTTACATCAAGTTTGTACTTGTCCCCTCTCCTATATATCTGAGTAGGGTTTACTATTGAAATTCAACTCTTTGCTTCCTTACTATGCTCTAACAAGATAAACCACATGATGATAGTATCATGATTAGTTTAATCCCATTTTGCAAATGTGCATGATATTGCTATCATGTAGTTTGAAAGTCAAGAAAATGTTGTCTATACTCTATAGACTTAATGAAGGGGTTGGAGTAGAGCATCCAACTTACACCAACACATGGCTCTTTAATCTCCAAGTAAAATTTCAACACATGAAAAATTATTTGAGCAGAGTATTGAAGAGGTACAATTTTTTATGGTTGGCTCAAAAGAGAAGATAGGTCAAGGCAAACTCTTAAGAAGATCAGGTTTCTAACAATGATTTTGGCTTAAACAAGATTGATATGTTTTTTGTCGAGTGTTCATTAGAGAACAGATGATTTCCAAGGAAATTATCTTTTATAGAGTAGCCATTTAGCTCAATATAATCCACTTTGGCAAAGAGGATATGCCAGGACAGAAGGACATGAAAATATGAAGTGAATAATGTTATATATTTATATTAAACCATAATTAATGTAAAGTAAGAATAGGCATTTTTTTATAAAGAAATAGTATGGCCTTCTAAAGTATCAGATTCTTTAAAGCCTTCTTACTCATCTTCTAAACATAAGCAAAAATTATCATATATTTTACTTGAATTGTTCCAGGTTTGTGAAATCCATAAACAACGAGAAACAGATTTAACAACTATCAAGGAAACTCACCATGACGCTCCTGCATTACAGGATAACCTGGCTCCTTGTGATGTGATACCCTTTAGTCATTGTCGATCTTTCCATTACCTTCGAGGTGACTCAGTTTAAGCTCATCTTCTATTTTTAACAGGTCTTTAAGATTACGTTCAATCAGTCTCATTTCATCGAGTTCATCATCTTATTTTAAACCATTACCAGAATGTACAGATGCAGATACATTGTCCATTTCAGCTGGTTCAGGAGACCTGTGGTTAATTTACATATGGGTCATAAAGAGATTCCTAAAGCAAGGTGAAAAAAATGCTTGAAATGTACCAAGTGCTAAGTTGCATAATACCAGTAAATTACTTCCTAACCAAACATCTAGAAACTGTATACTTCCAGTACGCCCGGCCTGGAACTCTTTTTAACATCTTTTATCCTCACAAACAGAAACAGGGTGCGGATAAAATAGAGCAAAAAAGAGAATCTGCAAGCAAACTGTATGCAGTAACATCAAAAAGACATGTGAAGATTCAGGCAGTATCCACTAACAAATACAAATTAAAGGCCAGAACATTTGCTTAAGCGATGAGTTCCTACAGAGTCATTATGAGTAAATTATGAAGAAATACTAAGAAGAGATTAGTATGAATAAACCAAAGAAAATGTGAAAAATAACGCATTTTATGTTCTTCAACTCTGATAAAGTGATTTTGGAAACATTTGTATCTGGTATATGGGGAAAAGCATCCATGCATTTAAGATAGCAAGGACAAACATGCAAGCAACAGATGAGAAACAGTAGATATGGAAAAAGAGCATACAGTTCCAAAGACGTAGCTCTCAACAAATCGCCATTGTTAATTACATCCTGAAACAGAACAATAAACAACAATCAAACATAAAATACATGTATATGATCAACACATAAGCTAATGAATAACAGATCATAGATATGCCTTTTCGGTCTTGTCTTTTTTAGCCTTTTTGGCTTTCTTCTTTCCCTTTTTCTTCTCTAGTCTAACTTTGTTTTGATCCGCACTCTTAGTGCATACACAGCGGCGATTTTGCTGGGGTTTTGGTTCAGCAGAGATGATACAGTTACTCTTCCTAATCCTATTCACCGAAGGGATAGTGGCCTTGCTGCTGATGGTGAAAATCGGGCCTCTGAGGGAGCTAACGATGAAAGGGCTCGACCATCTGAAGGCCGGCAGAGGCTCTGCCACCTTAAAAATAGTTGGATGCACTATGGTTGTTCTGTTAGTGTCAAGCTTGACGAGCATTGCCAAGATCCAGAACTGAGGGGTTAAGCTTGGGACAGTCACTCCCATGGATCAGGTTCTGTGGAGAACTCATCTTCTCGAGGCATCTCTAATAGGTACTTCCATTTTTAAATATAATGTTGCATTTTCTAAGGGATACATAATTTCGTTGGGGTTTTATTACTCGGTTGCTATTTTTATGCTTCTTGGATTGGGTGTGGTGGTCTGGATTCTAGCTTATACAACACATGATTATAAATTTTAGTTATAAGACTCCCTAACTAAAAGCTTACAGATGCCTATTCTCGTCCATATAGGTAGCTATATGCCCTTTTTTGAGTCAGCCCCTGTAATATTGAATGTACAAAGCAAAGCACAAAATTACACAAATATATCCGAGATCAAATTCAGATTACGGATTTCTCTACTAAATTATTTTTTGTACTCAAGCCTTACAGAATACACGAAACCAAGCACTTTTGGCTGACATTCCTTGGGTGCTGAAAGGTTTTGAAAGCCTTCTACAAATCCTCTCCTTAATTCGTATAATGCCAAAAACCATAGGATTCTTGTAGTCGATCACTAACAGGAAGCCGCCAAAGCAGAACAAAATCTTTTTTTCTTTATAAAAGAAACCTTTATACTCACAACAACTACTGTATAACTTAAAACTACTGGATTACTCACTTTTTCCGGCTCCACGAAACCAAACTCAGTTTTTTGGTCGCTGGATTAGTAGGTATTGTCCAATTATGCTGAATACGGTTGACAAAACATCCCCTTATAGGAGATGTTCTTCTAAACATTGTAGCCTTTTCTTTGACATTATAAAATTACAAATTGATTAGTCAAATAAAGCCTTATTACCCTGAGTGTTTAGCCATATATTATATGCTTGAAATTTAGTCTTTTGTGTTATTTAATATATTGTCAAAATTTTGTTAATTGCAGGTTGCACAAGAGGATGCGCATCTAAAAGATTTTTTATTCTAAGAAATACATGAAAGTTATATCGAAGTTGTCCACACTCATCTTGCATCTTATAACTTATGAGAATCTCATGCATAGTCAAGGAGATGGAAAACATAGTTGTCCCATGTCCTGCCTTCATCACTCTGCTCCACAAAATACGAACTTCAAAAATGTACATTCATTGCTCTACTTGCGCACATGGTGCAACCTAGGCTTGGGAGTTTGGATATGGACATAATCTATAGTTGTATAAGTTGTATAGTAACAAGTGAAGTTTTTTTTTATATTGTATTTGGTAATTTGTTCAAGGTGGTAAAGGCTCACGTCCTCCACTATGTACATCAACATTTTGTTCTATACAATAAAAGAAAGAGTTTGTGAATTTTTCATGATTTGTTCAATTGTGTACATTGGATGGATATTGTTAAGAAATAATATTATATAATATATCATGCATCAATTTTTTAAATTATATAAAAATATTATGTATCGTTATAACTATTTACAATGGAATTTTTTCATCGCAACAAACCTTGATGAGAGTACTTATAAATTTGTCATTATTGGTATTTACGATAGAAATATGTTGTCGTGATCACCAACTATGACAACCAGTTTAAGTTTACGTTATATCCATTAGCGATAACATCAATTATCTGTCGTTGTTGATAATAATGATGGAATGAATTTTTTTGTCATCACAGGTAATAACAGCAAGACCAATAACGACGACATGCGACGGCTGATTTTTTCCATCCTTAATAGATATAACGACCACTTTTTCTCCAATTACGACAGACATTTTCCATCGTTATTGTTATATTTTCCTGTAGTGAATGGACCCAAACTGGCTGTGGATTTTGATCATGCAGGAAATCTAGTTGGAGTGAACCGCAACTCATTTATTTCATATCTTGGGGTTCTTACTCGGGGTTCTTACTCATAGCCATTGTAGACCTAATGTAGAATCTTAGCATAAAGTTCCTAAGTGGAAGAAAGACTTAGTGTGGAAGGAACTATGTGTGAGTTTTTATTATTTGCAATTCTATTTTTGTAGATTACTAATTTTTAGGATACTATTTAATAGTAATTCTATTTTGTAGAGTATATTTGAACTGGATGAAAAGTTTCATCGTAAATGCGTGATGCAACATTGTGGGAGGGTCCTAAGGAACTATAGGACAAATCTAACCTGAGATTACATACGCAATGCTGAGAAGAGGTTCTTGATTGATTTCTAATTCTAGACATTTATCACTTTTTGACTAACTCTACACTAATAAAATTTTTTGTATTCTCTTTAAAAAATTAATTTAGGAAGAAGGCAGCCACTGAGCAATGGAACTACATGGATTCCAAAGACTGGGAGGAGTTTGTTACCCAAATAAAAATGGATGAATCCAAGGTATTAAGCGCCACTCCCAATTTAAGTATTATATATTCTTATGTATTCACCTATTCAAGATTAACCTTTAATGTTACTAACCAAATCAATGTGCTTGCTAACAAGGATACTAGTGATGCTCAAAGAGCAAGGCGTGCACTGAATGTGCATGACCACATGATGGGTCCAAGAAGCTATGCAGGCATTCACCAAAGGCTACAGGATGAGTCTACTACTCAGTCTGCTCCTACTTAGGAGACTACAGAGTCCTCTCCTATTTCTCCCTCACCTCTACCTCGCCATGCTATGTGGATAGCTGGGAGGCAAAATAAGAAGGTAGATATAACGAAGCTCGCAAATGCTGAGGTGGCTACAAAAATGGTAAAATTCAACTCTTAGAGAAATCGATCGATATTGATTATTGTTATGTTTACTTACCAATTTCTGTTGATGGCGATTAGCGGGAGCTTCACGAGCAGAGGAAGGAAGGCAAGTTCATCCCTGAGGGCACATGGGATGAATTGACAGTTGCTCTGGGTAACCCAGAGCATCCTAGACGTGTTAGGGGTGCAGGTGATGGTGTGGGTATAAAAGCGTTCTTTGGGCCATCACAGCGCAAACCTATCCCAAAAGAGAGATTATCAAATGTTGCGGTAACCTATTCTCTTTTTAGAATGTTATTGTGAAAGGGAATTCAATAATCAAAATCTAGTGTTTCTTTTGTCGATGTATAGGTAGATGAGTTAATTAATAAAAGAAACCAAGAAGCAATGGTGAAGTGGTAGGCGTCTCAGACTGCCACTCAGACAGTACATGTGGCGTGTCGCTCTTCTCTTACTATAGAGGTTGGGAGAAATCCGGTAGACCCACCTAGCATGTCCACTGTAAGTATTTTTATGACATAGTAGCTAGTCTTTTCAAGATCATATGTTTATGTATGTATGTATATAACATTCTTTACGTAAATTTGTAGGGGTTGAAGCCATGCTGTCTAAGAAGTCAAGAATATATCATTGCATAGGCCGAGGCTTACCCACCCTTTCCAGGGGATATGTTTCATGGGACTCCAGTACCAGATGGTGTGATTCGTGTGAGCCTGATACATGTACTCCCCAATTGGAGGGATCTTCCTTTTTCCATATGCCTACCCAGATTCTGAAACGCTTGGTGAGGCAGAAGGCGGAGTGATATTGTGGCCCAAAGTGGATGTCATCTATACTAATATTGTATGGTAAATTTACATTATGTTAATTTGTTATTGTGTATATATGAGTCAATTGATCTAAAATTATATATACATGTCAAAATGAAGACACCCGCTACTTCTCGGCCTCCACTTCCACCTCTTGAAGTACCAAGTTGGCTTCCAAGGGACCTACATGCCTTGTTAGTTCATAATTGTAGAGGTATGGTAGTATACATAGGCGAACATGATCCAAATTTCCCTATAAATGTTTCTATTTCGGAGGATGTTGCAGGTCAATCATACGATAACAATCTATTTATACAAGATATTTTGGATTTTTTTTGTTATGATTGGTTGAATACATCTATGATAGAGCTATGGATATGGTGAGATCTTGTTTATACATCCATATACGTTATTTCTTATATATTAATGCATACGTAATACATGTTTTGCAACCACTTACACACAATATGTATAGATTTTTCATTTTCCCATGTGGGATTTTTGGTTCCATCTTTGATTAGTCTTGTAGATAAAGACCCTTCATCAGTTACTTCATACTGCTCTGCTGCTTTTAAAAATTTTGGTAAAAAAAAAGACGGTGATAATAGCTCCATTCAATGTTGAGTAAGTTTACTTTGCTTATAATTTGGACTTAAGAAAATTACATTTTTATTGTGGATTTTGAGTTATTAATTTTTAACTTTCTTACCTCTAGTGGTAGGCATTCGGAGTTACTAGTTATTGTCCCCAAGACGTTCACTGTCTACTATCTAGATCATGGAGGGAAGGAATTGAATACATTATATGGACACATAATGAAAAGGCCATTATTCCTGTGAGAAATATTTCATATTTTTATATCCATTAACATATGTTATTACATTACTATTTAATTATGCAATTTAATGTGTTACATTAACATGTAGGGCCTTACATGAGTTCAAAAAAGCTGGAGGAAAGGTCCCCAAGAAAAAGAAACAACCACTGATTTGGGAGAATGTGAAAGTAATTTCCCGACTCCAATCTATATATTATTTATGTGAACTGTGCTTATTTGTATTTTTGAATATTTTGTATGTTTCAATTTATAGTGTGCTACACAAGACAACAGTTGGGCATGTACATACTATGTGATGCGATTTATGGACTTAATTATCAAAAATACCGCAATAGAAATCGATACCATACTTAAGGTATTATATATAGTCTCATTAGATAATATGAAATATATCAATCTTATTATATATATACTTCATTCTCTTTGCAGGTGTTTAAAATAGACTTCACTATAGGTCAAAAGTTATTAGATGTTCATACTCCCTATACGATGGAAGACTTAAATGATGTAAGAGAACAATTGGCAAAAGCCCTACAAGTAGTGGGAATTTTTAAATATGATTGGGATACTGATGGCGATAATTACAATGATGAATAAAGAATCATATTTTTAAACTTTGTTCTCATAATTATTTTTATGTGAATGTGAATGGTTTTTTTTGAATTGTCATATGTGTGAATGTGAAGATGATCAATACATGAATGTTTCTACATGTGTCTGAATGTGAAAAGAGATGAAATGAATGGAACTGCAGATTGCTAAATGTGTGTGAAAATGGAGGAAATTTGAAATGGAACTAATGGTTTCTACATGTGTGTGATGAAAAATAATATGGATTAAATGTGCTTATACATGTGTGTGATCATAAATTATTGTCCATCTTGTTAATTTTACAGGTTTGTGTCGTTTTGTGGGCTGATATCAATGGATGTTGTAAACCTGCAGTTCAGAACTGGACTATTGGTTCTGCATCCTTCTTACTAGCCATACAACAGGCCTACAAACTGATAAGAAAAAAAATCAGAACATATGCGTCAGTTATTAGTATAAAATCGACAACAAAGACATACAACATCGGTTATTAGCAAAAAACTGACGTCTATGTGGCTAGGTAGTGTCAGTTATATATAAAAATCGATGTCGATGTTGCCCTTGCTGGCGTGTTTTATTGGTGGCAGGAAGGGTTATTACGTCGGTTTTTGTGAAATATCGACATATTTGACATGGCTATAGTGTCGGTTTTATTAAATAACTGACGCCTATAGTGCCCTTACTGGCATGTTTTTGATGGCAGGAAGGGTTATGGTGTCGGTGTTAAAACTGACGCTGAAGGTTTCGACTTTTAGCGGCGCCCACTTGGGTGTCGCTTTGAAACCAACGCCAAAGGCCTTAAATAACTGACACTAAAGGTCGGTTATGTACTAGAGTTAGCAGGATATGGGTCCTAGCAAGATAGACCAGATGTTGGGTATGTTGGTGAATAATAATGAGGTACTCTTGGATAAAATGAAGAGAGAGACACAGAATCAAGGGGCACAAATCTGTAGCATAGAAAATCATATTTATCAAACTAGCAGCGGAAGTGGCATATGTTAAGAAGCCCAACCAACAAGGATTTCTAGGGAATACAAATATTCCTTCCAGCAATCAACATGTGAAAGCAGCACTTCTTCTCAGTGGTATAGTGTTGATGAAAGACCAAAAGGTGGCTTCGGAGAAGAACACCACCACAACTGACACATGGGAGGTTACAAAGGCAATTCCTCTAGAGCAACCATAGGACACCACACCACAGGAGGAGAGCCTAGAAGAGGAGTCAACTGAGTAGAAGGAGAAAAAGAAGGAGTACTCTCTAGGTAGTTGATGTACATCTCCTAGTTTGGAGGTTGGAACAACTATAAATAACTTGTGTTAATTGGTACTTGTTAAATCTCTCTCTCCATTCCTATGTATGTTTATGTTGCACTCAAAGTTCATACTTACCATATTATCTTGGAAATATCTTAAAGGTATAATGAATTTTGTTTAAGCAGTTTTAGCCCTATTCACCCCCTCTAGAGCCCATCATAAATCCAACAATTTGTATTAGAGCATGTCTTCTCCAAGCATTATTTCCACAAGTAGGAGAAAATGGACAATTATCATGGTGGGTGATACTACAAAAACATTTAAATTTTTGATGGGAGTAACTTCTTCTATTGGAAGAGAAGAATACAATTCTACATCCAAGGATCCAGTCTTGAGCTATGGAGACTAATGGATCTTCCATACAAGAAACTAAAGACAAAGGTAGAAAATAGGATGAGGCTACTTCGAAGAAAGCAACCTTAAATGTAAGAGCCATCAATGTCTTATATTCCTCTCTTTCCCCCACTGAGTTCAAGCAGATTTCTTCTTGTGACACAACCTATGAGATATGAAGAAAGTTATGTGTCACATATGAGGTAATAAAGAAAGTAAAAGAAAGTAGAGTCTCTATTCTCAATGTTCTCCTTGAAAACTTCAAGATGGGAAAGGAGGAAAGGGTAGCTGAAATGTACTCAATGTTGAACATCACTGTAAATGGTCTTGCCATTTTAGGTCATCGTATGGATCAAGGAAATATAAACTCAAAGAATTTTAGGACTCTTTTCAAACATTGGCAAACAAAGGTGACTACCATTAAAGAAACAAAGTCACTTGGTGAAATTACTATTAAAGGGCTCATAGGAAATCTACAATCTGCCCGGCCCACCAGCAAAAAACAATATGCTGCTGGTCCGGTTGTTGCTGTTGTGCTTTGTTGCTAGTTGCTGCTTCTAGTGTAGCGCTTATGCTGTAGCAGTCCTTGAAGTGAAACTTGACAAGCAAGAGGAAGAAGAAAGAGAGAAAGAGAAAGAGCTCAAGAGAAACAAGAAGGATGGAATCAATTCCCAAGTTGAATCTATTGTTAGTCAAGCTTCTCCATACTCTGAAGTTGAAGAGATGCCATGTACTCCAAAGGTATACTTTACAGAGATAAGTCTTCTTCCTCCACCCAATGGTTCAAATATGGAAAGAAGGGTCACTTCAAAGAAGATTGCCCACAAAGCAAAAAGACCCATCATAATAAGAGAAGGTAAGAGAAGAACAAGAATAAAGAGAAATGGCATAAAAGCTCTTGTGACTCCTCTAACTCAAGCTTAAGTGAAGATTCTTGTGGAGGATCTATATCAAGCTCTAGCAAAAGTGGAGAATGCCATCTTGCTCTAATGGCAAGTTCAAATGATAATTCAAATAAGGTAAATCTAAAACATTTAGATAAAGAATTCTTAATTACCATTATTGTATCTACTTGTGCATCTCTTAAGTCTATTCAGAATAAAAAGAAAAAGCTTGCTAATATTGTTGATAACTTGCATGGAGAAAAATATGATCACACTAACATTTGCTTGGAAGATGATGTTAATTCTTTCTAGAACTTGAATTAAAAATTCAATGGTGTTTAGATACAAAACAATACTTATCTTAGTCAAGTAGACTCTCTTAAACTTGAAAAAGATAACTTGCTTGATAAAATTAGATTTCTATAAGCTCAATCTCTTATGCCTAGTTCTAATGAAGAACATAATAAAATTGTGAACTCTCTCATGCTTGAATTAATGTTCTTAGAACTGAAAAAGAGGACAAAGATATTTTTATGCAAGGAATAGATTTGAAAATAGTGTCTATTTTCTTAAGATTACTTTGTTTGAAAAAGAAAATACTTCCTTGCTTGCTAAAATCAATGTCCTTGTGTGTTCTAGTTTTGCTAGTATAGAGAATAATGTTACTTCACTTCATATTGAAAAGTATTCTTATATGACCAAATCTCTTTTCTTAGAAAACAATCTTTTGCATGCTCACTAGTATAGTAACTACCTCTAACATCGGTTAAAACAACCCTATAATGTTGGTTTCTTACCGAAACCTAAGAAGAAGACACTACAGTCACAAGTCTAAGATGTAGGCTAGGTCTAAGATGTCGGCTATATGGGGATGCACAAATTGATAACAGAGATCCAACCTTGGTTCAAATGATAAAAGAAACCGACATAGTTAAGAGTATGCTTTGTCAGTTTAGGAAATAAATCACCGTCGTAATGCCATACCAGGTCACATTATAAGCGGTAAAGGTTCCTAAGTCATCAATTTTTAACATAAAACAACACCAATTTAGCATCTAAGTCATCAATTACATCACTTAAAACTGACAATCAAGAGATACAGTGACAATGTATTCAAAAAATTTACGATTATGACCATGTTTTCCAGCATGGAAATTTTAGTGTAGTCGTATAATGTCAGTTTTAGGTCTAAAATTGATGACTCAAACCTATAATGTAAGACCCCTGGCCTAGCTTTGTGGTTAATCTTTCTTGCTTAGTATAATAAGATGCTTACAACCTTAATCTAATCATGTGACATGCATTGTTAACGTGGGACATGATTGTGTTCCAAGTTTGTGCCAGTTTGGATGTTGTTTGAGCTAGTTATGCTTATATGTGCTTGTTTTGGACCTAATTGCAATTACCCATGTTTAGTGTTTATCTTATAATTTGTCACATGCTTGATGTACCTCACATGTTTTGGTATCATGTTGGAGAGAGTGGTTCTTTAGGGTTCCTTGGTATACCTTAGTTTGATGAGGTGACATGTGGTGTTGTGATCTAGGGTTTACTTAGATGCCCTAGAGTTTGATCTTTAGCAGTTGGACGAGATTTTAACGAGGTCGCCCACCTCGCTTCCATATGTGGTATTCATTCTAGTTGGCACCTCTAACTAGAACTTTGACGTGTCGTCGAGCTCTCTCTACCCGATAGAACTGATACGCATCCTCTGTTGATTGGACAGATCGTTGCTAATGTCGTGTCGCCAATAGTGTGCCACTAACTGATGTGCATCTTCTGCTGCTCAGAACTACCGTCGTGGTTGATGCACCAATTATGTGTTTCCGACTAATGTGTGTCCTTTACTGATCGGACAGACTGTCATTATTTTCGTAGTCACTGACTAATGAGTGTCTTTCTCTACTCAAATTGGTTGTTGTAGTCGATGTCGTAATACCAACAAAGTACCACCAACAGATGTGTGCCCTCCACTACTCGAACCCACCTCTATTGTCGATGCACTACCATTGTGTTTCCGACCTGGAGACTAAGTTTTTGACCCTCTCTCATCCACTAAAGAGCAACACTATTAGTGTAACAATGTGCCACCAACTGTTAGTCGCTACTTTGCCTCAGCACAAAGTCACTGACCCTCTCTCATCCATAAGAGAGATGCACTATTGTACACATAATGTGTCACCAACTGTTAGCCATCCCTCATCCATAGAGGGCACCATTAGTTGTTATTATTCTTGAGATCTTCTACCACATAAGTCTTCAACAATCAACAACTGGAGGGATCACACACCAACATGTAGGATGATCTCAATGGCCTCCCTTAGGGCCTCTATTTATCGGCCTCCATGTCATGTGGTTGCAACCAGGAATCTTGTTTCAATTCTTAGTCCAACTCCAAATAGTATGTAATCACACGCATAGGCTTCTTTCCTTCTTGGATTCAACTCCTATTAGGATTGGAAACAAAAAATATTAACTCCTATTAAGTCCTATTCCAACTAGAAATGGGCCAGAACCTTTTGTATCCCAACAAACTCTCCCTCCGTCCCATGAGAGAGACTCTATCTTCATCGTTCATTTGGAGTGGCTTTTGGACCCCATTACCACGTGTGATGAATTCATTCTCATCAAAAATGCCAACATCATGTTGTCTTCATCCATCTTGTTGAAGTCCCACTATGACTTCACTATGTCCCAAATAACTAAGAAAAAGTATCATGGATGTGTCGCTTCTCTCTCCATGTCTACACCTAAAATATGGTAAGCTCCCTCTGATCAATCAATCGAGCCATCCTGTATGAAGAACATATTTCTGACCTTCTGTAACAAGATTCAAAAACCCTTCGATGATGCCCCCTATCTATGCAACTCCTCTTTAAAACTTGATCCTCCACTCTAGATGTAATAGTTGAACATTCACTACATTGCCCTTCTTCCTCACACGTACATTGTCCATAAGAAAGCTTTGGAGCGACCTTATCTAATTGGGAGCCGTCGTGATGCATATTGTTGTCCTTCTAGATTGAATCTCATATCTCAAACATGTGGCTATTCTTTTGATCACTTCTTGTTGACATTATCCTTTCTGTCTTTACATGTCATCTCACTACGCTTACTACATCCTTTGAACCTTGCTCTGAGACCACTTGTTAGGGATTTTGGTGGACAAGTGATGATGCTTTGTTATAAGACTAAAGACACAAGATTTCACGTGGAAAATTCTCCTCAAGACAAGGAGAGAAAAATCACGAGACATTACGGCCAACAAGCACTATTTAACCCCAATTACAACTCACAGCACCCAAATTTTGTCACATATAAATTTTGGAATCTATGCCCGCAAGAACAAAGGTAAGGAAGAATAGAATTACACCCAATGTGTACAAATCCTCCCTCTTAACTTTTTCTCCTCATGAAAGCACTGCCGCTACTGGGAATTGCTTGTTACCGCTGCAACCATTGACCGGGTCACCTCTTCTCCTAATGAGGCTGCCTACCTCACTTCTATTTGTGGTACTCATTGTAGTTTTCAACTCAATCTAGAAGTTTGACATGCCTCCAGAGCTCTCTCCGCTTGAGAGAACTGATACACGTCCTACGCTAATCACACAGATCTTTACTAGTGTTACGTTACCAATGGTATGCCACCAACTGATGTGCTTCTTCCACTGCTCAGATCTATCGTCATGGTTGATGCACCACCTATGTGTAGTCGACTGATGTGCGTCCTACCCTGTTACAACCCCAATTTTGGGTTCATTTGCTGAGAAATGTAATTTCTCATATTACCGATATTTGAATAAATAGTGATATAATTTGTTTTGAATACATGGATTTCGTTTACAATAGCCTTGATGATTGTTTTGTGGGCTTTATTGGCTATTGGGCCCAAATAACAAGAGAATTCAATTAGTAAATGAATAATTGAATTTTTAAGAAAAGAATGATGTGGAAACCTCTGGAAGGAAAAAGAATGTAATCCAAGGATGGATTTCGTGACTCTTGGATTCCTTAGATTTCAAGGAGTCCAAAGTTGCATAGAAAGTGCAATAAGAAAAGAAAATATCAATTAAGTATTTCTTTATTAAGAAAGAAATTGAAAATAATGGTAAAATGTGGAGAACAAGTGAAAAGAGGTATAATGGAGTTATCCTTGGTGGATTTTCGTATCTGAAGGATTCCTAATGATAAAAGGAACACCAATGAGGAAAATAAAAGAGAAATAAAGATAAATCCTCAAAAGGAAATATTGTAATAAGAAATAAACATGATAATGAGAAATAATGCATATAGATGCATCTAGAGGGATAATAAGTATCCTTGAAAAGGTGATTTCGAAATAATAGAGTGTATTGGGATCCAAGGAGTCCCAATAAAGAAGAAAGAAAGAGAAAATACCAATAATGCAAAATAAGAAGATAATGTGAATACATAATTAGTGGATTATGTGGTTTTATTAAAAAGGGGGTGTTTTCTACTAAAGGAAAATATATTTTCTTGGCCAATGAATTAAAAGGCAAGTATAAATAGAATAAGAGAGAAGATTTTCGAATTCCTAAATATTCACATAATAATGAATATCAAAAGGATAAAGAGGAAGAGAGAGAAGGTTTCTTCTCATTGAAGAAATTGGTTTCCTTTTGGAACAAGGACATAGATCTCGTGGATGAGCATCCTAGGGCCTATTTACCCTCCCCTATATAAGGGGTACAACCTAGGACCGAGTCCAGGGAATCCCATGTTTCTTTTCCTTCTTCTTCTTTCTTGTTTTCGTCCAAAAACCCTAACCTTTGAGCTAGCTCTATCCCTGGAGTAGTAGGGAATTGTGAAGGGTTACTAGGGGTGGGCATGATGATCCCGCAGATGTTCTAAAGAAGCTCCACCCTCGACTTCTTACTCTGACCCTACGCAATGCCTGCAATG
Source organism: Alisma plantago-aquatica (assembly GCA_963693085.1). Classification (NCBI taxonomy): domain Eukaryota; kingdom Viridiplantae; phylum Streptophyta; class Magnoliopsida; order Alismatales; family Alismataceae; genus Alisma; species Alisma plantago-aquatica. The sequence goes on from OY856413.1 coordinate 723,417,563, forward strand.
GGTCTCTAACCTAGCTGCAGATCGCAGCTCTAGCCCTCTTAAGTTTGGACGTCTCGGCCATGGGTCGAGGTGTTGCTGGGCATGGAGGAGGGTGGCGGAGGTAGGGCGTTGGTCCCCTGTGACCTCCGGACCTTGGGGAAGGAGGAGACGACTCTGTGGTCAGCTCCAGTCGGCGGCAGGCTGATCCCTCGTGAGGTGGAAGACGATCCAGCGGCGTTGGACAAATATACCCCCCTGGGGTATGAAGAGTTGGTGTTTTACGTGGGGGCAAGCCCGTCATTTCGTCATGTTTCCAAAAGTGGCCAGACAACGTTGCATGGAGTCGAGTGACGTGGCGCAATCCGATTGGCCAAGTAAGTGAATCCTTGCAAAAATCATATCTAATAAACTGTAGCTCGGATAGATACAAATAATATATGTATTTTGATCAGGAGAACGAGAGAAACCCAATAAAAATGATATTAAAGATTGATTCCGTTCCTAATTGCATAAGTACAATAAGTTGATGAAAAGTGCATTAAAGTTAAGTTAAAAACCCTATTTGTGATTAAAGGTTGAATCTAGTATGCTTAATGGGTTAATTGAAGTATTAATAATCTGTTGAATGATAATGTTAGATTCAAACCTGATCTAGATGTAAATTTCATGATTTAGGGTTTTTACCCCATATGAGAATGATTAAGTATTTAAAAACCCTAATTTAGGGTCAAAGAGGATAAGATCATATTTAATTTGAAAAATATGAAAATATGTTGTTATATGATGGTTCTAATCTGTTTTGAGCATTAAAGTTCCTAATTATGGATAAAAACCCTAAATGTAGTAATTAGGGTTTTCTCATGAATAAAAGGTAGAAGTGATGGTAAAATGAGTTCATATGTTAATTAGACCCTAATGAACTTTGAATTGATGATAAATGCGTATAATGATCTTGTCATGGATTAAAAAGATAAAAATAGTAGCTTTAATGTAAAAGAGGCCTAATGAACTTAATTAATGGTCAATGATGCCTTTAATCTGAAAATGGGGTTATTTGTTGTTATGATAATCTTAATATTGAAGAACAGATGAGATAATTAGGGTTTATGAGTAATGGCATAAAATTAGGGTTTAATATGATAAAAGATGAAGTGAAACCCTAATTGCAAAATGAAATCCTAAAATGGATACGGAAACCTTAGGAAGTGATTTCAAGTTGAATAGAAAGAATCTTGATAAAGTGTGTAGTAAATGGAGTACATGTGTTTTTCAGAATTCATGATTGTGTGGTTGAACTACTTGCTTGGATGGCTTTCTTAGTTGGAATTGATATTATCTTCAGAAATCTACTGAACAGGTATGTGGTTACTTCTATGAATAATCACTTTAGTTTCACGGCGATTCCCAAACGATTTTATCGGTTGCTTGAAACTAACTGTTGGATGCCTTTAATTTCATACAACTATAAAGTGACTATGATTATCACTATGAATAAACATATAACTGGATTAGATCTGAATCCACCTATGTGGCTTGTAGAGGCTAAAAAGGGGTAACCTAGGGTAAGGTCTAGGTTATCATGGGTTAGAAACTGGGCTACCAAGTGTAGTGCCATGAGACCCTTTAGCATGCCATGAGTTAAGGAGTGAGATACTTATGGGTAGTGCTATGTGACTCAACCCTAAAAACTGGTTCACCTACAGGTGGAACCATGAGGGGTTTAATGGGGATCTACTATAAGGAAAGTAGCATCCAGGTCCACTGTAGGGACAGCGCAGAGGATAGGGAATGCATGGATCGCGCAGTTATATTTAAAACATAAACTTGTTTGTTAAATGGTAATTGGTTGCAATACATTGTTATGAGTAATTGCATGATTATTGTTTCCCCCACATACCAGCTTCGGCTGACCGACGTTTTGTTTGTCAGAGTTTTAGGTACAAGCCAAAAGGACAAACAATAAATCGTCATATTGTGAAATACATGAAGTAAAATACAAAGAGGATTAGTTAGAGTAGAATTCATATGTGGATAGAAGTTTAGAGATCCAAATTTTCAAAAGGTATGCAAAAGTTTATTTTCTTACAGCTTTCCAGTATAGTCTGTTAAAATTTAATAATTGTTCTTAGTTAAATGATGAACCTTTGATCTGAAAATTATGGGTGCGGCTTTGACCTCTCGGTCTCCCTTAATTGGGGGTTACCGGAAGGTGGGGTCGTAACATACCCTGACCGGACAGACTGACGTCACTGTCGTAGCCATCAACTGAAGATTATCTTTCTCTTCTTAGATCCAGTACCATAGTCGATATCGATGTTATGGAACCAACAAAGTACCACCAACAGATGTGCTTCTTCCACTGCTCGAACCCGCCTCCATTATTGATGCATTGTCGTTGTGTTGTCAGCCTCGAGACAAAGTCATTGGCCCTCTCTCGTTCATGAGAGAGAAACATTGTCGGTGCATCCAAGGTGCCACCAACTGTCATCCGCTACTTCGCCTCAGCGTAGAGTCGCACACCACCTATTATTGGCACAAGAGAGTTGTATTATCGGTACACCCAATGTGTCACCGACTGTCATCTGCTACTTCGCTTCAAGGCGAAGTCGTTGACTATCTCTCATCGTAGAGAGCACCACCAATTGTTATTATTCTCTGACTCTTCTACCACAGAAGGCTCCAACAATAAACAACTGGTGAGAACGCACACCAACATGTGAAATGATCTCAATGGCCTCCCTCAAGATCTCTATTTATAGGTCTACATGCCATGTGATTGTAAGTAAGAATCATATTTCAATTCCTAGTCCAATTCAAAATAGTAATTAATCTCACACATATGGAGCCATCTTCTTTCCTTTTTAATATTAAACTCCTGTTATAATTGACAACACAAAATACCAACTCCTATTAAGTCCTATTCCAATTAGGCATGGGCCGAAACCTTCTGTAACCCAATAAAACACCCATTAATTTTTTTAGGGGTGGGTCTTTAGGTTATATGTGTAGTTGGGATGCTCTAGAACATCAGTTGCGGGGGCATTACAATTAATCCGGACCGTAAAAACACCTCCTTGATTTTTTTAGAAATGAGTCTTTAAGTTAGATGTGCAATTGAGATGCTCTAATACAACATCCGGAACTGCGGCCCGTTTAGTTTTACGGTAGGGCAATTGTCACACACAATAAAACAAAACACATGGATTCACCGTTTACGCGCTTGCGGACGTGTTACAATCAATCCGGGCCATAAACACACCTTATTAATTTTTTTAGGGGTGAAATTTTGGATTAAATGTGCAGTTAGGATGTTCTTGATGTTCCAGAACAACAACTCGTCACAACATTGCTGACCACACAAGCTGAGCGCCTCAAATTTGCTGATAAGCCACATGGTGTTAGCACTGAAAACTATGTCTATAAAACGATACAACTTGCGGTTTACATGTCTTGGCCACATGAACATCAGCCAACCAAGCAGCGTTTTGAAAAAAGCCACTCGGAAATTATTGGCAAGAGAGTGTATATAACCAATATATAAGGTGAAACTTGTTGTTCTACGGTGATAATAAACAGACAAAATGTAAACAAGAAGGTATACCAGACTGTTGAGGCGTGCAAGAATGCACTGACCTTAAGAGTATTTCCGCCTTACTCAACGACGAACGTCGGTGCAGTAGTAATCCACAGCGAGTACCCTCCCAGGATACAATAACAAGAGGAGCGAAGCGTGCACCCGCAAATCCCTCCTCAGGCGAGAGGTCTGTGATCATTCTTCCAGCGATCACCAGAGAAGCGGCAGCGGTAAAACAACGAACGGAACGATTGTGTCTAGTGTTTCTATTGCGTGTGTAAAAAACAAAGGAAAGCGTTTGGTTTATAGGAGCCCAGAGATGGATCAACGGATGCGAGCGGTTGCCAACCGAAGAGACATCGGCTAGTGGTTGCCAACAGACATCTGCTATGTCAAGAGATGCGACACTTGTGGATAAATCCAAGTGTAGAAAATGACAAAACTTTGTCGGGGCCGCGCCCGCACAAGAGGCTCCGGGAGGCCAGATTTGCACCCCCCCTGTGCGCGGGATGCGTCGTGCGCCGACGCGCCCGATTAAAGGGTTTCCGGACCGGACCAGCCCAAACCCATTTGGGCTGCCCCACCATGTGCGTGCGAAGCCCATATCCTATTTTGTTCCTCAATTGTACTATGGACAAGGGTTCATATATAAGGAGGAGGGAAGTCTCCAACACAAGCAATATGGGACTAAACCTTTTGCCTTTTGGTTTGAAATACAACAAATAAGTACAACAGTCCCCCACTATTTCAAAATAAACAATATAAAAGCCGAGTTGACCAATGGAAGAACTTAAACAAATGACATGCATAAGCTTTGGTAGAACTGAGTTCTTTGAACTAAAGCATATATTAGATGTACGTAATCTGTAGAAGATTGGTGGAACTATGTTCTTGAACCAATTCCTCCTTTATCTGATTAGTGGTACATTACTCAAATGACATTCATAAAATCAATTACCTTTTTTATGGATTGGCGCCTTTAGGCCATGCGCCTACTGGGAAAATTTATGAATGCTCTAGAGATCTGCCCAAATCTCAACAGGAGCGGCCCCACTCCACATTCATATAGTTAGACTTTCATCAAGCATATATTGCAGTATATACACCACCATTAATGGTTATGAAATCCATTAAGAATTATATTCAGCTGAATCGAATGAGATACATTTATTACAACATGTTGAGTCCTCTAGTGACTTAGTTTTTCCCATTGAACCTTCTTCCCGGGATCACTGTTCATGAAGGTTGGGTGTCCATCACTGCGACTTCTGGTATGGGCATAGTCCCATTCTCCTCGATGTATCACTCACTAGTCGTTGACTTAATGGCTTTGTCAGAGGATCGGCCAAGTTTAGTTCTGACTTAACATAATCCATTGAGATTATGCTATCACATACAAGCTGCCTCACAATATTGTGATGTAGACGAATATGTCTACTTTTCCCATTATAAACTTTGTTTTTAGCTCTTGCTATGGCAGCTTGATTATCACAGTGTATAAACACTGGTGGAGAAGGTTTCTCCCAAATGGGAAGATCCATTAGAACATGTCTTAGCCATTCGGCTACAGTCCCAGCCTTTTCTAAGGCAATAAACTCAGATTCCATAGTGGAACGAGCTATACATGTTTGCTTGGAGGATTTCCAAGACACAGCACCTCCACCCATAGTGAAGATGTAACCACTTGTAGATTTCAATTCATCTGAATCAAAAATCCAATTGGCATCACAATATCCTTCTAGCACAGTTGGAGATCCACAAAAAATCAATCCATGATTAATTGTGCCTTTAAGGTATCTTAAAACCCTATGTAGAGCATCCCAATGATCCTTATTAGGATTTTGAGTATATCTACTTAATCTCCCCACTGCATATGCTAGATCTGGACGAGTACAGTTCATTAAGTACATCAGGCTTCCAATAACTTGTGCATACTTGACTTGTTGAACACTATTACCTTTATTTTTCTTGAGATTGCAATTAGAATTAAAAGGTGTACTTACCGGCTTACAATCAAACATTGAAAATTTATTGAGAATTTTCTCAACATAGTGTTCTTGGGATAGAAAGATGCAATCATCATTTTTAAGAAGTTTAATTCCTAAAATTACATTTGCCTCACCCATATCTTTCATGTCATAATTAGAAGCCAAGAAGCCTTTTGTACTATTTATTATATCAATATTAGTGCCAAAAATAAGCATGTCATCTACATAGAGACATATTATAACACGACCTTGGTTATCGACTTTAGAATATATACATTTGTCTCCTTCATTTATATGGAATCCATATGATACAACGACCTTATCAAATTTCTCATGCCACTGTTTAGGTGCTTGTTTCAAACCATAGAGATGTTTGATTAGTCTGCATACCATATGTTCTTTTCCCGAAACTACATACCCTTCAGGTTGATCCATATAAATTTCCTCATCTAAATCTCCATTCAAGAAAGCATTTAACATCCATTTGGTGTATGATTAATTTCTTAATAGATGTCAAACCAATTAAAATCCTAATTGAAGAGATTCTAGTAACAGGAGCAAAGGTATCAAAATAGTCAATATCCTTTTGTTGTTTATATCCCTTGGCAACCAAACGAGCTTTGTATTTATCTACAGTCCCATCTGTTTTCAATTTTCTTTTAAATATCCATTTACATCCTATGGGTTTAATACCTGGTGGAAGATCCACTAATTCCCATGTATGATTAGATAATATAGATTCAATCTCACTATTAATTGCTTCCTTCCATAAAGAGGAATCAGGTGAATTAATAGCTTCATTGTAAGATTGAGGATCATTATCCACTATAAAGGAATAGAAATCATCACCAAGATTCTTTTCCTTCCTCATCCTAGTGGATCTTCTAGGTTCTATATCATCCGGTTCTAAAACATCATTAGAATTGGATGTACTTGGGATATTCTCTAAAATTTCGTTTGAAGGATTAGCTAAGTTTTCTAAGGGAGTTTTCATAGGAAAAATATGCTCAAAAAAATCAGCATTTTTAGATTCAACAATTGTATTAGGTTCTACAACATTGTTGCCACTTCTAATAACCAAGAATCTATATGCAGCACTATTCTAAGCATAACCTATAAAAACACCATCTAGGGTTCTAGATCCCAATTTTCGTTTCTTAGGCTCAGTTAATAAGACTTTAGCTAGACACCCCCACACTTTGAGGTATTTCAAGTTAGGAGGATATCCTTTCCATAATTCATATGGTGTCTTATTTGTCTTCCTACTAGGGATGCGATTTTGAAGAAAACAAGATGACAAAATCGCTTCCCCCCACAAGTTGTTGGGTGCTCCTGAATTGATTAAAATAGAATTCATCATCTCCTTTAGAGTTCTATTTTTACGTTCAGCAATACCATTTGATTGAGGCGAATATGGAGGTGTGTATTCATGTATAATACCATGATTTACACAAAATTCATTAAAAGGAGAACAATCATATTCACCACCCCTATCTGAGCGAAGACGTTTTATATTCTTATTGAGTTGATTCTCTACTTCTGTTTTATATTTAACAAACATTCCAAAAGCTTCATCCTTTGAATGTAATAAATATAATTTTGTATATCGAGAGAAATCATCTACAAAAGTAATATAAAAATGTTTTCCACCTCTAGATAGATTTCCTTTTAAATCTCCAAGATCGGTGTGTACTAAATCTAGTAATTCAGAATTTCTATGTGAAATTTGAGGACACGGTTTCTTGGTAGATTTAGTTTCAGCACATATTTGACATTTATTATTTAAATTAACAACACCATTAAAAACCTTTAGTAAACCTAAAGATTTCATGCGTTGTAAATATTAAAATTAACATGTCCTAATCTATTGCGCCATGTATCAAAAGAATCAACGATATAAGCAGAAGGACTTATTTCATTATCAGCAGAGTTTGGTACATTCAACATAAAAAGGCCATTTGAACAGTATCCCATGCCTATGTAGTCTCCAGATTTGGAGAGAATGACCTTGTTTGATTCAAAGGACACTTTCACCCCAAACTTCACAAGTTGAGAGACAGAAATTAAATTCACACGAATATCTGGGACAAACAGCACATCTTTGATCAGTAGAATTTTTCCAGAAGTCATCTTGATCATGACATTGCCCTTTCCAATCACAGGAGAAGTAGTGGAGTTGTCCATGACAACCTAGTGTTCCTCCTGTCCCACTTTAGTGGAAGTCACGAAGGCATCTCTGTTGCCACTGATGTGGCGACTAGCCCCCGAGTCAATGATCCAATCATTCTGGTGTAATGATCCCATGATGTCAATGCTGACAAATGCCACAAACATGTTCTTAGTAACAAGGTTGGTTGAAGATTCCTTCGAATCCTGGATTGCTTCTTTCTTCCTATGCCTGCATTTAGGAGAAGTATGACCAGGTTTGCCACATACATAACAAAAAACATTATTTTTATCTATGTCTTTGTGGCCTTTGTTTTTATGATTGTTTCTTTTATCCTTTTTCTTCTTCCAACGATTTTTAGCATGATCAGAAGATTTATTATTTTATTTAACATCAGAGTTAACAAAATTCGCGGAAGAAATCAGTTCCTTATTTATATCAGATTTTTCTCTTATAAAATTTTTATCTTCCACTCTGTGTATTATCACATCATCCAGAGACATCGTATTTCGTTTATGTTTTAAATTATTCTTATAATTCTTCCAAGAACTGGGAAGTTTTTCAATTAAACTATCAACTATAAACAATTCAGGAAGATCTATCTTTTTATTTTTCAAATCATCGAGTAAAATTTGAAAATCATGAATTTGAGTGATTATATCCTTGTCATCAGACATGCGAAATTCCAGAAAATTTGCAACTGTAAACTTCTGCGTAGAAGCCTCTTCTAAAATATATTTCTTGTTTATACTTTCCCATATTTCAGAAGCAATTTTAACAGGGAAATATGCATCAAACAGTTGGTTAGAAATAGTACTTAGAATAACATGACGACATATACGATTTGCCTTTTCCCATTCAACATAATCAGATTCAGGTTTCGTTTGGGATAAAGCAAATGCAACATTCGATACTTCTAGTGCAGTGAAAACCTTTTCTTGCCATCGTCTGTAATGAACACCATCAAATGTTTCAATTTTGGAAACATCAGGAAGAGGAGTTTGCGAGACTGTCGAAACAGTATCAACTTGGTTGTTTGGCGCAGACGGCGTTACCGATGAAGAAGGAGTTTTGAATCCTTCCATGTTGTTAACCATCGTAGAAACAGAATATACTCTTATGATTGTTGTTCTACGGTGATAATAAACAGACGAAATGTAAACAAGAAGGTATACCAGACTGTTGAGGCGTGCAAGAATGCACTGTCCTTAAGAGTATTTCCGCCTTACTCAACGATGAACGTCGGTGCAGTAGTAATCCACAGCGGGTACCCTCCCAGGATACAACAACAAGAGGAGTGAAGCGTGCACCCGCAAATCCCTCCTCAGGCGAGAGGTCTTTGATCGTTCTTCCAGCGATCACCGGAGAAGCGGCAGCGGCAAAACAACGAACGGAACGATTGTGTCTAGTGTTTCTGTTGCGTGTGTAAAAAATAAAGGAAAGCGTTTGGTTTATAGGAGCCCAGAGATGGATCAACGGCCAACGGACATCTGTTATGTCAAGAGATGCGACACTTGTGGATAAACCCAAGTGTAACAAATGACAAAACTCTGTCGACCGGCCCAAACCCATTTGGACTGCCCCACCATGCGCGTGCGAAGCCCATATCCTATTTTGTTCCTCAATTGTACTATGGACAAGTGTCCATATATAAGGAGGAGGGAAGTCTCCAACACAAGCAATATGAGACTAAACCTTTTGCCTTTTGGTTTGAAATACAACAAAGAAGTACAACAAAACTCTCAACTAAAAAATTGTTCAGTGAGAATATATATAACCAAATATTAGGGGGCAAACTCCCAAATGGAACAACAGGAAGTATAAATGCTATTGGGGCATTTGAATCCTAGATAGCAAACGAACAAAGATAACTGAAATGATTATCTTAAAACACCAACAATCCAACGCCATGTGGAACTGAGACTGTCGGCTTATTCTTTATCTGATGTTGGCAACAGGAGTTAGTCTAAGAAATTGCCTAGCTATTTCCTTACGAGACGTCATTGTTGAAGCTTGACGGTGGCCACTCGAAAGATCAACTTTTTCTTGGTTCACTGGTCTAAAGGGAGACTGTTGTATCATGACTTTTCTTCCTATCATGTAGTCATCAGAGCTGTGCCATGAATAAAGTAATCCCTTTCTGATTTGGTGACTTTAGTGCGGAAGTAAAGAAGAACCGTGTCAAGGTCATTTCTGTATATCAAAGTGAAGATGGAGGTTGAGGGGTATCTGGGAAGAAAAGTCAAAAGTTTCTAGTTTGGCTCCAGGGCTAAGGATGCCACATGAAACAATGGGGATGCCGAAGCTTGCGTCCCCATGAGTGAATGCCGTGCATCATCATACAAGATGGTTCATTCAGTCACTAGGCATTTGTAGGGATGAGTTGATTTTTCTCGTCCTGTTTTTGGAAAGAGTTTTTTGCACCTTCAATATTATAGAGTATCCTCAAGAAAGACTCGTGACTTTCTCTAAAGAGAATAAGCTGACCTTTCCGAAGAGGCGGGTCGGCTGATTTTGTTTCTTTGGTTTCTCTGATTCTGGCTGCTAACCGCCCCGACCATAAAATGTTAAAGCTTCTTTACCTTTTCAAAGTAACCCGGTGGTGGATCGAAGCAGAGCTTTCGACCCTCCCCTCGTTCCGTTCTTCCCCGGGGGTGGCATTCCAAGAGGCATTTTTCCCCTCATGTTCCCGCAACAGTAGTATATGGTTCAAAGCGCCTTGTTCCATCCGGCGTGAATCCCCTCCTAGTATAGTGGAGGTGTTCTTTCTTTTGGCGTTTAGTTTGTACATAAAGGAGGGGTACAAAATTAGCAGATTTAAAACTATACCCATGTTAGGCTTGAGGTGATCACCAGGGACAAAGATACACGAATAACAGATAAAGGATGCCAAAAAGAAAGTAATCATGGTCCATCATTTACTTGAAAATTAATTTGAGAGTGAAAGTATGTAGTTACTTACCCGGTCGACTATAAACTTGTAAATGAAGGTCTCCCCTGGCAGGATTGGGCACTGCATCACGGCCTCCGATCCGTCGCTCCGTGGAGTTCCGATCTGTGAGCAGAGAAAATTTTCAGACGATGTTACTTTGTTACTACTACTGAAGGCGCCATACATTGTTGTCTGCAAATTCAGTATCCAACTACGTACAACCGTGATAATTGTTTATTGCCGGCAATCATATATGGTATGTATCACTGTCATTGTGCTAACTAATCAAGATTCAGTACGGTGTCCCATACTCATTTCACTGAATTCCTACTATCCTCACCTGCCTAATCCCGTGGAAGTGGATTGCAGTGTTCTCTCCAAGCAGCAACTTTCTTTAAGCAGTCCGGCAACTTAAATTGATGGCTGATTTCCCACCTATACAGCCTCACTCGAACGGCAGCAGCAGTCAGCGGTGCCTGAGAAGTGGGCATGCAGAGGAGTGCGGCGATATATAGCCGGAGACATATAAGTGTTTACCTACGGTGTCCGTCACTAATCTATTCAATTGGATAGACGAGGCGAAGAGATGGCGCTTTCTGTTGCTCGTTATGATGGCCATTCTGCTGTATTCCCGGTTCAACTATCCTCGGAACTTCCCACTCATTATATAGGTGAGAAGCTCAGACACACAACTGCTCCTCGCTTTCCTTTTTCCTGTCATATCGCTTAGCCTAATTCAACGCGTCTTGGCTCCTCGTCATCAGCCGTACGTGTTCGATAACAACTCAGTATCGTTAACTTGGTGGAGGAACTTATCAATTAGAAATAAACAGACATTTACTTACTCCGGGCGTGGCATTTGTCAATTGGGACATTGATAGAACCAGTTGCAGTCACAAATCATAATAAGACGGGGGCACATCACAATGCGAGTATGAAAATAATACATCAGGTGGGGCACATCACAATGCGAGTATGAAAATAATACATCAGGTGGGGCACCAAGTTTGATTATGCCTTAAATTTTCTTGCTGAATTAAAGAAACCTATATAGAGCAAGGAAGGAAGGGTAGGACTTGTGCCCTCCCTGCCTCCACGTAGCTCCGTAAATGGATAGAACTGTGTCCAATGACTATTTTTTTTGGCTAGTAGTGATTTTAATCTGATTGGTTGTACCAACCGTGGGTGTGAGCAGCTACACTAAAGGAAGAAATAATATAAACATTCCCTCTTAACCACCTGTAGGACATGTCCCCTCCCTTACCTCCACGTAGCTCCGTCAATGGATAGAACTGTGTCCAATGACTGTTTTTTTTTTTTGCTAGTAGTGATTTTTATCTGATTGGTTGTACCAATCGTGGGCGTGAGCAGCTACACTAAAAGAAGAAATAATATAGACATTCCCTCTTAACCACCCGGCTGTCCACTTGAGCGGAGACCAAGTGCGAGGCATTATACTTTTTGTATAAAATAAGAGAGAAGTATAAGAAAGAAAAGAGAAAGAAAAAAAATATTTTTATAATTTTTTAATTATTTTTTAAAAGTAGAAATATAACCTTTCTAACAAAATTAAAGTTGATATATTTATAGAAAAATAATATTATGACAGAGAAATGACATTTATATTTTGGATATAATATTCTATTTTGGTGTAGAATACTTATATATTGGGGGTATCATATTTCATCAAGTAAATATTTGTATGATACCTTCAAAACAAAAAAATTATACCTCAAAATGTGGGTATTGCATCTCTCTTATTTATCTACGTGAGTATGATACTAATATTTTGGGTTACATTACTCTCTTACTTGGATACATTACTCTCATTTTGGGGTTCGGTACTTGTTTTTTGGATACAATACATCCACAAGTAAATATTAGTATTGTACCTTCAAAATGGGATAATGCACTCCAAAACACGAGTATTGTACCCCTTGTATTCATCTACCCAAGTATAGTACCAATGTTGTGGGACACATTACTCTTATTTTGGGTAGAGTACTAACGTTTACTTATTGACATATTGTATAAAAAACACAGGGTATTATACCTTAAAATATGAGTAATATGGTGTTGTATCCCAAAATAGGAGTAATGTATCTCGAAAGCAAAGGTAATGTTCACGGGAGTTGTAACACCCCTGACCTGGATTTTAGAATAACTCTGTTTGTTTTGATTAAGTAAGTTGTTTAAAACTTTAATATAATCCTATGAGGTGCTTACTAACATGTGACACACTTATGTTTCAAGTTTAGTCTTGTTTGAATAATGTTTGTACAATGTTTGCTTATTTTGGACCAGAGTGCAATTTATCCAAGATAAGGGGATATCTTACAATATGTCACATGTTGAGTGTACCCTAAGTGCTCTAACATCATAAGAGAGATAATGATGTTATGGGGTGCCTTGTGAAGGGCTTAAGTTTCAAGTTGAGCCTAAGTGAATGATGTTTGTGCTTTATGTGCTAGTTTTGGTGTAAATTGCAAATTACCCAAAATAAAGGGTTAACATGCAATTTACCATCTCTAGAGTGTCCCTTCTCTCTCTTAGCATCATCAAGAGGAGAGAGAAAGGAGGTATTGCCTTGTTTGAGTCTTGGGTGAGTGATAGCACTCTTAATGGTGAAAGAACTCAAGAATGGTGAGTACCTTGAACCCTAAATACAGTTGTGTCGAGTTGTGAAGTGTATATGGGAGTGCCTATCAGCTTGGAAGCCATAGAAGAGGTCTCATATCAATTTAGAAACTCTTAAAAGCATTCATATTGGGATAATAAGTTCAAGTAGGGAAGGCTATCAGTTTAGATGTTCCTTGCAAAAGTTGTATCGGTTTGCATATACAGTGATATTGGGTTGTGATATCTTGTCAAAAAAGATACCCAGTGGTCGATACCTCGTCCTTGAATTATCCACAAGAGTTTTCCATGTCAAGATAATCATGGATGCATGGAGTCACCATGCATGGACATGTGTCACCCAAGTGCACATGGTGATGACACCTCACATACACTCTCTCTCATGAGCCTCAACTATATAAGCCTCTCTTTTCACCTCCTAGTAAACATTTCGATCATCATACCATTCGTTTCTTAGTGGACGACCTTAGGATCTCAATGAGCACGAGGAAGGTCAAGCATCTTGCCTAAGGTGAAACTATGGTCATCTTCAACCTTGGGTGGATTACGCTTCTTGGATCATGGTTTCTTCCTTTCTTTATTTTCTCCTTCACTAAGTTTCTAACTATGATACCTTCTTCTTGATGGAGGTGAAGCTATAGCTGAATCTTGGACCTTTGGATAAGTCATCTTCAACCTTGGGAATGTGAATCTTTAGAGCTTGAAGCTCTAGTGGTGATGTAAAGAAGGTAAAACCATCTCTCTACTAATATGGTAAACAAAACTCCAATGAATAGCAACAGAAGTTAAAACTTTGACTATATTCAATTTAATAAAGAGTACATCAAATTTTTTCCAATAAGGGTGTACATGCTTTATACAAATAAAGGATCTAATGTAGAGGGAAACTAAACTACATCAATATATCTCCAACAAAATATCTTAACAAATAAGTCCATGATGGAACTCCTAGTCTTACGTTGGTTCACCGTGCTCCTGTTGCGCACTCTGATCCTAAACTTGGGTGGTTGGGATCACCCAGCAAGATGAGAGTAAAGTATGTGTAAAATTAAATGAATAAGGACATTTAATAGTTTAAAATATGGAAAAGTAAAGATTTACCAAGCTAAGAGATTTTAAGAATATGAGACAAGTAAATAATTAAGAATTCTGCCAAATTAAATTGTAATAGAGTTGCATGCATGATTTAATTTGACTACATTAAACTAATATAGGGTTGAGGCACCTACCTAACCTCAACCTCTGGGTGAGGGAGAAATAACACATTCCCAAGCACTCGAATATATATAAAATGGGGAGAATTATCACATTCCCCTGGGGGTGAATTTACACATGCCCACTATGGGTGGTTGTACTCAAGTACACTACATTAGTTAATTAAATCAATAATTCATCATGCTGAGTAATATAGATTGGAAGAGTGGAAATAAAATCAATATGGCAATGGGGTTCAAAACCCAAGAAGTAATTAAAATAAAGGTTTCAAAAGAAGGCAATAAAGAGGATATAGGCTAAGATAATGCCTCATTGGAAATATTAGGGTTGGATAACAAAATGCCCAACTGAAGGACAAGTATTTAAACTCATATATAAATAGGATTGGAAATACATCATTTCTAAGTTCTAATCATCACTTTCAACAAACTAGCTTGTATCCAAGACAACTTTATCCTAGTTACAATTATATCACATGTATTAGGGTTTATAAAGTATAATGTGTAGAAAATCCTAATTTTGGACCTTCTATGAAAACCATCGATTTAAGACTCAAAACATGGACCAAACAATTACTTGGATTCTCTTGATTCAGAAAACATATTTATTTCTTAACTTTGGAGTTAAATGATTTAGTTACATATTTTAAGGCTTTTATATAATTAAAATGGTATTTATATTAAACATCCAAATAGGGATGAAAAATATGTCTTAAAAACTATAAAATCGGATTGCTTATGTCAAATCCTTTCCAAAGAGTATTTATTTCTATTTTTTTATAATCCTTCGATTTATTATGAATTTTATAAAACTGACTAATCATGTTACTCGAAAATGCCACATGGGTAGAAAGCTTTGCGAAAAGAAGGGAAACAGAGGTCGGGTCCATGCTGAACTGGGCCAATTAAGCATGGCGAGGTAGAGGGTATGCGCTCACGTGGCTCCAATCAGACATGACTAAATAGAAGGGCAAAATGATTAAAGTGCCCTTGTGATGTAAACAATCAATTAGTTTTGTGGGGTCGAGAGTGTCATTTATACAAAGCAAATCTTGTGTTTGTTAGATGAAAGGTGTGTGCAAAGTCCCATAAACCCCCTTGCAAGATAAATCATTCAATTAATTGCACAGTGGCACAATGTTCATTTGACGACCCAGTTTGTTCCCCTTCCGACCATGGCGCCATACACATCAATAGCGAGATCATGGGGCACTGAGGCCTGCAAAGGAAGGTCATTCACATGGAACTGATACTATCAGAGGATTCCTCACACCAAGCCGAGCTCATAGAGCTAAATCTCAAGTTCTGGAGAGTGCATGGGCTCAGGGAGCATCACTGGGAGAAGGAGAAATAGGGGAATGGAATCAGAGTCCAATATCATGGCACTAAAATGAGAGGGAAAACAAGCTATCGTGTGCAAAACACTCGTTATGACAAGGCGATGTCAAAGGACCAATTTATGTGATTGAAAGGCCACTAGGTTGGCAAGGCAACTAGTGTCGGCGAGCATCCGACAGGAGCTATAGGGTGTGGTGATTTAGAGCAAATCGGGGTGAACTAACAATGGGGAAACAAAGAATAGGTGGTAGGGATGATTACTTGCTGCTCAATTGAGCTGAGCGAGGTGGAGGATGCCAGGTGGGGTCCTCATCACTAAAGAAGGATGAGAAGAATGTATGGGAGTTCGGGGCTACCACCAATGAAATTGGATGAAGAGGAGGATTGAGTAAAGTCTGTCGGTGTCCTAGGGTCCCTTAAATAGGTGAAGGAGGAACTATGATGGCGTATGTAAACTTGACGTGGAGGGGCAGTGAAGCCCTAGATTGGACGTTTCTTTGTCCGATCACGAGAGGATATGAGTAGAGGCACATCAAAAATGGCAGAGAGATATGAAGTCAACAGAGAAGAAAGCTTGTGAAAGAGATCATTGAATATGGAGAAAGGGGTCGAGGAATTGTTCACTGTGACTGACTCGCGAAATAACTGAGGTCGAGGATGACGTTTTGACCGTTGGATTGGGTTAGATCTCAGATGATCAAATGGTGACCGTCCAACGAGTGCAGGAGATATAAATAAAATTTGACGGCAAGAAAATAACCAAACTATAGCGCTACATATCGCATTAATGAATTCATATTAAAAACCTTGGCCCTGCTATAATCAATTCTTATAAAATTTATTTGAAGGGTCAAACATGGGTCAAATGACCTCAAATTTGGATCATAGGATAATATTAATGCCTAGATAAATTCTATGCATTTAGATATTTTTTTACATGAGATATGACCCTAAACCACTATATTGGCCATTAATATGTATATTAATGCATATTAAAGGGTGAATTAATAAAAGGCATTTATTTAGCAGATCCTTAAGTAGAAATTCAAAATGGATATTATAAACTCATTCAATAGTCATGTCACACCTCCTATTCTCCTTTGTATTGCTTTATTAACATTTAGGAGGAGAGAGAAAAGAAAAGAGTTATTTCTCTCATTAAATAGCTCAAAACCACATTATTTATCCTTTCTTATATGAAAAATCCATACAACTCTAAATTAATATAATCTATTGATTATCTCTCATTAATGGTCATTTTGCATTATTAGACTCTAGTTAACACACTAGTTGAGATATTTGTGCAGAAACCCATTCATTGAAATGAATGTGGGTCAAATATAATTCACACCATTAAGTATTGCTCAATTTCAAAATTAAGGACAAAGAGGATAGAAAAGATAGGAAAAATTAGGAAAAAGGACAAAAAGGATATGAAGGAAATAAAATCTTGAAAATGGGTTAAATTGCAAATAAACCCAAGATTCAATATGTTACAACACTCCAACCCTTAAAGAGGATTTCGTCCCCGAAATCTCAACAAGAGGGAAGGGTGTGTACGTAACATCCCAACATTAAGAAACTAGGTGGTTACCTCAATCTTGTTGGCTAAATGGACATCTATAAATCCCTTTGTTTTGATTATGACAAACATTTCGTTCTTATTGATCTAACGAGCTACTTGAGTGTGCAGGATTAAGGTGGATGACAAAGCAACTAGGGAAATCCATATGCTTACATTTATGTTTTTCATGCAATGTAATCACTGTTGTAAGAACTTGTACAAATATATAATGTACAAGTACTTAGATTGCATGTAAATCAAGCGTTAGATTCTCCCTAGCTAAACACCATATTTAGACAAGTCATCCCATTCAAATAGGATCACATTTGCACACTCATACATATAGTTAGTGCCTAAATTGAAACATTGAAACAGGATCAATCTCGGTCGACAAACTCCTCGACCGAGACACTCTCGGTCGACAATCTTCTCGACCGAGAAAGATCCAAAGTAGCCGTTAGACACAACAGACAAGTTAGTTGGCAGTTGGAGAAAGACGTTGCAAATCACTTGTTCCAGAGAGCCTGTCGGTCGACAAAAGTTCGACCGAGTAGGTGTCTCGGTCGACCATTTGTCGACCGAGACGGTCTCTGACAGCAACTGCAGAATTAATTAATTAGCCGTTGTTAAAGCAACAACTTTGTACCTAACAGCTAGTTAAGCACTTAGAAATCCCTAGAAGTTGTCTAGAACGTCCTTAAGCATCCTTAGGCCATTCCTATAAATAGGACAAGCCATAGGACACTCAAACTCACTTGTTACACTTGAGAAATACTTGAGCACACTTGAGCAATCTGTTGTGAGCAAATTGAGCTTTGTGAACATTGGCTACTTCCTTCTTTAGCTCATAATTCGTGTCCTATAGGCTAGTATCTCCTACCCACTGCAATCACAAGTCCACACACTTGGTTAGGAGATCTATACGCTTGATCTAAGCAAATCAAGCCTTGGGCTACAAAGGATAAGTTGTAATTTCCTTTTTCTTTCTTGTTTCCTATTATTGTTTGTACTCTCCTTGCTACTCCTAGGTTGGAGGCTGCGGATTGGAGAGGGTGAAGATCTTCTTGGCGAAGAAGGAGACTTTGAGCTACTTCAGAAGGCTGGTGCAACGGGAGGTTACTTCTAGAGAGGAAGGCTACTTCAAGGGGGAGCTTGAAGTTACTTCAAAGCAGGCTACCTCAAAGTTGGTGCACCTACTTCAAGTGAAGGTTGTTCAAAGGGTGTAAGGGAAAGTATTGTATTTTGTATAAATCCTCGAGAGGTAATAAAATAAATACTTTCAAATCCCGATTGGGTAAGCAACCGGGTAGTGGACTGACAACTATAGTATTTTCTATAGTTGGAACCACTCTAAACACCTGTCTCTTTCTTCCTATCTCAATTGTGGTTGTTTGAATTCAATAAATTGTTAAAATAATTCAAAAACTCTATTCACCCCCCCTCTAGTGTTTTTCAATTGGTATCAGAGCAGGCTTCAAGGAACCCTAACCAGGTCTTGAAGAATGGAGGGACATAGTGAAAGGTGCTGCTTGGACAAAACCACAACATGCTGCAATTGGTGCTTAGGAACAAGCCACAAAACAACCAGATGCCCATGGAGATCAAAGGAAGAGGATAAGCACAAAGAATGTCTTATTGCTACAACTAGTGAAGAAGAAGAGGAGGTAAGTCTTTATGATTTATCTAAAGAATAACTAGTTGCTAGTCTTGAAAAAACACATATTAAATATATTGAGTGCAAGAAGAAATTAAAGAAATCAAATAAAGCAAACGATGAATTACATGCTAAGCTTCTTGCCATGACATCCGAAAATGAAGATCTTAAAAAATTCATAGAAGATTATGATAATAAGATAAAGTCTATAGAGGCAAATTGCAATTTACTTTCCTTGGAAAAGATCAATTTGCAGACTCAAGTAAACGATCTTCAAAAACAACCATTATTGTGCACCCATATAGATTATGACACTATTCTTAAAGAAAGAAATTCATTGTCATCTAATCTAGACCAAGCAAAAATAGATATCAAGAAAAGAATGGATGAGATTGCCAAGCTACAACAACAAGTTCGTAGTTTGAATAACAATGGCATTCTTGATCAAATTCTAGATAATCCCTATCAACAAATTGGGAGAAGGGGACTAGGTTACAAGCCTAAAGGGAAATCCCATCAACAACCTAGTCGGAGAAAGTCACAAACCCATCAATCTATATATGTACCTAAAAGGACATCCTCACCCAAGGACGACATAGGACACAACCATAGAAAAATATATGAGGTTGACTCAATATGTTGTCATTACTGTTTGCGCCTCGGTCACTATTCTTTTTCATGCCCTTACAAAAGAAGAGATGTTGAGTTAGTTTGGGTTCCTAAACCTCCAAACTAAACAAATAAGATTTAGTTGAGATATGACCAAAGACATTAGTTGCATATTTCTATGTCTATCTCAACTCAACATAATGAGATTACAAATAAATGTAAGTATCTAAATAATTAACTCACATAATTATGTTTTAACAGTTCCAGGAATCTTGTCGGTCGAAAAACTGTCGACCGAAAGACCTTTGATCGAACAATTGTCGACCGAGCACATCACTGTTCTCCAGTTTACTACAAAATTGCTGCAGATGAAATTGCTATCTACTTATGATTGATGACTGGATATGTTTGGAAATCATTTTTAAATGAAATTAATATTAGTTCATTTCCTAGATGATTTAAGTTTAAACTAAAATTATGCTTAGTTCAATGAAAAGAAAATTCATATGTTCACATGATTGTTCCTAAACGTATCTTCTGATATACAAATCATGTGATGGAATCATCATTATATGCTGTTATTATTACACCATGGATATGCTTTCATTATTGGGTGCGCATAAATAATGAAAATTGTATGGATCCATGAAAATATATATATAGGCAAGAAAAATGATTTATTGGTCATATATTATTGCTTGCAACACATAAAGATAAAAATCTCTAAATTAGTATCTTTGAAGATTTGAGATAATTAATTGTGCCTTCAATTAAGAATCATATTAAGTATTATGCTTCAACTTGACATTTAATTTTATGCAGATATTATACTCAATATATTCAATCTGAAAATCTGCAAAATTTGCCTCTTGGTCAAAATAAAATTTGACCAAGGGGCGCTATGGTCGTAGTCAAAGTCGACCTAAAATCAGTTTGACACAATACTTATTTTAATATCATTTTTATTAAAAAGAACCATAAACTTATGATCACAAAATTGTCCAAATATTGGTAATAACAATATCCACAATATTTCTCCCTTAATATATATATATGCTCTACAAAAGTAGTCCATCAAAATATTGGTAATATGTCATTTGCACAAAAATTAGCTACCCAGTAAGTTCGTCGGTCGACAAACTCTTCGACCGACAACCTCTCGGTCAGCCTATTTCTTTCGACCGACAGACCTAAAATAAAAACTACATCGTACACACTTCCAGTCGACGATTGTTCGACCGAGACAATGTCGGTCGACAATTGTTCGACCGAGAATTAGTCGTTGGATACGACCGTTGTAAACCGACCGTTATGACCGGTTATGGCCGTTATATGACCGTTATAAATCCTACCGTTGGGGAGCCGAGTGGCGTGTCTGCAACATGACCGTTGCGGACGCTCGGTCGACGAATCGTCGACTGACCTGGTCGCTGGATTGTTATAAAAGGAACCAAAAACGGGTCACTTCCTCACACTTGCATACTCTTGCTTCCATAGGCTCTCTCTAGTACATTTTTGTGCAACTCTTTAGCATCCTCATCCTCAAGCCTTCCTTGCTTCTTCTCCACCCTCAAGCAACACAATGGCCTCATCATCTACTCGTGGGAAGAAGAAGGTCGCCGGCAGGAAAGGAAGGGAAGCTCGGGAAGCTACTCCACCACTGACGATCATCAACGACATTGCCTTCGTCAATGGAGATGCTGCTGATCGATATCTACGGCTTTCCTCCAAAGCTCCTCTTCCACGATGACCAGTTGAAGTTATGGACTTTCTCAACATCGTTGATCTGGAGGATCTCTTTGAAGTGCAAAAGTTGAAGGAATTCATCAACCCTTCTTTCCCTTCCTATTCCATCAAGGTAGTGAGTGAATTCTATGCTAACCTCATCTCCCACTCTGAAAATGAAACCATCTTCTTCTATACTATGGTCAACGGGCATAGCTTCTGATTTACTGAAGGGGATATTCTTGGCATGCTAAATATTGACATAGATGAATATCAAGACACCCTTGACCTTACTTCTGGAAACCCACTTAATCAATTTGCCCAAGATGACCAAACCGGTTAGTCTTAGTGACATAAAAAGGACCATTTTTCAATCCAATACAACCTGTCACGAAGATAGAGGCACATATTATGCTATAAATCTCAAACCAGCTGCTAGGATTGTAAACCTTATTGTTTCAACAAACATACATCCTAGAGCCAATAAATCTGAAGTTCCTATTTTTCGTATGTGTCTAATATATGCCATTATCCAACGTATTCCCACAAATTTTATCCGCATCATTCTTAAAAACATGCTTGAGTTTTCTGGCAATCCTCCATATGCTGATTTTGTATGCCAAATTACTCAACATTTCCTTAAGACTCAACTTGAGGATATGGGATATACATGGGAGCGTAGACTACAAAAGATAAGTAAGAATACCGTAGAAAAAATCGGAATTGATTTTGGTCATAAAAGGGCTAGAGTAGAAGGAGAAACATGTCATCAAGACATACCACCACCTCCTCCTCCTACTAACCTATCACATGATCCCATTCAAAACACTCTTACTTATATTGCTGGCTCCCAATATCACCTTAGCAGACAACTAGACTATAATCATCATGCCATGACTTATATAAACCAAAGAATGCAAACCCTTTCCCCAAATCAACCTGATGAATATCCGTATTCGTTAAATCCTGGCATGCTCAATCCTTACAATCCTTCGTACAACTATTATCAAACTCCACCTCCACCATCTATGGATCTTACGCATACTTAGTACTCATCCATGCAACTGCAAGATATTGCCGCTCATTTCCGATTTGACCGAGTTCCTACATTCTTGGAAGCATATGCTTTAACCAAGACAGGTGCTCTGGATTGGGAATCTTTGGTTAAATATTATGGAGCTGAGTCGTTTCTTGGGAAAGACCCGGATGTTGATGTAATTCTTAAATCTTTCCAGTGAGTGTTGGAGCTATATTAGTTGTAATGACATCTCTTGCATGATTGTAATAAATGGGTCATCTCTATATGATTTGTCTATTTTTCTATGCTTGTAATACATTCCATGCTTTTAATAAAATTGGTCATCTTTACTTCATTCCAATGGATATTTTTCTAAAGAGCATATGAGACATCTTCAAAATATGGATCATCATTGTAGAGCATACAAAATAAGGGGAGTAATAAATAAAAAAATGCAACCTTTAAAATTGTGGCTAAATTGACAACGATCCATGACATAATTACTTAAAACAGTTATGAAACAAATCCAGACACATTCTCGGTCGAGAAACTGTTCGACCGAGAACACTATCGGTCGAGAGATCGTCGACCGAGCAGGCTTCTGTTGTCAAATCTGACATAAATCTTCTGAAATTGTTTTTCAATCAACCTAGTTTGCTATCAAACTGTTATTGATGATTGAATTAACATGCAAATCAAGAATAAAATCTTGGAAGACAATTATTGTAGCAAGACATTATTTTACTCTTAGTATACTTTTGATAAAGGTCAAAATCAAAATTTAAAATCATTTGTGACCTTAGAAGCCTTAAATTGCTTTAAATTGTAAGATTAAGGGGGAGCTCATAAAAACAAATTTGATTATTTGATTAAGAGGCTTACAAAAACGTTGTAAACATCATTTGAAGCTTGTTAATATCTTAGTATTTTTACTCTTGGATATAAAGAAATCTATGAATGATCTTGTACTTAAAGGAACTCTCTAAACAAATCCTTGCATTTGGTTAGAGACATTTTTATGTACTCTAAGATTAAAGGATTCTCATTTCATTTTTAGGATTTAAACATCTCTTGTAAAATGAGTAAGAAATCAATATATATGCCATGAACCTAACAGGACCTCATATTATTTCAAGGCTTAACATCCTTTGTAAATGATTGAGAAACAAATTGTGGCTAAAATGATAATACATCCATGTTCCTAATAAAATACCTATTTAAGGGGGAGCATAATATAAAACTAAGGGGAAGAAGAAATATTAAACTTGGATATCTTTTTGAAATGACAAAGGGGGAGAAAGAATATAAAATCAAAATGAGTTTCATCTTGATGGCCAGCATTCACTTGCAAAAACAAGAATGGCTACAAAAGGTAAATTTCAGGTATGAAACTCACATGCTTTATATTTCCTTATTTCATATTTTGGAAATGTTTGTCATCTTCAAAAAGGGGGAGATTGTTGGCTAAATGGACATCTATAAATCCCTTTGTTTTGATTATGACAAACATTTCGTTCTTATTGATCTAACAAGCTACTTGAGTGTGCAGGATTAAGGTGGATGACAAAGCAACTAGGGAAATCCATATGCTTACATTTATGTTTTTCATGCAATGTAATCACTGTTGTAAAAACTTGTACAAATATATAATGTACAAGTACTTAGATTGCATGTAAATCAAGTGTTAGATTCTCCCTAGCTAAACACCATATTTAGACAAGTCATCCCATTCAAATAGGATCACATTTGCACACTCATACATATAGTTAGTGCCTAAATTGAAACATTGAAACAGGATCAATCTCAGTCGACAAACTCCTCGACCGAGACACTCTCGGTCGATAATCTTCTCGACCGAGAAAGATCCAAAGTAGCCGTTAGACACAACAGACAAGTTAGTTGGCAGTTGGAGAAAGACGTTGCAAATCACTTGTTCCAGAGAGCCTGTCGGTCGACAAAAGTTCGACCGAGTAGGTGTCTCGGTCGACCATTTGTCGACCGAGACGGTCTCTGACAGCAACTGCAGAATTAATTAATTAGCCATTGTTAAAGCAACAACTTTGTACCTAACGGCTAGTTAAGCACTTAGAAACCCCTAGAAGTTGTCTAGAACGTCCTTAAGCATCCTTAGGCCATTCCTATAAATAGGACAAGCCATAGGACACTCAAACTCACTTGTTACACTTGAGAAATACTTGAGCACACTTGAGCAATCTGTTGTGAGCAAATTGAGCTTTGTGAACATTGGCTACTTCCTTCTTTAGCTCATAATTCGTGTCCTATAGGCTAGTATCTCCTACCCACTGCAATCACAAGTCTACACACTTGGTTAGGAGATCTATACGCTTGATCTAGGCAAATCAAGCCTTGGGCTACAAAGGATAAGTTGTAATTTCCTTTTTCTTTCTTGTTTCCTATTATTGTTTGTACTCTCCTTGCTACTCCTAGGTTGGAGGCTGCGGATTGGAGAGGGTGAAGATCTTCTTGGCGAAGAAGGAGACTTTGAGCTACTTCAGAAGGCTGGTGCAACGGGAGGTTACTTCTAGAGAGGAAGGCTACTTCAAGGGGGAGCTTGAAGTTACTTCAAAGAAGGCTACCTCAAAGTTGGTGCACCTACTTCAAGTGAAGGCTGTTCAAAGGGTGTAAAGGAAAGTATTGTATTTTGTATAAATCCTCGAGAGGTAATAAAATAAATACTTTCAAATCCCGATTGGGTAAGCAACCGGGTAGTGGACTGACAACTATAGTATTTGCTATAGTTGGAACCACTCTAAACACCTGTCTCTTTCTTCCTATCTCAATTGTAGTTGTTTGAATTCAATAAATTGTTAAAATAATTCAAAAACTCTATTCACCCCCCCCTCTAGTGTTTTTCAAATCTATGGTACTTCACATGCTCTACTCATAAGTCAGGTTTTACTAAGGTTTCCATTATTCATATTATCTTTTATCAAATATAAAACAATTAACATTTTGGATTATTAGCATTATATCCATTATAAAATTACATCGTCTTTATTATTCTATTACTTGTGTCATGTTATATTCACATTGTTATCAAAATAATTATATCTTAACATTATGTACAAATCATTTGTATTGCTCATTTAGTAATTAAGAACTTTAAGCACAGTTAAGATTTACTAAATCATCTCAATATTTATAAATATATTAGATCACAATCCTTAATAACTTGAATTTAATCTCCATTATCTTCATATTACCATCATACATAATTATCACAGACTATTTTGAAAGAAGTTGATAATATTATCCACCAAGTTATTAAGTTTACAATAATTCCAAATAATGTCACACATTGTCATATCACCTTTCATACTCATATTAATGTCATCATTAACCATTTTCTCATATTTATTCACATATTATTTTCAGTTATACACATCATCACATTTGGCATTTATTCATGTTTATGTGAATCCAATTACTCTTTTTCATATTTGAGTTATTATATGTATTTGAGTGAATAAGGTGAAACATATTGTATATTAATGAATTGATCCATATACTAGGTTATGATTAGGTGATTATATTCCATTTATATGTATCAAGCTATATTATTGAGGATGACACCTAATGTCACTAGTGTACTATGAAAGGCATTAATGATGTATAGGTTAAGGTTGGATTATTACATCTTAGGGTTTAGGTCATCATGACCATTACATGTTATGCATTTATCTTATAATTAAGGTGACATGTTCAACATTATGTGTACTCACAATTCATGAGTTACTCATACTATGTGCATTGAGTATTTGTTAGGGTTCAAGCATATGAACTATTCCTTAGATGACTTATTATATATTCATTAGTGTATAAACAAACAAGTTAAATTATAATTATAATTTGTTTGGTCAATACTAATCATATAAGCTCACTAATCTCTTATCTGTGGAGTTAGAGTTTCTAATTCCTAGGTGGCTAGATTTTTCTATGTTATAGGATTCCATACCCCTAAAAAGGGATTTCGTCCTCAAAATCAACAAATGAAAAATCTATCAAAGTACTACTACTACCACTACTACACCCCTTAAAAGGGTTGACCTGCCAAGTCAAACTAAACTAGAGGTAAAAGAGTGAGTCTAATTAAACCATGTATAAGATATAACACTTAAATATTTTACTATCAACTATTACCAAACTTCAAGGGCTATTATAAGGTAGACTACCCCTAAACATGGAAATCTAAGACTTGTATAAGGAACTTATAGTGATAAGGTGATTTTTTTTTGGGTAACTAAATCATCATATTAGGTTCGTAAGGATACTCAACGTTGAGGTTATTTGCCTAAAGGTATGCTATTTTGGATAATCAGTATCAGCTCAGGCCAGGCCGATGTCATATGGATCTGGGAGTCCTCGTAAACCAAGCTAGTGGCGTGACTAATAGGATAATCACCTAAAAGTTGACTAAAGATACTTCTAATGTGAAATTCTTATGGTCCTAAATCAACTTCTCACCATAGGTCAATTCTAAGGTGAATATCTTAACTAAAGGGAAACTATATGAGGTAAGGGTTTCTAACTAGGGAGACAAATTGAAATAGTCAAGATTGCGACTACCATGGGCTCTGATACCATGTTGTGAAGAAGTTGAAACCACCTCTCTACTAAATATGGTAAACAAAACTCTAATGAATAACGGCAGAAGAAAAAACTTTTGACTATATTCAATTTAATAAAGAGTACTTCAAATTTTTTCCAATAAGGGTGTACATGTTTTATATAAATAAAGGATCTAAGGTAGAGGGAAACTAAACTACATCAATATGATTCCAACAAAATAACTTAACAAATAAGTCCATGATAGAACTCCTAGTCTTAGGCTGGTTCACAATGCTCCTATTGCGCACTCTGATCCTAAACCTAGGTGGTTGGGATCACCCAGCAAGAGGAGAGGAAAGTATGTGTCAAATTAAATGAATAAGGAAATTTAACAGTTTAAAATATGGCAAAGTAAAGATTTACTAAGATAAGATATTTCAAGAGTATGAGACAAGTAAATAATTAAGAATTATGCCAAATCAAATTGTAATAAAGTTGCATGCATGATTTAATATGACTACATTAAACTAATATAGGGTTGAGGCACCTACCTAATCTCAAACTCTAGGTGAGGGAAAAATAACACATTCCAAAGCACCCAAATATATATAAAATGGATAGAATTATCACATTCCCTTGAGAGAATTTACATATCCACTATGGGTGGTTGTACTCATGTACACTACATTAGTTAATTAAGTCAATAATTCATCAATCTGGGTAATATAAATTGGCAGAGTGGAAATAAAAGCAATATAGCATTGGGGTTCAAAACCCAAGAAGTAATTGAAATAAAGGTTCCACAAGAAGGCAATAAAGTGAATAAAGGCTAAGACAATGCCTCATTGGAAATATTAGGGTTGGATATCAAAATGCCCAACTGAAGGACAAGTATTCAAACTCATATATAAATAGCATTACACATACATAATTTTTGAGTTCTAATCATCACTTTCACCAAACTAGCTTGTATCCAAGACAACTTTATCCTAGTTACAGTTATATCACATGTATTAGGGTTTATAAAGTATAATGCGTACAAAGCCCTAATTTTGGAACTTCTATAAAATCCATCAATTTAGGACTAAAAACTTGGACCAATCGATTACTTGGATTCTTCTTATTAAGAAAACATATTTATTTCTTAAATTTGAAGTTAAAATGAATTAGTTACATATTTTAAGGCTTTTTATATAATCAAAGTGGTATTTATATTAAACATCAAAATAGGGATGCAAAACATGTCTTGAAAACTACAAAATTAGATTCCTTATGATAAATCCTTTCCAACGAGTATTTATTTGTATTTTTCTAATCATCCTTTGATTTACTATAAAATTATATAAAACTGACCAATTAGGTTATTCAAAAATGCCACATGGGCAGAAAGATTCGAGAAAAGAAGGCACACGAAGGTTGGACTCAGACTAACCTGGGCCAATCATGCATGGCTAGGTAGTGGGTTTGCACTTGTGTGGCTCAATCAGATGCAACTAAACAGAAGGGTGAAAAGATTAAATTGCCCTTGCGACGTAAATAAATTAATTAGTTTTGCGGGGATGAAAGTGGCATTTATACAAAGAGAAGCTTGCCTTTGCTAGATTAAAAGTGTGTGTGAAGTTCAAAAACACCCTTGTGAGATAAATCATTCAATTAATTGTGTAGGGGCACCACGGTCGTTTGATGACCTGGTTTGTTCCCCTTCCGGCCATGGCGCCAAACGCATCAACAGAGAGATCAGGGGGCGTTGAGGCTTGCTGAGGAAGGTCATTTGTGTGGAACTGATACCGTCAGAGACTTCCTCACACCAGGTCAAGCTCATAGAGCCAAATCTCAAGTTCTAGAGAGTATAAGGGCTTGGGGAACACCACTCGGAGAAGGAGAAATAGAGGAATGGAATCAGAGTCCAGTATCATGGCACGAAAATGGGGAGGGAAAACAAGCTATCATGTGCAAAACACTCACAATGGCAAGGCGATGCCAAAGGACCAATTTCCATGATTGAAGGGTCACTATGTGGCCAAGGTGACTAGCACTAATGAGTAGTTGATAGGAGCTATAGGACATGGTGACTCAAAGCAAATTAGGGTGAACTAACGATGGGAAAACAAAGGATAGGTGGAAATGATGATTACATGCTTCTCAATTGAGTCGAGCGAGGTGGAGGATGTCGTGCGGGGTCCTCATCGCTGGAGAAGGATGGGAAGCAGTTCTGGGAGTTCCGGGCTACTAGCAATAAAATTGGATGAAGAGGAGTGATGAGTGAAGTTTGTCAGTGCCCTAGGGTCCCTTAAATAGGTGAAGGAGGGACTATGATGGCGTATGTAAACTCGACGTACAGGGGCAGCGAAGCCCTTGATTGGGCATTTCTTCATTTGGTCATGAGAGGAGGTGAGTAAAGGCTCATCCAAAATAATGAAGAAAGACGAAGTCAATGGAGAAGAAAGCTTGCAAAATTGATCATTGAATAGGGAGAAAGGGGTTGAGGAATCGTTCACTGTAACTAAATCACGAAATAACTCAGATAGATGATGACATTTTGACTATTGGATTGGGTTAGATCTCAGATGATCAAATTGTGACCGTCCAATTAGTGCAGGTGATATAAGTAACGCATGAAGGTGAGAAAATAATGGAACGAATACGCTACATATTGCATTAATGAAATCAGATTAATAACCTTGGTCATACTATAATCAATTCTTATAAAATCAATTTGAAAGGTCAAACATGGATCAAATGACCTCAAATTTGGACCATAGGATAATATTAATGCCTAGATAAATTTTATGCATCTAGATTTTCATTTTATAAGAGATATGACCCTAAACAATTAAACTATCCATTAATGTGTATATTAATGCATTTTAAAGGGTGAATTAATAAAGGGCATTTCTTTGGCAAATCCTTAAGTAGAAATTCGAAATGGATATTATAAACTCATTCAATAGTCATGTCACACCTCCTATTCTCCTTTTTATTTCTTTATTAACATTTAGGAGGAGAGATAAAATAAAAGAGTTATTTCTCTCATTAACTAACTCAAAACTACATTATTTATCATTTCTTATCCCAAAAATCCGTAAAAACTCTAAATTACTATAATCTATTGATTATCTCTCATTAATGGTCATTTTGCATTATTAGACTCTAGTTAACACACTAGTTGAGATATTTGTGCAAAAACCCATTCATTGAAATGAATGTGGGCCAAATATAATTCACACCATTAAGTATTGCTCAATTTCAACATTGAGGACAAAAAGGATAGAAAAGATAGGAATTTAGGAAAAAATAAAAAAAGGATATGAAGTAAATAAAATCTTCAAATGGGTTAAATTGCAAATAAACCCAAGATTCAGTTTGTTATAGCACTCCAATCCTTAAAGAGGATTTCATCCCTGAAATCTAAACAAGAGGGAAGGGTGAGTATGTAACATCCTATAATTTGGCAACCAGGTGGTTACCTCTGATCTATAATACTTCACATGCTCTATTCATAAGTCAGGTTTTACTAAGGCTTCCATTATTCATATTACCTTTTATCAAATATAACACAGTTAACATTTTGGCTTATTAGCATTATCTCCATTATGAAATTACATCATCTTTATTATTCTATTACTTGTGTCATGTTACATTCACATTGTTGTCAAAAGAATTATATCTCAACATTATGTACAAATCATATGTATTTCTCATTTACTAATTAAGAATTTTAAGCACAGTTAGGATTTACTAAATCATATCAATATTTATAAATATGTTAAATCACAATCCTTAATAACTAGAATTTTATCTCCATTATTCTCATATTGCCATCATATAGAATTATCATAGATTATTTGTAAGAAGTTCATAATATTATCCAACAAGTTATTAAGTTTACAATAATTCTGAATAATGCTACACAATGTCATATCACTTTTCATACTCATATTAATGTCATCATTAATCATTTTCTCATATTTACTCACTTATTATTTTCAATTATACACATCATCACACTTGGCATTTATTCATGCTTATGTGAATACAATTACTCTTTATCTTATTTGAGTTATTGTATGTATTTGAGTGAATAAGGTGGAACTCATTCTATATTAATGAATTGATGCATATACTAGGTTATGATTAGGTTATTATATTCCATTTATATGCATCAATCTATATTATTGAGTATGACACCTAATGTCACTAATGTACCATTAAAGGCATTCAAGATGTATAGGTTAAGGTTGGATGATTACATCTTAGGGTTTAGGTCATCCTGACCATTACATTTTATGCATTTATCTTATAATTAAGATGACACGGTCAACATTATGTGTATTCACAATTTGTGAGTTACTCATATTATGTGCATTAAGTATTTGTTAGGGTTCAAGCATATGAACTATTCCCTAGATGACTTATTATATATTCATTAGTGTACAAACAACAAGTTAAATTATAATTACAATTTGTTTGGTCAATACTAATCACATAAGCTCAGTAATATTATAATCTATGGAGTTAGAGTTTCTAATTCCAAGGTGGCTAGATTTTTCTATGTTATAGGATTCCATCCCCCTAAAAAGGGATTTTGTCCTCGAAATCAGCAAATGCAAAATCTATCAAGGTACTACTACTACCACTACTCCACCCCTTAAAAGGGTTGACCTACCAAGTCAAACTAAACTAGAGGTAAAAGAGTGAGTCTAATTAAACCATGTATAAGATCTAACACTTAATTGTTTTAGTATCCACTATTACCAAACTTCAAGGGCTATTAAAAGGTAGACTACCCCTAAACATGGAAATCTAAGACTCATATAACGAACTTATAGTCATAAGGTGATTTTGTTTGGGTAACCAAATCATCATATTAGGTTCCTAAGGATACTCAACATTGAGGTTATTTGCCTTAAGGTATGCTATTTT
This sequence comes from Alisma plantago-aquatica, assembly GCA_963693085.1. Lineage (NCBI taxonomy): Eukaryota > Viridiplantae > Streptophyta > Magnoliopsida > Alismatales > Alismataceae > Alisma > Alisma plantago-aquatica. The sequence continues at coordinate 723,449,454 of OY856413.1, forward strand.
GTACAATCAGTATCTGCTCAGGCCAGGTCAGTGTAATATGGATCTGGGAGTCTCGTAAACCAAGCCAGTGGCGCAGAGGAAATTTTTACCAGCCCCCAGACCCTGACCCTTTCTAGGAACCCTTACTTTAAACTTATGTCCTAGTATCTACCTAATAGGATAATAACCTAAAAGTTGACTAAAGATACTTCTAATATGAAATTCTTCAGGTCCTAAATCAACTTCTCAACATGGGTCAATTCTAAGGTGAATATCTTAACTAAAGGGAAACTATATGAGGTAAGGGTTTCTAACTAGGGAGACAAATTGAAATAGTAAAGACTACGACTACCGTGGGCTCTGATACCATGTTGTAAGAACTTGAAAACACCTCTCTACTAAATATTGTAAACAAAACTCCAATGAATAGTAGTAGAAGATAAAACTTTTGACGATATTCAATTTAATAAAGAGTACTTCAAATTTTTTGCATTAAGGGTGTACATGCTTTATACACATAAAGGATATAAGGTAAAGGGAAACTAAAATAGATCAATATGTCTCCAGAAAAATATCTTAACAAATAATTCCATGATAGAACTCCTAGTCTTTGGCTGGTTCACCATGCTCTCGTTGTGCACTCTGATCCTAAACCTGGGCGGTTGGGATCACCCAACAAGAGGAGAGGAAAGTATGTGCCAAATTAAATGAATAAGGACATTTAACAGTTTAAAATATGGTAAAGTAAAGATTTACTAAGCTAAGAGATGTCAAGAGTATGAGACAATTAAATAATTAAGAATTATGCCAAGTCAAATTGTATAAAGTTGCATGCATGATTTAATATGACTACAATAAACTAATATAGGGATGAGGCACCTACAAAACCTCTACCTTAGGGTGAGGGAGAAATAACACATTCCCAAGAACCTACATATATATAAAATGGGGAGAATTATCACATTCCCCTAGGCAAATTTACACATGTCCACTATGGGTGGTTGTACTCATGTATACTATATTAGTTAATTAAGTCAATAATTCATCATGTTGGGTAATATAAATTAGCAGAGTGGAAATAAAATCAATATAGCATTGGGGTTCAAAACCCAAGAAGTAATTGAAATAAAGGTGCCACAAGAAGGCAATAAAGAGAATAAAGGCTAACGCAATGCCTCATTGGAAATATTAGGGTTGGATATCAAAATTCCCGACTAAAGGACAAGTGTTCAAACTCATATATAAATAGGATTGCACATACATCGTTATCGAGTTATAATAATCACTTTCACCAAACTATCTTGTATCCAATACAACTTTATCCTAGTTACAACTATATCACATGTATTATGGTTTATAAAATATAATGTGTCGAAAACCCTAATTTTAGAAATTCTATGAAAACCATCAATAAACTTGGACCAATCGATTACTTGGATTATCCTTATTAAGAAAACATATTTATTTCTTAAATGTAGCGTTAAAATGAATTAGTTACATATTTTAAGGCTTTTAATATCATTAAAAATGGTATTTATATTAAACATCATAATAGGGATTCAAAACATGTTTTAAAAACTACAAATCAGATTCCTTATGATAAATTCTTTCCAACGAGTATTTATTTGTATTGTTCTGGTAATCCTTTGATTTACTATGAATTATATAAAACTGACCAATCGAGTTAGTTGAAAATGCCACGTGGGCAGAAAGCTTCACGAAAAGAAAGGACATGGAGGTCAGGCCCACGCTGACCTGGGCCAATCATGCATGACCAGGTAGCGGATTCGCACTTGCGTGGCCCAATCAGAGACAACTAAATAGAAGGGAAAAAGATTAAAATGCCCTTGTGACGTAAATAAATCAATTAGTTTTGCAGGGTTGAAAGTGTCATTTATACAAAATGAAGCTTGCCTTTGCTAGATCAAAAGTATGTGTGAAGTCTCGAAAACACCCTTGCGAGATAAATCATCCAATTAATTATGCAGGGCCACAACGGTCATTTGGCGGCCTGGTTTGTTCCCCTTTCGGCCATGGCACCATACGCATCAACAGAGAGATCATGGGGCATTGAGGCTTGAGGAGGAAGGTCGTTCGTGTAGAACTGATACCTTCAGAGGCTTCCTCACACCAAGTTGAGATCATAGAGCCAAATCTCAAGTTCTAGAGAGTATAGGGGCTCGAGGAGCATCACTCAGAGAAGGAGAAATAAGGGAATGGAATCGAATTCCAGTATCATGGCACAAAAATGAGGAGGAAAAACAAGCTATCATGCACAAAACACAAGTGATTGCAAGGCGATGCCAAAAGACCAATTTTCATGATTAAAGGGCCACTTGGTGGCCAAGGTGACTAGTGTTGGCAAGCATCTGACAGGAGCTATAGGATGTGATGACTCGGAGAAAATCTGGTCTAACTAACGATGGGAAAACAAAGGATAGGTGGTAGGGATTATTACCTACTGCTTAATTGAGCCGAGCGAGGTGGAGGATGTTGGGCGGGTTCCTCATCACCGGAGAAGGATGAGAAGTAGGTCTGGGAGTTTGAGGCTACCAGCTATTTAATTGGATGAAGAGGAGTGTTGAGTGAAGTCTATCGTTGCCCTAGGGTCCCTTAAATAGGTGAAGAAGGGACTATGATGGTCTATATGACGTGGAGGGGTAGTGAAGCCCTAGATTGGGCGTTTCTTCATCCAGTCACGAGAGGAGATGAGTAAAGGCTCATCCAAAATGACAGAGAAAGACAAAATCAATGGAGAAGAAAGCTTGCGAAACAGATCATTGAATAGGGAGAAAGGGGTCGAGGAATCGTTCACTGTAACCGACTCGTGAAATAACTGAGGTAGATGATGACATTTTAACTGTTGGATTGGGTTAGATCTTAGATGATCACATGGAGACTATTTGATTAGCACTGCTGATATAAGTAATGTGTGACGGTGAGAAAATAATGTAACTATTGTGCTACATATCGCATTAATGAAATCGGATTAAAAACCTTGGTCATAAGATAATCAATTGTTATAAACTCACTTTGAAGGGTCAAACATGGGTCAAATGACCTCAAATTTGGACCATAGGGTAATATTAATGCCTAGATAGATGTTATTCATTTAGATTTTTCTATTACATGAGATATGACCCTAAACCACTATATTGGCCATTAATGTGTATATTAATGCATTTTAAAGTGTGAATTAATAAAAGACATTTCTTTACAAATCCTTGAGTAAAAATTCGAAATGGATATTATAAACTCATTCAATAGTCATGTCACACCTCCTATTCTCCTTTTTATTACTTTATTAACATTTAGGAGGATAGAGAAAAGAAAGGAGTTATTTCTCTCATTAACTAACTCAAAACCGTCATTATTTATCATTTCTTGTCTGAAAAAGCCGTAAAAACTCTAAATTAATATAATCTATTGATTATCTCTCATTAATGGTCACTTTGCATTATTAGAATCTAGCTAACACACTAGTTGAGATATTTGTGCGAAAACACATTCATTGAAATGAATGTGGGTCAAATATAATTTACACCATTAAGTATTGCTCAATTTCAACTTTGAAGACAAAGACAATAGATAAGATAGGAAAATTTAGGAAAAAGGATATGAAGGATAAAATCTTGAAAATGGGTTAAATTGCAAAAAAATCAAGATTCAGTATGTTACAGGTGATCTTGGGGTGGGCCATATAACTTGAACTCAACTTTATTATTATTCACCTTCTATCATGCAATACTTAGTGATTCCTTTTGCATTTCAACTTTCCTTGATTGAATGATGATTCTATGAGATGTAATGGATATATGGGGTTGTTGTCCATGAACTAGAGTATTTAATGAACGAAGTGTTGAAGCTTCAAGAGGACCAAGTCGGCACACACATGCTCTAAGTGGTGAATGGTTGACTAACTTGTGTTGCATAGACTAACGCACCATGTGACAAGTCTTCATGACTTAGGGGTTGCAAAATTGATAGTTTGCTTAGGTTGATATGCTTTGATGGAGTTAGCCCATCATGCCCTAGAAGTACCTAAACTGATATATTTGCAAACAGTTATGATTTGAGAGGGTGTTAGCCCGTCACGACCTGAATGATACTTTGGAATGCTAGCCCGTAATGCCTTTGGTTGAGCTAGAGGTCGACATGAAGATGCCTAACCCATCACACCTAGGGTTGCTCATCTCACCCATCAATAGAGGCTAAGTCTATATATATAAGGTCCTAAATCATTACCGGTTTGTTACGTGTAAAGGAATATTGTTCTTGCAGTTGTCTAGTGTGTCACCTAAGGCTAAAGATGAGAGAATGATGATATCTTGAAGATGAGTGAAGATATGTTCAACCTGATACGCCTTAACCCTAACAACCCATCACACTTCAAGTAGTGTTTCTCATCACACTTCAAGTAGAGTTGCCCGACACAGCTTGTCTAACACAAGTAGAGAGTGTCATGGCCAACAAAGTATCATGGCCGACACAAGTGATAGTGTCTAGGCCGACACAAGTGATATTGTCTAGGTCGACGCAAGTAGATGTGTCTAGACTGACACAAGTAGATGTGACTAGATCGACACACCTAGATGAGTGTAGGTCGATACATGAGGAGTATAATGAAGTTGATACACTATGATATAGTGAGATGTATATTCTTTGATAAATGTAGTCCAATGTACCCTAAAGAGGGTCAAGTCAATACATCAAGTTAATGTTTAATCTATTATCCTAATGGGGATGAGAGACAAACTTATATCACTCATGTTGATAATCAATTAATGGTAATTGATGAGAGTAATCAAGTATAATTGAATACTTATGGCAATAAAATATGCTCCTAGATGTGACAAGTTATGAATTAGGGTTTAGTTGTTGAATATAACCCTAAAAACCCTGATCAGCTATAATAGAAACCCTAACCCTAATAATGAGAGGGTTGTAACTTGATTGAGGGAGTTTTCTTTTATGGCATGGTGTTGATATTTAAATTGATATGTCTTTTAACATGAGATATTAACCATGCAAGTGTTGTGAGATAATGAGCATAGCCAACTACAAGTTATGGTGACTTGGTATTACATAGATTGCATGGGCCATGCGTTAGCTATATGCATTGTACAACAAGTATGATGTTTATATGAGTCTTATGACCTAGAGATGGTTGTTTCCAAGTGAGAGGTGACATGGTTCAATAATGAACAAAGGGGATTGAAACCATGTAGCATGTGATAATGATGATGAGATCAGATTCTTAGTAATGTATTTAAAGGAATGAGATCCCATGTTAATTGTTATAAAGTAACAAGTATGTGTTACAATTGTTATGTGCTTTCTTGAGGGATGTATTCCATTGTTCTTTGTAGCATTTACTTGTATGGTATATTTGTAACTTGATTGATGATGTGATATACCGAAGGTTGTAGGTTGCCCTCACCATAGATCCATTCAGTTTCAGAACTTGATGGATGGTGAAATGAGTTTAACTAAGAACACATATTATTGAATATGTGTAGGTGTATAGTTAATCATCTTCTTGCATTCATAAAATAATTATGTGATATGGATGGCCATGAGTAAGCCAGTGCTTTCCTTAAACAATGGCCATGAGTGAGTCAATCCTTTTATAGTATTGGCAATGAGTGGGCCAATCCTTTTAATGAACAATGTCCATGCATGAGCCAATTCTTTTATAATGTAGATGTCCACGAGTGAGCCAATCCTTTTTTTGAATAATGGTCATGTATGAGCCAACTCTTTATATATTAGAATGGCCATGAGTGAGCCAATTCTATCCAAATAGCCATGAGTGAGATATTTTCTAGCGTCGTGACCTGTACAAAGGCGGGCTAGTTGATGAAATAGTTGACAATATGCCACTATCATTAGTTGACTAATATGTTTCCGCATTGTCTCTAGTACTGACCGGGAGTTGTGGGTGAGGTCTTAGAGTTCAGCTCTCCTTGGACCTTGTCTGGCACCATTGATGGTCCTTCATAAGGGGTGGTTGGATTTGGGTGGTACGACTCAAATCCTCAGTGCATTAGTTAGGGCATTAAATAAGATCTATTGTATGTGCTTGAATGTGAATGTGAGCATCATAAGCTTGAGCATTGTGTGCATTAGTATGTGCATAATTATGAGATTGAAAATTGAAAGATTTAGCTATTTGTGTAGCATGTTTCTCTCAAGAATGGAATACATATATATTGGAACAATAATACACCATGTTGTATATATATGACATGCTTTGGGCCTTATTATAAAGAGTTTTCTGGCAGTGGATCTTTATAGAAAATGATTTTAATTTTTAGTGATTTCTAGTAATCTGTTGTTAATGGTTATTTCTGCGTGATTTTTTGTAATCTCGTTGTCGGTGTGATGATGGGTGTTACATTTGTTGGCATCAGATCTATAGGTTTGTTGAGTCGACGAGAACATTCTAGTGTCCTCTAATATATCTTATGGTGACTTCTACCTATCCAGAAGAAAGTAGATGGCACAAAGATGTCTAGAGAACATGATGAACATGTTGCTGAGAGAAATGTTACCACACCAAGAGAATGTGCAAGGGATCAGGCAAGAGAAGTATGAGTGCCTGAGAATCCCCAGCTGGATCTAGCCATGATAGAGAACCCTACTTTTCAGGACCTCTTCAGGTAGTTTATGACGACAATAGCACACATGGTGGATCAAATACTTAGGATACCAGTCCCCAATGCAGAAGCTTCGGGTTTTGGTAAGACTTTTGAATGGTTAAGTTGTTTAGGAGCTATAGAATATGCTGGAATAGCTGACCCAATAGATGCATATTTATGGCTTATTGAGTTAGAAAAAGCCTTTAAAATTCTTAGCATTCTGTATAATGATAAGGTCAGGCATGTTGTGTACCTTTTGAAGGGTAGAGTTGGCCATTGGTGGGCCATAGAAGAGGTGAAAAGGAATGATGAAGAGGTCAGTCGGGATGAATTTTTTCAGGAATTCATCAATAAGTACTTTCCACATACGTACTTAGATGAAAAGATCTCACAATTTGAGAAGATATGACAAGGGGCCATGAAAAATAATGAGTATGAGGCTAGGCTTATGGAACTTTTACAGTTTTGTCCTCAAATGGATGCTACTGAATTAGAAAGGATCCAACGTTTCAAGAAAGGATTGAATGCTGAGATGTCTACCTTAACAGCTACTTTGAAAAGTACAGAAAGTTTTGCTACATTTATGGAATTTGTGAGGAGGATAGAGAGATCTACGATAGGGAAGAATGAGACAAGTATTAAAAAGAGGTCTATACAAACTCATGAGCTATCGATTGGTGGTTCTAAACAGCCAAAGTTTTCAATACCACCAGTTTAACAAGTATCTAGTGTACCAACGCAGTGCTCACCAAGTAAGGGAAGAGAACGGAGTTTACTTCCAGTTGGAGCCTCAAGCTTGGTTTCCAAGATAGTGATAGGACCGGTAAGACCATGGTATGAGAGTAAGACATGTTATAGGTGTGGACAGGTTGGGCATACCAGACTATTTTGTCCACAAAGACATAATGATGTGACACAACAACCAAGGCAGAATCAATAATGTTCACAAGGACCACAGTTCACTGAAACAGGAGGACATGGACGTAGACAGGTGTTGCAAATTGGTTCATCTACTCCAGGTTGTAGAGTAAGAGGACGACTCTATGCGTTGAGACTTCTTGAGACACCAAATGACCCGTAAGGGGTAATAGGTCAGTAGAACCCTTCCATTCAGACTTATTTTCTCCTTATTCTGCTTATTAATCATAAGAAAGATAGTTGTTTTGAGTTTCCTTTGATTAGTCTTATGGGAACATGAGAAAGAGAGACATGTAGAAAACAAGAGACACTAAGTCTTAGAACTTAAAAATAATATAAAACAAAAATACATACTACCTAATCACAATACTTGAGTACCATGTCCAGGTATTCGACTATTGAAGGTAAGGTAAGTATGGGACTCTTATATTGCAATCCTTTTGATTACTCTTAGAGTATGATGAAATAGGAAATGTAGAACATAAATTCTTACCACATTTTAAATTGTGATAAGATGGAACCTGAGTTTATTTCAAACCAACATATGAACAAAAGAAGATGTTTAATATTAGAATCTTATTTCGTCATAAGTAAGTTTACTATTTTGAGATTCCTTTGGTTGGTTTCACAAAATTTTAATGCAGAGTTGAAAGAGGAAGTATCTTTCTCTTTCTCAAGATTTTGGGGATGAAATCCTTGTTAGAGGTTGATGTCGTATAACACCCCCGACATGGGTTTTGGGATAAACCTATTTGTTTTACTTAAGTAAGTTATTTAAAACTTTAATCTAATCCTTTGAGATGTTTTAGTAACATGTGACACACTTATGTTTCAAGTTAAGTCTCATTTGAATAATGTTTGTACAATGTTTTCTTATTTTGGACTAGAGTGAAATTTATCCAAGATAAGGGGATATCTTGCAATATGTCACATGTTGTGTGTACCATAAGTGTTTTATAAGCATAAGACAGAGAATGATGCTATGGGGCTCCAAGTGAATGGTTTAAGTTTCAAGTTGAGCCTATGTGAATGATGTGCGTACTTTATGTGCTAGTTTTGGTGTAAATTGCAATTTAACCAAAGTAAAGGGTTGACATGCAATTTACCATCTCCAGAGTGTCCCTTCTCTCTCTTAGCATCATCAAGAGGAGGGATAAAGGAGGGGGCACCTTGTTTGAGTCTTGGGTGAGTGATAACACTCTTTATGGTGAAAGAAATCAAGAATGTTGAGTACCTTGAACCCTAAATATGATTGTGTCAAGTGGTGAAGTGTATATGGGAGTTCCTATCGACTTGGAAGCCATAGAGGAGGACCCATGTCATTTGGCAACTTTTTGGAAGCTTTCATATCGGGCTAAGCACTTCAAGTAGGGAAGCCTATCGGTTTGCATATAAAGTGATATTGGGTTGTGATATCTTATCAAGAAAAATACCCAATGGTCGATACCTCATCCTTGAATTATCCACAAGAGTTTTTCATATCAAGATAATTTTGGATGCATGGAGTCACAGTGCATGGACATGTGTCACCCTATTGCATATGGTGATGACACTTCACATACACTCTCTCTCATGAGCCTCAACTATATAAGCCTCTCTTTTCACCTCCTAGTAAAAATTTCGACTCTCATACCATTCCTTTCTTAGTGGATGACCTTAGGATCTCATGGAGAAGGAGAAAGGTCTATCATCTTGCCTAAGATGAAGCCATGGTCATCTTCAACCATGGGTGGACTATGCTTCTCGGATCATCGTTTCTTCCTTTCTTTCTTTTCTCCTTCACCAAGTTTCTAACTATGATACCTTCTTCTTGATGGAGATGAAGCTATAGGTGAATCTTGGACCTTTGGATAAATCATCTTCAACCTTGTGAATGTGAATCTTTAGAGCTTGAAGCTCTAGTGGTGATCTTGAGGTGGGTTATTTAATTTGAACTCAACTTTATTATTATTCACCTTCTATCATGTAATACTTGTTGATTCCTTTTCCATTTTGACTTTCCTTGATTAAATGATAATTCTATGAGATATAATGGATATATGGGGTTGTTGTCCATGAACTAGAGTATTTAGTGAAGGAAGGGTTGAAGCTTGAAGATAACCAAGTTGGAACACACATGTTGTAAGTGGTGAGTGGTCATCATGATTTTTGGTGCATAGACCGACACACCATGTGACAACTCGTCATGACTTAGGGGATGCAAAACTGATATATTTACTTAGGCCAATATGCTCTGATGGAGTTAGCCTGTCATGCCCTAGAAGTGCCTAAACCCATATATTTGCAAACTGTTATGCTTGGAGAGGGTTTTAGACCTTCACGACCTGAATGATACTTTGGAATGATAGCTTGTGATGCCTTTGGTTGAGCCAGAGGCCAACATGAAGATGCCTAACCCGTCACACCTAGGGTTGCCCATCACATCCATCAAGAAGGGCTAAGCCGATACTTATGAGGTCCCAAACCATTACCAATTTGTTACATGTAAAGGACTATTGTTCTTGTAGTTGTCTAGCTTGTCACCTAAGGCTAAAGATGAGAGCAGACCAATATCTTGAAGATGAGTGAAGATATGTGGTCAGCCTGATATGCCTTAACCCTAACAACCCATTACACTTCAATTAGTGTTGCTAGTCACACTTCGAGTAGTGATGCTTGACACTCCCTAGACAACACAAATAGAGAGTGTCATAGCCGACACAAGTGTCATTGCCAAAACAAGTGTCATTTCCGACACAAGTAGAGAGTGTCTAGGAAAACACAAGTGATAATGTCTAGGCCGACACAAGTAGATGTGTCTAGGCCAACACAAGCGATAGTGTCTATGATGACACAAGTAGATGTGTTTAGACCGACACAAGTAGATGTGACTAGGTCGAAACACCTAGAGGAATATAGGCCGACGCATGAGGAGTATAATCAAGTTGATACACTATGATGTAGTGAGATGTATATTCTTTGATAAGTGTAGACCAACGTACTCGAAGGAGGGTCCAATCAATATGTCAAGTTAAAGTTGAATCTAGCATCCTAATGGTCATGAGAGAGAAACTTATATCACTCATGTTGATGATCAATTAATGATAATTGATGAGAGTATCGTACCAAAAAAATATATAATTGATGAGAGTAATCAAGTATGATTGAATACATATAGAAATAAAATAAGCTCTTAGATGTGAGGAGTTATGAATTAGGGTTCATTTGTTGAATATAACCCTAAAAATGCTAATCGGCTATAATAGAAACCCTAACCCTAGTCATGAGAGGGTTGTAACTGGATTGAGGGAGTTTTTTTTTATGGCATGGTGTTGATATTTAAATTGATATCTCTTTTAACATGAGATATTAACCATACAAGTGTTTTGAGATAATGAGCATATCCAACTACAAGTTATGGTCATGTGGCATTACATAGATTGCATGGGCCATGCATGAGCCATGTGAAATACTTGTACAACAAGTATGATGTTTGTATGAGTCTTATGACCTATAGATGATTGTTGCCTAGTGAGAGGTGACATGGTTCAAAAATAAACAAAGGGGATTGAAACCCCATAGCATGTGATAATGATGATGAGATGAGATTCTCAGTAGAGTGTTTAAAGGAGTGAGATCCCAAGTTAATTGTGATAAAGTAACAAGTATGTGTTACAATTGTTATGTGATTTCTTGAGGGATGTATTATAGTATTCTTTGTAGCATTTACCTGTGTGGTATATTTGTAACTTGATGATGATGTGATATACCTAAGGTTGTAAGTTTCCCTAGCCATATATCCATTCAATGTCATAACTTGCTGGATGGTGAAACGAGTTTAACTCAAAATACAAATTATTGAATATGTGCGGGTGTATAGTGAATTATCTTCCTGCATCTGTAAAATATTGATGTGATATGGATGGCCATGAGTAAGCCAGTCCTTTCCTTAAACAATTTCCTTGAGTGAGTCAATCCTTTTATAAATTTCCATGAGTGAGCCAATCCTTTTAGCAAACAATGGCCATGCGTGAGCAAATTCTTTTATAATGTGGATGGCCCTGAGTGAGCCAATCCTTTTCTTGAAAAGCGGACATGAGTGATCTAACTCTTTATGTATTATAATGGCCATGAGTGAGCCAATTCTTTCCGAATAGCCATGAGTGAGCTATTCTCTAGAGTCGTGACATGCACCAAGGCGGGCTAGTTGATTAAATAGTTGACTATATGTCACTATCAATAGTTGACTAATATGTCTCTGTGTTGTCTCTCATACTGACTGGGAGTTGTGGGTGAGGTCTTGGTGTCTGACTCACCTTGAACCTTGTATGGCACCGTTCATGACCCTTCATAAGGGGCGGTTGGATTTGGATGGTACGACTCAAATCCTCAGGGCATTAGTTAGGTCATAAAATAAGATCTATTGTATGTGCTTGAATGTGAATGTGTGAATCATAAGCTTGAGCATTGTGTGCCTAAGTATGTGCATAATCATGAGATTGATTATTGAAAGATTCAGTTATCTGTGTAGAATATCTATACAGAGATACTGAATGAGGCTACAATTGTATTTGTAAGACATAATTGGTAGTTGTCATACATGTTGTTCATATTCCTTCTAAAGTGATTACTTGATCTACTGTTTAATTATAGTTATCTGAACTGTACAATTATGAAAATATTCTGCCATGCTCATAATATATGATCAAATCTGTTTAGTATAGTGAAACTTTACTTCATGTTCTAAATAAGAGTATTTATGTGATAATAATATTGTTGGTGGAGAGTTATACCTCCCACTGGGACTTTTGTCTCACCATGTGGGTTCTATAATTTTTTAGGTGGATGTGCACGAGGAAGCAGAGTTTGTATAAGTTGAGACAGGACAACGTAGGAAGAAGACCTAGAATTTTGAGGTGGTGTACTGTTAGTCATATTTTGTTATAGATAGGAGTCCTATGTGTCGTACATATACTCTCAGGTCCTTGAGGGGTAGTCTCACTATTGTTTCATCGTCGATCTGAGCTTTTGACTAATATGTTATTGTTGTTTATAGTTTACTCATGTACATATTTCGAGCAATGGTAAACTTATATTAGATGGAACAATAATGCACCATGTTGTGTGTGTGTCTGTGTATGACATTATTTGGGTCTTCTTATTAAGTGTTTTCCGGCAGTGGATCTGTAGGGAAAATGATTTTAACTTTTAGTGATTTTTGGTAATATGTTGTTAATGGTTATTTCTGTGTGATTTTGTGTGATCTCGTTGTCGGTGAGATAACGGGTGTTACAGGAGTACTGAGGTTTTGGGTGAAGTATCCCTTGTTTAGGGTATTGTACTTTTTATATTTCATTCCTATATTTTTATACTTCTCTCGTAATATTCTTTTTCATCAAAGTTTGCCAACATTTTTCCTGTTAGAAAATATTTTATTGATGAATTTATTACTTTTTATTTTGATAAAAAAATATACAAATCAAAATTTATGAACAAAATAAATTTTCTCTCTTTCATTCTCTTTCTGCTTTTCTACCACGTCAATAATTAATCTGCCTCCTAACAACTGAGTGGGTGATTGGGAGTTGGAGGGGTGTGGATATCCTAACTCAAATAAGAAAGTGAAATTCACATCCTTCCCCTTCACCCCAGACATACCTATTTCTCGGGATCAAACAACTATTGTGGTTGGGTGGCACATTGGTGGTGTATCAACATCTATCGAAGATCCAAGTAGTGGAGGACGCACACCTATTAGTGGTACTTTGTTGGTATTGTGACATTGACATCAACCATACTTTGCACAGTGAGTGTAGGACACACATCAGTTCACAACATAGTGGGTGCATCGATAGTAAGTGTTGTATGTCCAGTCATTGTAGTACATGCATCTCTCAGTTGGGAACATATAAGTTGTCAATGGACAATTATCACTAATCTGAATATTAAAATACACACATCAGTCAGTGACACAATGTTGAACGCAATAATATAAATGATATGTATGGTCAAAGGACACATATCAGATCTTGCCGATAGAGACATTTCTGGAAAGTATCTGACAATGGTCATATATACCATTCATAATTATTGTGTAAATATGCTTCAACACAAATACACAAATTAATTTGTATAGTCCCAGTGGCGGAGCCACATACAGTCCACATGAGGCATGTGCCTCACTGATAACATCACTTTTGATGCACTTTTCATAGACTTTTTCATAATAAAAATGCTTAGAATTTATGATTAGATGTTTTGATCCATGCATTTTGTTATATTTTAATCAAATATAAATTTTTTATTAAGTTTTATTGATATTTGAAGGAATTGGATGCAAATACAGTGAAATAGATAAAGCATTCGACAAACCCCATTTTCGGATAGACAACATGTCGGTATACAAGATTTGCTATCGACCGAGAGGGTCGAGAGAAGACTTCCTAGCACAAAGATCGACAAGAACATGTCGAGACATCCTCAATAGATGCATCAACCATCAACTTGTCAAGTTTAATAACATCAACAACAAGCAAATACAATCGCTCACCTGTCGAGAAGACATCGACAGTCCACCCTATCGACATTCACATTGATGGATTTGTGTCGGTACATAGTTGTCCAACAGGGGATCCTCGATACCCCCATCAATTACTACGTCGATGGCACTGTCAATGCCTCACAAAGATCATAAGACTCATGTCGAGGAGTCATCTCAACAACACCAATCAACCCCCTGGTTGACATCATCACACCGACAGATTCTTAGCAAAGAAGAACTCTTTCGATGACAAGAAGAGACCGACAAATCTGTCAACCGACAAAGACCTGTCAAAGGAATCCCCTAACAACACACATGTCAACATCTGCATTGATGCCACATGGAGAAGTCACCTTGATAGGCCTCCGGTCAAAAACTATAAATAGACCCCAGGACATCATTCAACCTATCTTGGATCCTTGAGGAGTCAGAGGGCCGAGAGGCTGCCCCCAAGTCCTTCCAAGTTCCAAAGATGAAGGATGAGACTCGTCGACCTGTCTAGATCTATTGATCCAGCCTATCAACCTTGCTCCTTGGTGGCTTCGTTCCACCATCACCATCGATCTAAAGGACCTCTTGATTTAAGCTAAGATCAGATGGAAGGAGGAAGCTGTCGACCTCGTTGTCGACTGTCGTGAGATTAGTCGAGAGGTTGGTAGATCGATCATTCAATCTACCTTTATATCGATCCCCTTTCTTCCCTTGATTCGTCATGATTTATTCTAGTTGGACTATGTTTATTTGTTTAGCCATGCATGGCTAAACTCCATAACTTGGATTGGGAGTAGTCATTAGGCCCTCCCAACCATGTAATTATTCATCTTTGTGTTTTATGGCATAAGTTCTTCAAAGTTTTATTCTTACAATCTTATTATAATGTGTCTATTGATGAGTAGCTACTCTCTTCCAACGTTTGATATGAATATTGTTTGATATAATGATTTCAATTAGATCTGGAGTATAGGATAATAATGATACATGAGAGGGAGGAGTTTCTATAACAAAAGTCATATGGTTTTTCCTTGATCTTTTGGTTATTACCTCGAGAGAGAGAAGCCCGTTAGATAGAAATCTTCTCGGATCTTGAGAGAAGGAAGGAACAAATGTATTTTATTACGGTTGTTTGAAAAATGAGTAGAGAACATATATAAGATGGGAGTGAAGGTTTTACATTGTTGTGGTTGGCTTGATTAGTGAAACCAATACAAGTTCCCTTTTATCATAGTTTTCTCAAGTCATCTTTAATTTTTGTTTTTGTTCTTTCTAACTTAGATTTAAAGCTCACATTAAATTAACTCATTCCATAAACTAGAACACCATCAAAATTACTCTTTTGGTTAGACTAGAACTAAGATAAGGTATCACATTTTTATTCTATAATTCTCCTTATCCTTGTGTTTGACCCCACACTACTACAAAGACTTCGTATTTAGTTGCGGACATCTCTTCTTGTCAGGTATAAATTTAAAGTCTGATATCTTTGACTGGATAATCGTTTGTACACTTTTAACCTATGAAAAATAGTGATCAACTTTTGGCATTGTTGTCGGTGATAAGGTGACGAATAATCTTTAGGAATTTGATACCTACTTATCACTAGTCGTTTCTTCTAAATTTTAAAGAAAATAGTCTATTAGCACATCCTTCAACTATCTATTTTCTAGAATATTGGTTACATTTCAAATCTTTGACTCTAATTCATTCAATATTTTCTTATAGGTAGCTAACATCATCTCTTGCCAATCTTAGAGTTCCTCGCTGAATTTCTAGAGGTAGATATTTTCCTCATCAAGCCAATGGCAAACAAGCACCACCTGACTCCATTGTTCCCAAAGAAAAGCCCTCCCCCCGTTCATTGGTCATAGGTCGTGTCAATGACAACATGGATGCTATAGTCCTTCCTCACATACCAGCAACAAATTTTGAGTTGAAGCCTAGGTTTATCACCATGATTCAAAATCAAATGTTTGGGGGATCCTGTTGGAGAAAATCCTTATCATCATATTGATACCTTCAAAAATCTATGTAATATTGTCAAGATGAACATAATCCCTCAAGATGTCATCCATATGAAGGATTTCTACTTCTTGCTCTAGGACAAGGCCCTATAATGGCATCTTTCTTGAAAGGGAATTACTTTGTGGAAACAACTATCTAAAGCCTTTGTGAACAAGTTCTATCCTACTGAGAAAATTGTGAGGTGCAAGCATAAGATTATCGATTTTAGGCAGAAATCCACTAAAAACCTACATGATGCATGGGAAAGATATCAGGAGTACTTGAGATACTATCCACATCATGGCTATGATGATGGGTTTATTGTTACTACTTTCTATGAGAGTCTTACCTCCACTAAGAGGACTTATCTAAGCACCATAACTAGCAATGATTTCAACTTTAAACCACCAAAGAAATTATCAACAACATCGCCGCTCTCCAAGTAGGAGACAATTATGGTAAGGTTTCTACAACAACTGTTTCCATTGTTAGTAGTTCTCTTGATTCGCAGATACTAGAAAACTTAACAGCAAACTTGATAAGATGGCATCTGATGTCCAAAATCTAAAAGAAGTAAATTTCAAATACTTTACTAAGACATCTGTAAAGTGTGTCACTTTTGGAGAAGGTGGTCATGACGTAAATCACTATATTTACACTCATGAAGTGGAGGACACTTAGACTGAGAATGTGTCCTATGTGAATTACAAATGACCTGACCATCCTGGCTTTTCTTATGGAAATACTTCTGTGACACAAAACTCACCAACTAAATCAATCCTCTCAAATGATGGGAAGAGGACAAGTTGTTGAAAGAGGAACTCTGCCTGTATTTCAGAAGAAAAAAAGACCTCAACCACAACAATAGGGAGCTCTCAATGGGCAAAGGGGGAGTCTCTTTCAACAACACAAAAAGTCTATATCTAATCTGGAATCTTTAACTGAGAAGATGGGTGAATGTCTGTTGAGTAACAAAAACATCCTGGCAAATATGCAGACATGAATGAGCATTGTGAACAATCAAATAAGCGATCTGCAATACCATAATTGAATGTTTGATCAATAATTAGCTTCTACATCTGCTTCAAATGGACGACCAACCAGGCAATTCCCATCCAACATTGAATAAAATTCAAAGAACAAAACAACAAGGATGTCCACACTTTGTTCTAGGAATACCTCATCTAAGTCGCATCCTAAAAAAATCAATTGTTGAAGAAGCACTACTACAGAAATAGCGTTCAGTGTCGCTTTTCTGGGCGTCGGTTATTAAGGAAAATCGATGCCTATAATATCAGGCATCGGTTATGTAGGCAAACCGACGTCTATATTCGAAGACCAGCCAGACACGGGTACCACTTTGTATTCAGCGTCGGCTGACTATAACCGACCGACGCCTAAAAGCGCCCGCGAAATCCAATTTTCGGACGAAAAAAATTTGGGCCACATACAGCGTCGGTGTTTTAACTATTTAAAATGAAATTTTGCGTGAAAAGTTCCACTTTAGGTGTCAGTTATCCTTGGATAACCGACGCTGATAATGGTTCCCGCCAAATAATTTAGGGTAAAAGTTTTCTATTTGGGCGTCGGTGTTTTACTAATAACCGACGCTAAAGCATAATAGGGGTCGGTTGTGTAGATAACCGACGTCGTTGATCAACTTAATAGACCCGATACCCGGCTCTTCCCCCTTTCTTCCTGTTTCATCGTGACTTCTCTTCTGTGCTGCTGCTCGCCGCCGTTCTCCCAAAATCACCCATCGTCGGTTGCTGCTGCTCGCCGCCGCTGCTCTGGTTCTCTTCTGCTCACCGGCGCCGCTGCCCACCGCCCGCCGCTGCTGCTTCTTCTCCTGGTGCTTCTCCGGCCGGCGCCTGCTGCTTCTCCGACCGTCAGTTGCTTCTGCCCGCCGCCCGCCCCCGGTCGTTCGTTGCTGTCACTGTCACTGCTGCTCTAGCTCCTCCACACGCTGCTACCGCCGGCGGTCCTCTCCACACTAGCTCCAGGTAGCGCTACCTCTCCTTCTCCCTAGCTATTTACCAACATGCAGCAAGCACGACCATGGTTGTGTTGGCCTACCACGGCCGTGCTGGACAGCACGGCCATGGTAACGGCCGTGGCTGTGTTGGCCTACCACGGCCGTGTTGTCCAGCACGGCCGTGTTGTCCAGCACGGCCGTGGTAGGCCAACACAGCCACGGCCGTGCTTGCTGTTGGTAAGGATATGAACAAATTTTCATGTAATGTTTTATGTAAATCCTAGGATATGAACAAATTTTTTGCTTGCATATATTTGTGCTTCTAATCCTAATGTTTAACTTAATTCAGTAAATTTTGATGCATGTTGAAATAAGATTTAAACTTGTAAATTCTAGCATCCTAATTTGATTTGATTAAACCTAACATTGATGAAACCCTAACATCAATTGTGATGAAACTCTAACATTAATTGTGATGAAACTCTAACATGTACATATCTATTATTGTGTTTGTTGGCCTAGAAACCCATCCAAGATTGACTCATTAGGAGTAAATCTTGGATAGTCCCCGGTTTGGGACTGTTCTTGAACACCTAATATCACTTAGGATGTAAGTGTATAATGTGTATTGGGTTTTTGAGAAAATTTCGGTAGCATTTCCCCGTTTGTTCTCTAAGTACATATGTACTTAGAGAACAGCGGGGAAATGATGCCGAAATTTTCTTAAAAACCCAATACACATTATACACTTACTAGTGAGATTAGGTGTTCAAGGATGGGATAGGTGGTACACATTTATTATATATAAGAATGACATCAAATGTGTTTGTTGGCCTAGAAACCCGTCCAAGATTTACTCATTAGGAGTAAATCTTGGATAGTCCCCAGTTTGGGACTGTTCTTGAACACCTAATCTCACTTAGGATGTAAGTGTATAATGTGTATTGGGTTTTCGAGAAAATTTCGGTAGCATTTCCCTGTTTGTTCTCTAAGTACATATGTACTTAGAGAACAGCGGGGAAATGCTGCTGAAATTTTCTTGAAAACCCAATACACATTATACACTTACTAGTGAGATTAGGTGTTCAAGGATGGGATAGGTGGTACACATTTATTATATATAAGAATGACATCAAATGTGTTTGTTGGCCTAGAAACCCGTCCAAGATTGACTCATTAGGAGTAAATGTTGGATAGTCCCCGGTTTGGGACTGTTCTTGAACACCTAATCTCACTTAGGATGTAAGTGTATAATGTGTATTGGGTTTTCGAGAAAATTTCAGTAGCATTTCCCTGTTTGTTCTCTAAGTACATATGTACTTAGAGAACAGCGGGTAAATGCTGTCGAAATTTTCTTGAAAACCTAATACACATTATACACTTACTAGTGAGATTAGGTGTTCAAGGATGGGATAGGTGGTACACATTTATTATATATAAGAATGACATCACATTATACACTTAGGATGTAAGTGTATACCCTAATCTTTTCCTAATATATACTTGTTTCCTAATATATACTTGTTTTCTCTGATCATAGAATGGATAGATCATGGATGTCCATTTGTAATCGTTGCACCCCAGAGTTTATATCTGGTCTTGATCAGTTTATTAGATTTGTCGAGGAACATAGGAAAAAACCTACAGATAGGTTCTACTGTCCATGTAGGCATTGCGGTAACAACTTGAAAGTCAACACTGGTGAGGAAATCAAAAGTCATGTCATGTGCAACGGGATTGTACAAGGCTATACAGAATGGCACTGGCATGGAGAGATTTCAAAATCGAAACCAGTAGATGTCGATAGCAGTGCTTGGGTGGAAGAAGAAATTGCCTCTGATGACGTAAATGTGAACGAACCAGTTCCAGCAGACATCGTTGATGCGATGCTGGATAGTTGTAGGGTAGAGCACACCGATCCACCTCCTATCTTTAGAAACATTGTGCATGATGCTGAGATACTGTTATACACAGGCTGTGCTAAGTTTACGAAGCTTAGCGCTGTGTTGAGATTGTATAACTTGAAAGCTAACAATAGATGGAGCGAAAAAAGCTTCACTTCATTGTTGACTTTGTTGAAAGAAATGCTTCCTGAAGGAAACGAGCTGCCAATCTCAACATACCAAGTAAAGAAAATGTTGTGCCCAATGGGAATGGAGGCCAAGAAGATACACGCATGCCCGAATGATTGTGTATTATTTCAAAAGGACTATGTATATTTGAAAGATTGTCCAAAATGTGGTGCGTCACGGTATAAATTGACGACTTCGGGGGAGTCCAAAACTGGTTCTCCTGCCAAGGTGTTGTGTTATCTACCTATAATATCACGGTTTCAACGCTTGTTTGCAAATCTGAAAGATGCGAAGAATTTGAGGTGGCATGCAGATGTTAAGAAAAATAATGATGGGATCCTACGACATATGTCTGATTCCCCACAGTGGAAGAAGATTGATCTATTGTACCCCAAAATTGGTGAAAAAGATAGGAATCTAAGACTTGGGCTTTGTACAGATGGGATGAATCCGTACGGGACATTGAGCAGCCAACATAGCACTTGGCCAGTCATGCTTGTTATATACAATCTTCCTCCCTGGATGTGTATGAAAAATAAGTACGTTATGTTGTCGTTGTTGATATCGGGCCCTAAACAACCCAGAAATGATATTGATGTTTATCTTGAACCTTTGATTGATGACTTAAAGAAACTTTGGGCTGAAGGTGTGATGACCTATGATGCTTCAGCAAGAGAGACATTTCGTTTGCACGCTATGTTGTTTTGCACTGTTAATGACTTTCCAGAATATGGGAATTTGTCTGGATATAGTGTCAAAGGAGCTAAAGCGTGTCCTATATGTGAAGAAAACACTGATTCAATAAGACTAAAACATGGCGGCAAGACTATATATCTTGGTCATTGAAGGTTTCTTTCAAAATTCCATCTGTATCGTAGGAAGCGCAAAGCATTCAATGGATGGAATGATGAACGGAGTGCACCTAAACCTATACCAGGGGATGTTGTTTATGCAAGAGTAAAAGACATTGTCAATGAATTTGGTAAGAAATCACAATGTGGTATGGCCACACGGAGTGACAATTCTTCATTCAAGAAGAAGTCAATATTTTGGGATCTTCCTTATTGGAGTTCTTTGACAGTCAGGCATTGTATCGATGTAATGCATGTTGAGAAAAATGTCTGTGATAGCATCATTGGTACTCTATTGAATATACCAGGTAAGACTAAAGATGGGATAAAATCCAGACTGGACCTACGTGAAATGGGAATAAGGTCAGAATTAACAGAATTACGTGAAATGGGTAATAAAAGAACATACTTACCTCCCGCTTGTTACACGTTGTCTAGAAAGGAGAAGAAAACTTTTTGTGAATGCTTGGTAAATGTTAAGGTGCCACATGGTTACTCATCCAACATTCGTAGATTGGTATCAATGAAAGATCTGAAGTTGATAGGTCTTAAATCTCATGATTGTCACACTCTAATGCAACAAATATTACCCGTGGCAATTCGATCTATATTGTCGAAGCATGTAAGGTTTGCAATTACCAGAATTTGTTTCTTTTTCAACAGTCTATGCAGCAAAGTTATTGACCCTGATACTCTTGATAATTTGCAAAGAGAAGTGGTTGTTACCCTATGTCATCTTGAGATGTATTTCCCTCCTTCGTTCTTTGATATCATGGTACATCTTGTTATCCACTTGACTAGGGAAGTGAAAATGTTGGGACCAGTTTTCTTGCATTGGATGTATCCCTTTGAACGATACATGAGCGTTTTAAACGTGATGTTCGAAATCGTTATCGGCCTGAAGGGAGTATTATTGAAGGTTATGTGGCGAGAGAGGTTATGGATTTTTGCAATGACTTTCTCAGTGGTAATGACACTCCTGATAATGACAAGAATATTGAGGAGGGCAAAGGAATTTTGGGATCACGGGTGAAAGTAATCAGCCGTGAGCAGTTGGAACAAGCTCACTTGTATATTTTACACAATATGGACGAAGTGAGTGTTTATATCGATGAACATACCAATTTCATAAAGAGACAACATCCTCGAGCAAGTTCAATGTGGCTTGCTAGAGAGCATAATAATACTTTTACTAAGTTGTTTGAAGATAAAGTCTTACATCAACTATCTCAAACACCAAATGATATTACAGAAACTATCAAATGCCTCGCCTTTAAACCAAAACTGAATGTTATGTCTTATGAAGGGTTTGACATTAATGGATTCACATATTACACAAAGTGCCAAGATGATAAGAGTGTCATCCAAAATAGTGGGGTCACTCTTCAAGCGTCGACTATGTACTTTGCAAGTGCAAAGGATAAGAGTCCACGTGAAGCTAAAATGTCATATTACGGTGTCATTGAAGACATTTGGGAGTTTGACTACATAGATTTCAAAATTCCGCTCTTTAAATGTAATTGGGTTGATAACACCAAAGGAGTTATAGTGGATGAATTGGGTTTCACTTTGGTGAACTTTGAAAAGATTGGCGAGAAGGGTGAACCATTCATATTGGCATCACAGGTGAAACAAATATTCTATATCGATGATCCTGCAAATGATAAATGGTCGGTTGTTCTTCATGGTAAAAGACAGTTCATTGAAGATCCTATAGATGAAGAAGAGTACTATGATAAGTATGATGACTCCAGTCCATTCTCAGTTGGGTTGCCAACTCCACAAAATATTGAAGCTAATGATGACTTATATGTGCGCGGAGATCACAATGAAGGATTGTTAATTGATAAATGATCACAATTTTAGAGACATGTATGTTTATACAAATGCTAAATATTTGCCTTTTTCTAGTTTATACGAATGCTAAATGTTTGCCTTTTTCTAGTTAATACAAATGCTAAATGTTTGCCTTTTTCTAGTTAATACAAATGCTAAATGTTTGCCTTTTTAATGACATTTTCATATGGCTGACCATGATGAGCATGATGTCCATGATGAGCATGAAGTCCATGATGAGCATGCTGTCCATGACGAGCATGGCGAGGATACCAATGTAAGTTCTAAAAACATATCCTGTATTTCTATAAAATTCATTATCTTCTAGTTATGTCATATATCCTATATTTCTATATTGGGCTAATTCAGTGTGTTTATTTTTGTCAAATTTTAGGTTGATGATGCACATGTACCCACTGAAGCACTGGAGCAACTTGATGTGTAGCACCAAACACTTAACAAGAAAAGGGGCATCACTCTGTTGAAGAAGTTAATAGCGCTAAGTGGCAGTGGATCCAAATTGGTTGTGGAGTTTGATAATGGAGGAAATGCAATTGGAGTGAACCGCAATAATTTTGTAAACTATCTTGGGTGTACCACTCGGAGCCATTGTGGTGTTAAGCATGATAATTGGCATAAAGTTCCTCAGGGGAAAAAAGACTTGATATGGAAGGATTTATGCGTGAGTTATTATTATTTGCAATTCTATTTTGTAGATTACAAATTCTATTATTTGCAATTCTATTTTGGATACTAGTTAATAACATTTCTATTTTACAGAATCTATTTGCATTGGATGAGAAGTTGCATCGTAAAAGTGTGATGCAACACGCTGGAAAGATGCTTAGGAATTATAGGACAAATCTGAACAGAGAATACATAAAAGAGGGTGATAAGAAGAAGAAGTCAGCCCTTGAACAATGGAACTTCTTGGACAAAGAAGATTGGGACAATTTTGTTGCTTCTAGAAAATCTGAAGAATTCAAGGTATTAGGCGTCACTCCCAATTTAATTAATATACATTGTATTCACCTATTCAAGATTAACATTTAGTGCTACTAACCAAATCATTAATGTGCATACTAACTAGGCCCTCAGTGACGCACAAAAAGCAAGGCATGCACTGAATGTGCATGACCACACTATTGGTCCAAAAGGCTATGCAAGTGTTCGCCAAAGACTACAGGCGGAGTCTGTGGCTACTCATGAGTCTGCTCCTACTCAGGAGTCTGCCACACCCATGCCTCGCCATGATATCTGGATAGCTGGGAGGCAAAACAAGAAGGGTGAAATAAAGAAGCCCGTAACTGCTGAGGCGGCTGCGAAAATGGTAAAATACAACTCTTAGAGCAATTGTTTGAATATTGATTATTTGTGGTGTTAACTTACCAATTTCTGTTGATGGTGATTAGCGGGAGCTGCACGAGCAGAGGAAACAAGGCATGTTCATCCCTCAGGGCACAAGGGATGAATTGATAGTTGCTCTGGGTAACCTAGAGCATCCTGGACGTGTTAGGGGTGCAGGCGCTGGTGTGGGCATCAAAGCATTCTTTGGGCCATCCCAGCGCAAACCCAGAGCGGGACTTTCTCAAGAAGAGGTAACCTATTCTTTTTTTAGAATGTTACTGCAAAAGGAAATTCAATAATAAGAAGCTAATGTTTCTTTTATCCATGTATAGGAGAATAAGAGAGTCGAGGATATAGTTGCTAAGAAGGTCAACGATGTAGTTGCTGAGAAGGTCAAGGAAGAATTTTTGCGGTGGCAGGCATCTCAGGCTTCCAATCAGCCTATGGCGACCCACTCTTCTCCTGATGCACAGACTGCGAGTAATCCTGGAGACCCATCGCCTAACACGTCTGCTGTAAGTATTGTTTATGACATTGTAGCTAGTCTTTTCAAGATGATATGTTTTCAAGATGATATGTATATATGTATAACATTCTTTACGTAAATTTGTAGGCATTGAAGCCATGCCGCTTAAGAATACAAGACTATGTTGTTACAGAGGCACAGGCTTACCCGTCCCTTCCTGGGGAAAGGTTTCACGGGACTCCAATGCCACAGGGCTACGTTCGTGTGGGCCCATTATGTGTGTTACCCGATTGGAGGGAAGCTACATTGCCATATCCCCACCCGGATATTGATACACTTGTTGAGGCAGAAGGCGGGGTCATATTGTGGCCCAAAGCAGATGTCGTCTACACTACTGAAATTGTAAGATAAATTTACATTGATTTAGACTGTTAATGTGTATATATGATGTCAACTGATCTCAAATTATATATACAGGTTAAAAAGAAGACACCAGGAGCACCTAGGCCTCCACCTCCACTTCCCGCATTACCAACTTGGGTTCCAACTGACCTAACATACCCGTTAGGTCCTGCTTGTAGGGGAATGGCATGTTGGCTACGGGCACATAATATACATTGCCCGATAATTGTTTCTTTAGATGCAGATTATGCAGGTCAATCATACGATAGCTCTTTATTTATACAAGATATTATTGAGCTGTTTATGTATGATTGGCTGAATACATCAATGATAGAGACATGGATAAGGTGAGATCTTGTTTATACATCCATATACCTTGTGTAAGATCCGGTGATTTGGTTTCTTATATATTAATGCATACGTAATACATGTCTTGCAGCTACTTAGTCGAAGATCATTGCAAACAATTTGCATTTGATCATGTGGGATTTTTGATTCCATCATTGATTAGTATGGTAGCTAAAGACCCTGGTAGTGTTCAACAATACTGTATAGATTCTTTTAAAATTTTCGGTCAGCAAAACAAGAAGATAATAATAGCTCCATTCAATGTCAAGTAAGTTTACTTTATTTATAATTTGGACTTAAGAAAATTCCATTTTTATTGTGCATTTTGAGTTATTAATTGTTAACTTTTTACCTCTAGCGGTAGACATTGGGAGTTACTAGTTATTGTCCTCGGGACGTTCACTGTTCATTATCTAGATCCCGCGGGAAGTACATTAAACACTAAAATTGGACACGTAATGAGAATGCCATTATTCTAGTGAGAAATATTTCATTTTTGTATCTGTTAACATCTGTTATTACATTACTATTTACTTATGTAATTTACTGTGTTATATTAACATGTAGGGGTTTAGATGCATTCAAAAAGGCTGGAGGAACGGTCCCAAGGAAAAAGAACCAGCCAATAAATTGGCAGAACGTACAAGTAAGTTCCCGACTCCAATGTATATATTATTGATGTGAATTGTGCTTAGTTGTATTATTTTGTATGTTTCAATTTATAGTGCGCTACACAAGACAATGGCTAGGCATGCGCATACTATGTGATGCGATTTATGCAGATGATTATCAAACATGCCGCATTGGACATCGATACCATACATGAGGTATTATATATAGTCTCATTAGTTAGTATGAAATATATCAATATTATTTTTATATTATTACTTATATATATACATCCTTCTCTTTGCAGGTGTTTAAAACTGACAACACTATAGGTAAACGCTTAAAAAATATACATGCTCCATATACGATGGAAGCATTAAATGAAATAAGAGAAGAATGGGCAAAAGCCATACAAGCAGTGGCAACTGTAAGATATAATTGGGATGTTGATAGAGATAATGAATGATACTTTGTAAATGAATATTTCTGAATGTTAATACATGTATTTGAATGTTTCTATATGTGTGAATGTGAGAATTGAATTGATTTCTGAATGTATCTACTTGTGTGAAATTTTCCTTGGGACTTTTGTAGGTTTGTGGCATGTTTGTAGGCTGATATCAATGGATGTCGTAAACCTGCAGTTTAGAAAACTGAACTGCAGGTTCTCATCCTGCTGACCAGCCACAGCAGGCCTGCAAACTGATATGAAAAAAAAAGATATAGGCGTCGGTTATTTACAGAAAACCGTCAGCAAAGACCTACAGCGTCGGTTATTGGATAAAAACTGACGCCTAATATTACAAACAACCCGACCGTGCAGGAAAGCACGACCGTGGTGGAAAAGGCATCGCTTATTCATATAAAAATGATGCCTATAGTACTAAACACGGCCGTGCAAGGAAGCACAGCCGTGTCGTCTTGAAGTATGGCGTCGGTTGTTTAGTTGATCATCGACGCCAAACGGGTTCGCGCCACAGAAAATAGCGTCATCTAGGACACTTTTTGCGTCGGTTACCAATTAAACACCGACGCAGAATGTGTCCTAGATGACGCCGTTTTCTATGGCGCGAACCCTTTTGGCGTCGGTTTTCTATAAACAACTGACGCCTCTAAGTTAAATAGGTGTCGGTTAAAAAACCGACGCCGAAGAGTTATACCTTTAGCGGCACCCACATAGGCGTCGCTCGGAAACCGACGCCAAAGCGGGTTAAACAACTGACGCTAAAAGGCATTTCTGTAGTAGTGAAGTCAACACCAGTAAAGAATAATTTCCCATGTATAAGAAGTCACATGGGAGTATCAATCCCTACCCAAAAGTTAGAACAACTGAAGTCCCTTCTGGAGCTCCTTTTCCTCATCGCTTCATCAAGGCACAACTACATAAGAGATACACCAAGTTCCTGGAGACCATTAAGAAAATTCATATAGACATCCTCTTCTTGATGTCATAGATGAGATGCCTACATACGCCAAGTTCCTAAGGATCTCATCACAAAGAAGAGAAAGAGGGGTGAAATTGAGATCATATGCCTTACAAAGACGGTGTACACTTTTTGTCAATCCAATATGCCAATGAAACAAAAATACTCTGGTGCCTTCACTATCCCATTTCTCATTGTGCATACTTCAACAAGATATGGTCTTGCAGATCTAGGGGCCTACATCAGTCTCATGCCCTATAGTTTAGACATCAAGTTTGGCCTTACCGACATTATTAAGTCCAATATGTGAATTCAATTAGCAGATAATTCTTATACCATGCTAGTTGGAGTGGTGGAGTATGTGCCAATTGGAATAGGAAATTTCTTCATTCCTTGTGATGTGGTCATAATCGACATCATAGAAGACCCTACATATCCAATGATCTTTATACAATCCTTCCTTTCTACTTCATAAGCATTAATAGACATTGCAGATGGTTAATTACTATAAGAGTCGGGGACGAGACTATAGACTTTCACATACTCGATCACATGAGATGCACTTCACCAGTAGAAACAAGCTACTTTGTCGACTGTTGCAATCAGTTATTTACATAAATTCAATAACACAATGCTATAATCAATCCTCTTATGCAAACTCTAATCAATCCTACTTTAGGATTTGATGATCCTGAGGTCAACGAAATCTTAGCATACTTGGCAGCCATTGACAAAGAAAAAGAATTTTAAGAAACTACTGAAACACTGAACTATGTTTCTCTTCAGTGTGAACCCAAAGATAACTTGGTTTCAAAGTCATTGCCAAAACTCAATCCTCTCCCTGAAAGTTTAAAGTACAAATATCTTGATGATGAGAAGAGAAATCTGGGGATCATTAATGCATAGTTGCCTTCCGATCAACAAAAGCAACTTTTATCTAAACTTAAGACTCAAAAGAAGGCTCTTGGGTATTGTATAGATGATATCAAGGGTCTCATCCTGAGAGTATGCATGAATAGAATCAACCTTGAGAAAGATGAAAAGCAGTGCATGTAAGGTCAAAGGAAATTGACTGACAAAATGTGAGAGGTCATACATAAAGAAGTCATCAAACTAATAGATGTTAGTATTATCTTTGCTATTAGTGATAGCAAGTGGGTAATTCCAGTTCGTGTGGTCCCCAAGAAGGGAGGGATGACAGTATTAAAAGACACCACATGGAAGGAATTAGCCACTCATACAGTGACAGGTTGACGTATGTGCATTGACTACATATTATTGAATACAACAACAAAAAAAGATCATTTCCCTCTTCCTTTCATTGACCAAGTTCTGTACAGGCTGGCACATCACTCTCGCTTCTATTATCTTGATGGTTATTATGGGTTTTATTAGGTTCCCATCCTCCCAAAAGATCAGGAA
This sequence comes from Alisma plantago-aquatica, assembly GCA_963693085.1. NCBI lineage: Eukaryota > Viridiplantae > Streptophyta > Magnoliopsida > Alismatales > Alismataceae > Alisma > Alisma plantago-aquatica. Next base: position 723,478,262 of record OY856413.1, read on the forward strand.
AAGACCATGTTCACTTGTTTATATGGGACATATGCTTTGCGTCATTTGTCCTTTGGTCTATGCAACACCCCTGCCACCTTTTAGAGGTGGACGTCAGTTATATTTTCTTATCTAATAGAAGAAGTCATGGAAGTCTTTATGGATGACTTCTCTGTGTATGGGTCATCGTTTGAAGAATGTTTAAAGAATATATCCTTAGTTCTTCAAAGATGTGAAGAAAACCAGCTAGTTCTCAACTGGGAGAAGTGCCACTTTATGGTACAAGAAGGGATAGTTCTGGGGAACAAGGTGTCCAAATCTTATATAGAAGTGGATAAAAGTAAAATAGAGGCCATCTCTAAACTTCCGCTTCCTACTTCAGTATCCTCTGTCTGTAGCTTTCTGGTACATGCACGGTATGATTATTATTTTATCAAAGATTTTTCTAAGATCTGAAACCCTTGTCCAAACTATTAGTGAAGGACACTCTATTCATCTTTGATGAAGAGTGCCATAAGGCTTTCAATATCCTAAAAAATGCCTTAACCACTTCTCTTGTTAGGCAAGCTCTAGATTGGGACTTTCTCTTTGAGTTAATGCGTGATGCTAGTGATCATGTAGTTGGGGTTGTACAGGGACAAAAGAAGGAAAAGAAACATCATGTTATCTACTATGCCAACAAAACTCTTGATGAATCTCAAATTAATTACACAACAACTAAAAAAGAGATGTTGTCCATTGTCTACACCTTTGATAAATTTCAATCTTATCTGTTGGGCAGAAGGGTGACAATCTATACTGATCATGGATCAATTAATTATCTTATGCAGAAGAAAGACATTAAACAACGTCTTCTCAGATGGGCCCTCCTTTTGCAAGAATTTGATCATGAGATTGTTGACAAAAAGGGGTCACAGAATGTCATTGTTGATCACCTGTCTCGAATAAGGGTATAAGAGAACAATCCACTTCCCATGAACGAATCCTATCAAGATAAATCCTTATTGCTTATTCATTCTCTTGATCAAGTAACTCTATGGTATGTCGATTTCTTCAATTACCTGGCATGTCAGCAGTTGCCTCCTGGGATGACTTACAAAAAAAAGAAGAAATTTTTTTCTGACATCAAAAACTATTTTTGTGATGATCCACTCCTCTTCAACGTGCAGACAATGTGTATCTTTGTTGTGTGGTTCACAATGATGCTCATTCAAACTTAGAGTAATGCCATGTAGCTCCTTATGGAGAGCATTTGGGCATTGAGAAAATAACATTAAAATTTCTGAATTCTAGCTTTTATTGTCCAACTATATTTAACGATATGCTTTCACTAAAAAATGTGATGCATGTCAACACACCAGGAACATTAGCAAGATAAATGAAATGCCTCTTGCTGAATGGATCGAAATGAAAATATTTGATGTTTGGGGGATACATTTTGTGGGAACCTTTCCACCATCTTCTGGAAACAAATACATTATGGTGGATGTTGACTATGTTTCTGAATGGGTGGAAGCTATACCGTCATCAACCTGCGATTCCAATATAGTAATGCATTTGTTCACAAAAATCATATTCCCCAGGTTTGGAGTTCCCCATACAACAATTAGTGACAGAGGATCACACTTCATTGAAAAATAATTTGAAGCTCTTTTGAAGCGATATGGAGTAAAACATAAGATATCTACTCCTTATAATCCTCAAATTGCAAACCAAGTGGAGGTTTCTAACAGGAAGATGAAGCAAGTTCTTGATAAGACTATTGGAAATCCAAGAAAAGATTGGTCATCTAAACTTGATGATGCCCTTTGGGCATATTGAACTTCTTACAAAACCCTATAGGAATGACACCTTATCGCCTCATCTATGGTAAATCGCATCATCTTCCTTTGGAACTAGAGCACAGGGCCTATTGGGCAATTAAGGCTCTAAACATGGATGTGACCTTGCCAAAGAAAAGTGCTTTCTGCAACTTCAGTAGTTGAAATAACTCTGCCTACACACTTATGAGAATACCAAAATCTATAAAGAATGCACAAAGATAAGCATGACTCTCATATCAAGCAGAAAGAGATTTCATAAGGAGTCAAGGTCCTGTTGTTCAATTCTGCACTTCATCTCTTTCTAGGAAAACTTTGTTCTCATTGGTCTGGACCATTCACAATGATTACCATATATCCCTCTGGAATGATGTACATTCACAGTGAGAAATTGGACACAATTTTCAGTTAATGGTCACTGACTAAAGAGGTAATATGAAGACAAAGCCATCACTAGAAAGGAAGATTTGGAGCTGCAGGGTGCCCTGAAAAGCTACATGAGATATCTAAGAATTTATGCTACATGACTATAAACAAAGAACTACTTGGGAGGAAACCCAATCATTTATCTTTTCAGTCTATTAGATCAGTTTTTGCCAATTTTGTTTCTCTCATATAAAAATCTATAAAGTTTGTCACATCTAAATTAAGGTGGACAATTATTTTCCTTCTTTCTAAATGATGATTTGAAGACAATCATTTTACCATGACCTATCAACCTAAATTCTGGTCTGATCTTCTCGGAACCTCTCCTTCCACTCCCACCTCAACTTCCTCTAAAAAGGAGTGGATTTAATCTAGATTGTTTGAAGGGATTGCATGTTCATGACATTTTTGTCTTACAAGACATTCTTGACGACCAACGTAATGGTAGTCATATTGTCTATAGCAATAACTCCATCACCCTTTCATGTGAAGATTTTTGGAATCTCTTTCACAAACCTACAAAGGTCACCAGAAAATGTTTACATTTCTCGCATCAATTGTCCTGGAGGACGTCATGCCCAATGATAAGGATTGGCCATATTTATAACACCCCTGGCCTGGGTTTTGGGATAACCCTATTTTTTTGCTTAAGTAAGTAGTTTAAAAATCTAATCTAATTCTTTGATATGTTTTACTAACATGTGACATGCCTATGTTTTATATTTGGTCATGTTTGAATAATGTTTGTATAATATTTTCTTATTTTGGGTCGGAGTGCAATTTATCCAAGATAATGGGACATCTTGCAACATGTCACATTTTGAGTGTTCCCTAAGTGGTTTATCATCATAAGAGATAGGATGATGCTATGGGGCACCTTGTGAAGAGCTTAAGATGCAAGTTGAGCCTATGTGAATGATGTTTGTGCAGGTTTTGGTGTAAATTGCAATTTACCCAAAGTAAGGGGTTAACATGCAAATTACCATCTCAAGAGTGTCCCTAATATCTATTAGAATTATCAAGAGGAGAGAGAAAGGGGCACTCTCTTTCATGAGACTCAACTATATAAGCCTCTCTTTTCACTTCCCAGTAAGCATTTCTACCCTCATCTCATTCCTTTCTTGGTGGACGAACCTAAGATCTCAAGGATCAGGAAGAGGGTCGAGCATCTTGCCTAAGGTGAATCCATGGTCATCTTCAACCTTGGGTGGACTATGCTTCTCAGATCATGGTTTCTTCCTTTCTTTCTTTTCTCCTTCACCAAGTTTCTAACTTTGGTACCTTCTTCTTGATGGAGGTGAAACTATAGCAGAATCTTAGACCTTTGGATAAGTCATCTTCAACCTTGGAAATGTGAAGCTTTGGATCTTAAATCTCTAGTGGTGATCTTGAGGCGGGTTATATAACTTGAACTCAACTTTATTATTATTCACCTTCTATTATGCAATACTTGGTGATTCCTTTTCCATTTCGCCTTTCCTTGATTTAATGATGATTCTATGAGATCTAAAGGATATATCGGGATGTTTTCCATTAATTAGAGTATTTAGTGGATTAAGGATTGAATCTTGAAGATGCCATGTCAATACATACACCAAGTTGTGAGTGGTTGTCACAACGTGTGATGCTTAACCTGACATATCATGTAACAAACCATCACACTTGGGAAAATGATATGTTTTTATGGGGTTGACCCATCATGCCCTAGAAGAGCTAGGCCGTTATGCTTGACATCTTAGACTGATAGGTTGAGAATGTTAGCCCATCATGACCATGCGGATATCTCGTGAGTTGAAGTGGAAAACTGTGATGCCCTTAGTTGAGAAAGAGGCTGACATGGATCTCTCGATACAGGCAGAAACAGCAGTTCAAGCGAGTAAGAGATCAACCAAACTAGCAATCATAACTTGGAAAGAGAAAATAGAACATGCAACATGCTAGATATGATATGAATCTACTTGCTTAAGGAAAAAGTATATAAACATGCCCAGATCGGGTCACATAGCCAAGAAGGAGCTAACTAGCCATAGACAAGCATAGCTGGCACCGAACAAAGATGGATAAACATCGTTTGTACAAGAAACAAAGGAATGCAGTAGAATGAAAGAGAAGAGGGAAGAGATATAGCCCATAGAGGAGAGGTGGATCTCGCTCCTCGGCCTCTGTGCAGGTCGGATCTCGATCCTTGGGTCTTCTCTTCGTTCCTCTAAGCTCCTCGGTTTTCTCTCTCTCTAGACCGTACCGGGCGGCAGTCGTATCGGGCGGCGCGATACCTACCAAAATTGGCTAGTTTCGGTACCTGAAAGTCTAAAACAGGCTAATTAGCTACATTATTGGCTATTTTCACTACATTATCTAATAGAGAGACAGAAAACATAAAACATGAACAAAAGAGTGCATATTAAGACTAAAGTGGCACAAAACTATAGATAAAATGCATAGAAAATATTTGCAAATTTGGGTGTTATCAACAACCCCAAGCTTAAAACTTGCTTGTCCTTAAGCAATACTGGGCTCAAAGAACAAAAAGATAACATCCAAATTAAGCTTGGCAATAAATGTTAAGGTTAAGAAAAATAGTTTAAAACATCAATTCTCCTGATCCATGTCGTTTCAGAACAAACCCCCACCTTTCAGGCACAATCCTGCCAAAGCAAGATCAAAGAGCTTCCAAGCAAGATTAAGCGAATTAACTACAGCCTGTCGATACTCATGAGGGTTTGAATCATAATTATTTAAACATGAAAGAGTTGTCACATATGTGATCACGCGGGTGATGAGCAATGAGCCATCACTATGAATCCATGCAAACCAATCAGGAATCAACTTGCCTCTCACTTATTCATGTCCTAAGAAACAAAGTAAAAATACTCTAATGACTTCTGAGAATCCCGATCTGCGTCAGGTTGGTCCATGTAGCGAGCAACAGTCCCTACAGTCTGAGCCAGTTGGCCCAAAGTAGTGAGACGGACTCCTCGTACTGTGCTCGAACCAACCCTGCTACTGAGATGATCTCATAGGTCTCCTAGGGGGGTCCTAGTGACTCTCTAATGAGCTTTTAGAGTGGTACTACTAGGAACAACATATCCGCGTTCATGAGCACAGTCATACACCGGCTGGGCACCATCCTCCACTCTCCTAAAAGAGAAAATAACACTTATTTATTGTTCACACTTAGGCTTTTATCATCTGCATTCTATTTGTAGGCTTGGGTGAGAACTATATAAATATTTTTTTGGGATTTTGTGGGCGGCCAAGCCTCTTTTGCACATTTTTATATTTTTCATCTTTTTGACTCAATCTAATGTGAGAAGGCACGTAGTCCATCAAGGATAAACATTTCATCTTGATCATAGCTCAGAGCCCATCATAATCCGCTTGATACCTGTGTGAGAAGTAGCAATTATGATTCAAGAATCCTTAGAATAGAGGCAAGCTTGTAAAATTCGCAGCTAGGAGACTTTAATCATGATTTAGCCCATTCCAATGGTCCTTTACCATGGATTTGCCATTCACAACATAGATCAAGGGAATTTAGCTTTAAGCTATAAAAAAGGGACATAACCTTAGATTTATTACCAAACTCAAGGAAAGAGTCAAAGAGCAAGTCAAGCAAAAGGTCAAGCAATTTTTAAGATGAAAACTGTGCAATTAGGCATAAAGTCAAGCATTTATCTATTAGAGTCGCACCACATAGCCATAATTGCGAAGCTACAAGCTTATGCTATATGCAAGAAATAAACATGCATGCAAGAAGGGTGAAGAGAAAGAAGGGTGAAGCCTACCACCCCAAGCTTAAGAGTTTTCTCGTCCTCGAGCAAGACTTAAACTTGAAATAGTGAGGCAGGAATGCATGATTGTTAATGGCAGTTATTGAAGTTCTAAAGATTATGCATGGATGCAAGGATATAAAATAGTTAGAGGAAAGAAACTAACAAGAACATGAAAAGCAAAATTTATTGTAATAAAAGGGCGGGAGGGTGGGTAATAGAAAAGGGGGTGGTTGTCCCACGATACCGACACTGGGATCCCAAATTCTTAGCTTTGGGACTAGTGTCACCTGTGTCTTGCCGATGGGTTCCGCCACATAATATGAGTAGAATAGGTGGATGTGTTGGCCTTGCCGAGTCTGAAGAAGAAAGGTAAAATCTAGCGACTCGGTGAAGTCATCTTTGTGCTGGAATGGATTTGAGATGCACTGGGATGAATTCTTTGGGAAATCATCCTCAGGGTACCTTTCATTATATGATTCTGAAAATGAAGATCCTGGGATGTCGACGCAGGATGAGATGGATGAGAGAGGTTGGATGTCATCTTGATGACTCATATCTTCTCTCTCCATCTCTACACTTGAGGTTGGATGTTCAGATAGATCTTCATGTACAGTCTGAGTCATCCAATCATCTTCTGTGCAAGAAGTACCCCCTAAAGAATCTGTTTGTGGTTCTACCACCCCAAGCTTATCACTTGGCGTGGAGTCAGGGGTGTCTTCATGCTCAGCAGCCATGTTGAAGTGGATCGTCCATCCTACCCCCTTGACGTCCACCAAGCCTTGTGAAGGTATGGTGGCGAATGATGGCTCGTGCTGCTCCAACTCGTCTTCATTACTATACTCACTGCTCCATGTCGAGCAGCTGTCGTCATCGTCGTCGTCGAACAAATTGTTCCAAACCATGGTTGGTATACCTCTCAAAGTGAAATGACAAGTCTCAATATGAGAAATGTCACTCTGGTCTGGTTCAATATCTGACTCTGGTTCCTCAAACCAACCTTTTGGTTGTGAGGTCAATTGGCTTTTTGAGTCTTCATCATCGTCATCATGGACCCATTCATGTCTATGACTCATTTCTTCCATTGGTTCATCAACTGGGTCATCTGGATAGAATGAAGGGCTTTCCCAAGTGGGTTGGTCTTCACAGAAAAATCCTGGTGAATCTAGTTGATGGTCTGAATAGGATGATGGTGCATATTCTACTTCAGACCCAATGGAATGGTCTTGATGACTAACATCCTCATTGTCTTGTGATGGCAGTTGTAACCGAATTGTAACCAGATCGATGAGCTCTTGGAGCCTCCTGCCTTGTTCAACATCTTTATCATTAAGTTGTTGTACTTGAGCAGCAATGCTTTCGAGACCCGTCGATTCTGCCATGCACATGTAAGGGGAACCCGCTGTATCAAACTAATGCTTTAGGATGAATCCTTGTTCAACAGTTTGAATTATACTACTAATGCAGTCTGGAGCCCCGGTGGCTGCTTTGAGATGATGCTCCTGCTTTTCTAATAGTTGCCGGAGTGGATCGACGTTTTCTTGGAGATCAGGAACTAGGGAGGTGAGTGCCTTGACACTTTCTCCAGCTAACTCCACTGCCTTGATCAGTTCTTGATCCTATGATAGCACATGAGTCGATGGTTGACTGACAGTCTCCTTTGTTGGAATTTCAACATATGACGACGATGGAGGTGAGTATAACTCGACTAGTTGCAGAGCACGACCTTCAATTATTTGCCAGCAGTCGGAACTACGGAAAAACTCGGGAGGACAGGTGGACAAGATGACTTGTCTTGCGGAAGCAAGGTCCATGATTGAAAAAGGTATGAGAAAAAGAAAAGTGATTTAGTATATATGAACAAGTATGTGTAAAGCAAGAGGAAAACTATGCATGTATATACAGACTTATAGTGACAGAACAAAAATCTACTAGGCGTGTAAACATGGAAAACCACCTCCGCGGCAACGGCGCCAAAAGTTGATCGGCCTTTTTCACGCGTCCGGAAATGAACGCGGGACAAAGGAAGGAATCAAGCTTTAAATTTATAAACCGAAACCTTCTAGGCCCCCGAAACTTATATTACGGGGTTGAAGTAGATATACGGGGTCGAACACAGGGACGTGGTGACGTTTAGGATGCCAAAGATTTCATTCTTTAGTCAGATAAGCCGAAACGATATGCGATAAAAGTAATTGCTAGAACTAGTCTAGTGGGTTGTCATGATATAAAACAAAGTGAAGAAAAGAAAACAAAACAAAACAAAATAGATCTCGTGAGTTTACTAAATAGAGAAAGAGAGTTCCTGGCTATGTAACCACAAACGGGGCAGTCTATGCACTCGTTCTCGGGCGTAGACAACCCTCGAACACCTAAGCAAGCATCTAGCACGCACAGTGGCATCTGTCCTGTGGGGTCGTCCCACTCGCTCTCGCGATGTGTGACTAAAACCATCAACGATATGTCATCGACCCTCTCTCAAGGAATGACATATCAACACCTCAGAATATACTAAGTTTCCTCTCAGGTCTTAGGATATTTCGGGGTGTTAGGAACAGAATACCTTGGATCGTCCTCCTCTCAGGTTCAGATCCAAACTATTGTCTCTTAGCTATTCCTACAATGGATCTCTCGATACAGGCAGAAACAGCAGTTCAAGCGAGTAAGAGATCAACCAAACTAGCAATCATAACTTGGAAAGAGAAAATAGAACATGCAATATGCTAGATCTGATATGAATCTACTTGCTTAAGGCAAAAGTATATAAACATGCCCAGATCGGGCCACATAGCCAAGAAGGAGCTAACTAGCCATAGACAAGCATAGCTGGCACCGAACAAACATGGATAAACATCGTTTGTATAAGAAACAAAGGAATGCAGTAGAATGAAAGAGAAGAGGGAAGAGATATAGCCCGTAGAGGAGAGGTGGCTCTCGCTCCTCGGCCTCTGTGCAGGTCGGATCTCGATCCTTGGGTCTTCTCTTCGTTCCTCTGGACTCCTCAGCTCTCTCTCTCTAGACCGTACCAGGCGGCAGCCGTATCGGGCGGTGCAACCGTATCGGTCGGCGCGGCCGTATCGGTCGGCGTGGCCGTATCGGGCGGTGTGGCCGTATCGGTTGGCGCGGCCGTATCGGTCGGCGCGGCCGTATCGATTGACGCAGCCGTATCGATCGACGCAGTCGTATCGGTCAACGCAGCCCTATCGGGCAAGACCGTATCGGGCAGTAGACTCTTGGGGAACCCGACACACTAGCTCCTTGGTCTAGGCACTAGCTCTTGCAGGGTCCTCCCTCCGGCTCTTTGAGAGAGCGCTCTTGTAGGTAGGCAGCTACTATTTATAGGCAGCGAGCTGTTGGGAGTTGTAGCTTTTATTGGTCCACGTGTCCTTCATCTGTGGCTACGATCTTGAGGCATCAGGTGGGCCAATATGAATGTCGCCCGGAGACTGTGTCCGCAAGAATTCCAGCAGCTGTATCGGGTAGGCCGTATCGGGCGGCGGGCCGTATCGGGCGACACAGCCGTATCGGTCAGCGCAGCCGTATCGGGCGGCGCGGCCGTATCGGTCGACGCGGCCGTATCGGGCGACGCGGCTGTATCGGGCAGCGTGGACGTATCGGGCAGCGCGGCCGTATCGAGCGGCGCGGCCATATCAGGAAGCGCAGTCGTATCGGGCGGCGCGGTCGTATCGGCCAGACCATGCAGCTACTGGAATTCTTGTATTTTCTGGTTCGGTACTTGAGAGTCCCAAAATTGGCTAGTTTCGGTACTTGCAAGTCTAAAACAGGCTAATTAGCTACATTATTGGCTATTTTCACTACATTATCTAATAGAGAGACAGAAAACATAAAACATGAACAAACAGTGCATATTAAGACTAAAGTGGCACAAAACTATAGATAAAATGCATAAAAAATATGCGCTAATTTGGGTGTTATCACCGTCACAGTTAGGATTGCCCATCACACCCATCAAGAAGGGATAAGATGATACATATGAGGTCCTAAACCATTACCGTATGTTACATGTAAAGGACTAATGTTCTTGCAGTTGTCTAGCCTTTCACCTAAGGCTAAAGATGAGAAAAGGTCGATATCTTGAAGATGAGTGAAGATATGTGGTCAACCCGATATTCCTTAACCCTAACAACCTGTCACACTTCAAGTAGTGTTAACCAACACACCTTGGCCGACACAAGTAAAGAGTGTCTAGGATGACACAAGTGATAGTCTCTAGGCCGACACAAGTAGATGTGTCTAGGCCGATACACCTAGATGAGTGTAGGCCGACACATGAGGACTATAATCAAGTTGATACATTATGATGTAGTGAGATGGATATACTTTAATAAGTGTAGGCTAATTCACCCAAAAGAGGGTCAATTCATCATCACAATTCAAAGTTGAATCTAGTATCCTAATGAGGATGAGAGAGAAACTTACATCACTCATTTTGATAATCAATTTATGATAATTAATGAGAGTAATCAAGTATGATTGGATACGTATGGCATTGAAATAAGCTCCTAGATGTGAGGAGTTATGAATTAGGGTTCAGTTGTTGAATATAACACTAAAAACCCTAATCAGCTACAATTGAAACCCTAACCCTAATCATGAGAGGATTGTAATTTGATTAAAGGATTATTCTTTTATGGCATGGTGCTAATAATTAAAATGTGATATCTCTTTTATCATGAGATATTAACCATGCAAGTGTCTTAAGATAATGAGCATAGCCAACTATGGGTTATGGTGACGTGACATTACATAGTTTGCATGAGCCATGTGTGAGCCATGTGAAACACTTGTATAACAAGTATGATATGGGTCTTATGACCTAGAGATGGTTGTTTCCTAGTGATAGGTGACATGTTAAATAATGAACAAAGGGGATTGAAACCTCGTAGCATGTGATAATAATTATGAGATGATATTCTCAGTAATGTGTTTACAAGAATGAGATCCCAGGGTAATTGTGATAAAGTAACAAGTATGTGCTACAATTGTTGTGCGATTTCTTAGGGGATGTAGTCCACTATTCTTTTTAGCATTTAATTGTGTGGTATATTTGTAACTTGATTGATGTTATGATATACCTAAGGTTGTAGGTTGCCCTGACCATAGATCCATTCAATCAAAACTCATTGGATAATGAAACGAGTTTAAATTGGAATGCATATTATTGAATATGTGTGGGTGTATAGTTAATCATCTTCTTGCATCTATAAAATAATTATGTGATATGGATGGCCATGAGTGAGCCAATCCTTTTATAATAATGGCCATGAGTGAGCTAATCCTTTTAGTGAACAATGCCCATGCGTGAGCCAATTCTTTTATAATGTGGATGGCCATGAGTGAGACAATCCTTTTCTTGAATAATGGCCATGAGTAATCCAACTCTTTATATATTAGAATGTCCATGAGTGTGCCAATTCTATCTGAATCGCTATGAGTGAGCTATCCTCTAGCTCCGCAACCTATACCAAGGCAGGCTAGTTGAATAATATTTGACTATATGTTACTATCAGCAGTTGACTAATATGTCTCTATGTTGTCTCTCGTACTGATAGGGAGTTGTGGGTGAGGTCTTGGAGTCTAGATCTCCTTGGACCTTGTATGGAACCCTTAATGGCCCTTCGTAGGTGGCGGTAGGATTTGGATGGTACGACCTAGATCCTCAGTGCATTAGTTAGGGCATAAAATAGGATCTATTGTATGTGCTTGAATGTGAATGTGTGCATCATAAGCTTGGGCATTGTGTGCCTAAGTATGTGCATAATAATGAGATTGATTATTGAAAGATTCAATTATATGTGTAGCATATTTCACTTGAGAATGGAATACATAAATATTGAATGAGGCTGCAATTGTCTTTGTATGTCATAATGGGTAGTTGTCATACATGTTGTGAATATTCCTTCTAAAGTGATTACTTGATCTACTATTCAATTATAGTTATCTGAACTGCACGGTTTTGAAAATATTCCGCCATGCTCATAATATATGATCAGATTTGTTTAGTATAGTGCAACTTTACTTCTTGCTCTAAATAACAGTATATCTGTGATAATAATATTGTTGGCGGAGAGTTATATCTCCCTTTGGGACTTTTGTCTCACCCCGTGGGTTCTACAACTTTTTAGGTGGATGTGCACGACGAATCAGAGTCCGTGTAAGCTGAGGCATGACAGCAGTAGGAAGAAGACCTGAAGTTTTGAGGTGGTGTGTTGTCAGTCATATTTTTTTTAGATAGAAGTCATATGTGTCATCCCTGTACTCTCAGGTCTTTGAGGGGTAGTCTCGCTATGGTGTCACGATCGATCTGAGCTTTTGAACTAATATGCTATTGTTGATTTTAAGTTACTCATGTACATATTATGAGCAATGGTAAACTTGTGCTAGATGGAACAATAATGCACCATGTTGTATATATGTGACAAATTTTGGGCCTTCTTATAAAGAGTTTTCTGGCAGTGGATCTTTATGGAAAATGGTTTTAATTTTAGTGATTTTTGGTTATCTGATGTTAATGGTTATTTCCATGTGATTTAATGTACTCTCATTGTCGGTGTGATAACGAGTGTTACATTTGTTGGTATCGGAGATATAGGTTCGTTGAGTCTACAGGGACATAAGAATAAGGTGTTTTGTAATTTACATATGAGTGGAGGAAAGGTTATTTCTTTGAAGGGCATGTGTCCCTTGATAGTCTATCTTGTTGACACCTCATAATCTCTTACTTTCCTCCTCCTTTGGGTATATGATCCCTTTTCTTCACTTACAATCAACTCTTTTTGGCCCTACACTCTTTCTTCTTCCTTGGGATCATTCTTAGATCTGTAGGAGCATAGGAAGTCTGATGTTGAAGCTTGGGTAGCCGATCTATCTTGCATGTTGAAGATCTTATGCTAGAACACTCTTTTGAGGTGATTACTTGGAGATTCTTCTTTTAGTAAGTGATCTTCTTCTTTGGGTCACATTTTTCTTTTTTCAAAACCCAATCATCTTCTTCTTACTCGTTGGTCATAGACTGTGGATCATCCATGGTGGCCATTTGAGAGGAACTTCTCATCATAAGGGGTCATAGAGTATGTTTTTACATGGTGAACCCGAATGAGAGGATGATTTCATCTCTTTCTCTTTTCTCCTTTGGTTTGGTCTAGGACTATTTTCTCTCATTCCTTAAGCTCTCTGTTGACCAAGGCTTTCTTTCTATGTTGGAGGTGATCCTTTGACCAGGTGTTGATGCTTGGTTAAAGTTCTTGGAGATTGAGATCTTATGAGGTTGTTTCTCTTAAAATCAGGCGAGTTATATAACTTTTCCTTCACCTATTATTGGCATCTTAAACCTAGTAATATGTTGTTTTTCTACTTATTAAAAATGTTTCTTTGATGATAGAAAGAATGATATGTTTTAGGGTTGAACTTGTGGAATATTCTTGAGAAGATTATCCTTCCTATAAACCCTAAAAATCTTTGTACCTGATTTTGTAGTAAATGAAGTTGATGTGTTTTATTCAAAATCTTACCAATGAAACCATGTTATTTTCTATATGGTTCAGTTATCATGAATAACAGTAGGTTTGACTATGATAACATGCATAATGATTGTGGTCCTCTCTCTATACATAACTACTTTGGTGACTTGCTATGATCATGTTTTAGGGTTGATGAACACCTTAGTATAGGGAATTGTACATCCTACTGACATTTGGTATTCCTAGCTTGATCGCTTGTCTCAACCTGGTTAGGACCTGTTATGGTGTTGGTCATATAGATCGAGACAAATCTTTGGTCTTCCATCATGGTTGACACCCTTGCACGTGATGGTTTTAACTACGACACCATAAATCTTAAGGGTGGTCGTTGTTGCATGGTGTTGTCTAGTTGGTTAACATTACAGCTAAGATGGCTAAGTAATGGTCATTCACATGTTTAGGTTAGGTTATGAACATAACATGTCAAGTTTAGTTGGTTTCTGTCATGACGGTTTGTGTTAGTAGGATTAATACCTTGATGTGTCTCGGTCGTGACACCCCTTGGTGGAATCACACTCGTGATGCCCTATTGTGGTGTCTCCTATTGTTGCAGTCGTGACGCCATGTCCAGGGAGTGTTATGGTCATAACACCTAGGGTCGAGACATATGTGTAATGAATGGTTGTGACCCTTGTGAAGTGTCTCGGTCATGATACTTGGTGTATGAGAGTTCGAAACACATATTTTTGGTGGTGATCGAGACATATGTGTAATGGATGGTCATGACCATGTGAAGTGTCTCGATCATAACATTTGTTGAGAGTGGTCAAGACCCATGTGTTGAGAATGGTCGAGACCCATGTGTTGAAGGTGGTCGAGACACCTATACATATGCATGAATAGAGTCAATATATAGTATATTGGTCTACACATGGTGATGTAGTTATGAATGCTAATCATCAGCAGTAGTGCTTAACCCTAGAGTTCTCCAATAATATGGGAGATGGTAGAATTAGGTTTTAGTGGTTACATGATGCTATGAACTTGAATCAAAAATAAGTGAATCCTAACACTAATCTTATGATAATATGATGTATGTGCTCCTTCTACATGAAGAGACTATTATGTGATTGTGATTTCTCTCTCCTCCTTGTGTAACACTAACTTGTGGGTGAGATGAATGTCATAGCTATGAGAATGCTATGTTGAACCCTATGTGATACAAGTTGGTGACTATGAGTAATGTTGAGGCATATTGTGATACTGAATGTGTAGGAGTTATACGAATTGGTCTAATGACCTAGCAAGTGCATTGTGAATAAATTAAGGGATTGATATCCCATAGTGATGTAATATTGGTGATGACATTGTAAATGGATGTATTACAAGGGCCATATGATGATGAGACACGTTCTCACTTAACATGTTTTATATCTTTTGAAGCTGTAATCAATCCTTAACTTTGTAGAGTTTGTTTAGGGTTTTATAACTTCATTGATGCATTAAAAGATATCAAATTGGAAAGTCTAAACAAGTGAAACCCTAATCATGTAGTTGTCTTGTACCATAGATCCATCTTTAGCGCCAGCATCTAGCTGAATGGTGAAACAAGTAACTCCTACAGGAAACTTGGAGTGCATATTATTGATTATGTGGGGTACCAGTGGAGATATATCCATGTATCCTTCAATTGTTTAAATAGTGGTATTGATGTTTTATTATAGTATGGACATGTGTGAGCCTGTTCTCTAGTGTCGTGCCATGTACCAAGGTAGACTAGTTGTTTACAGGACCATAGCTTTGACTATGAGTTGTTGTCTATAGGACTATAGCTTTGACTATGAGTTGGTGTCTATAGGACTATATCTTTGACTATAAGTTGTTTTTTAGTTGTTTGACTATATGTTACCACATTGTAGACTCAAACTGACTGAGTAGTGTTGGTGATGATCATGGAGTCCAGCTCTTCCATTGATCTTGTATTGTATTGACTGGAACATAGCAGTGGTTAGTTGAATTTTAGTGGTATGCCTCAAATCCTCAGAGCATAATAATGAAAGTTATAATACAGTCGTACAATATAATTGCTTAGGGTCAAATACAAACCACATTGGATGACCCTGTGCCTTATTTCTTGTACTATTTAGTTTATAACAGATATACATGTTCTTCATATTTTTAATTAAAAGTATAAGATGTTCTACGACTCAGTTGTAACTGCTTAAACTTCTCAAATAGTAATACATGCTATATTTAAATGATCTAGTGCATTATTATGCTTATAATAGCTAGCGGAAAATAGTTATATCTCTCATTGGGACTTTTTTTCTCACCTTGTGGGTTCTACAACTTTTAGGTGGTCGTGGACGAGGAGGTCGAGGTCGTGGTGCAGGTGCTGAGCAGCATGGAGAGCAATAACTGCTACAGGTTGGATATGTTGCCAAAGTTTTATAGTAGAGTCCTATGTGTTGTCCTTGTACTCTCAGGTCTTTGGGGAGATTTTTTGTTTGTATATTGACACGTAGATTTTGGCTTTATGCCACGAGTGTATAAAAATGGCATGTACATATAAATGGGTTATAATATGTAACAGTTGTGGCTTGATAGCCTTTGAACATGATATGTATCATATTTTCATATACATGGAATACAGGGGGTCTAAGTTGAAGGCTTGTTTATGAAATACTTTCTCTTGAGATATTGAATTGCAAATGGTTTTAATTTATTTATTTTGTGGTAATGTTGTGATTAGTGATAATTTTGGTTTTTTTTTAATAATTTCACTTTGTATGGCGAAGGGCATCACAACTTTAGTAAGCCATATGTCGTGCAAGACAATTGGGTGACTCTCCTATATGACACATGAAGTTTGATTAGAATATTAATGACATACTTTTAAGATTATGAGCTACTAGCATTTTAAATTATGAACAAATCTATTGGCATTGTTAGAATCTAGTAAACATGGATGAAGTTTGTTGAATTACATATTGGATTTCCAAGCTCATTATATTTTTTAAGAATGTCAATATCTAGAATTCTATTACATTTAAAAATCTCATAATTAAATCCACTTTGTAAATTTTATTAAATCAAACAAAATTCACATAAATAAATTCCAAAGTACAAACTAATGTGGTAGAATACAACAACCAAAATCCCTTATGCAAGACACATTTTACACAAGCTTAAAGGGGATAGAAGACGGATAAAACCACATCCATATAGGGGAAAATAAGTTACTTGAACAACAGGGTTAAGAGAAGACTATATGTTTCACTGAAGACTGTGACTAGAAAAAAAGTGTTATATAATGACTTTTGTGTTGTTATCTAAAGACTATGTTTCAATTTTGTTAGTAGAGTAGTTAATAGAATAGCACATGATTTAGCTCAGCATGCATGATGTAATAGTAGGTCTTTATGTTTATTCGATAACTTCCTACTAACCTTGTTGTTTGTAGCTTTGGCTGAGATGGTTTCTTAATTAATGAATTTTTGTGTTTTAAAAAAAAAGAAGGGGCTTAGAACTTGGCATCTGATGTTAACATTATGTGGCATAATATGAGCTCATGCATAACACAAAATGACAAAGAGGTTTCGGGGGAGCCCAAAGAGTATGTGTCTACATAGAGAAACTTGGTGGTGGAATGATGAAGTAAAGAAGGCTACTAAATTCAAAAGGTATATTTATAGGAACTTGTCCAAATCTTGAAATGCAACTTTTGTAAGATATAAACAAGCAAAGAAAGTAGCTAAAAGTTGTTTACAGGCAAGGTATAGATACATTGTAGAGATTTATAAGAAATCGTACCATGAGAATGTGAAAAGATATATATAAAAGGGCTCACATAGGGAAAGAAAAAAAAGATGCTTGAGTCAACTAAAATGCATCAAGAATGAAGATAGTAATGTGTTGGTGAAGGATGATGATATCAAGAACCAATGGATAAACTACTTTCATAAAAAATTTAATGGAGAGAATAATTTAAAAGACTCATGTGACATGAATATAAAAGACAACATGTATACACGATGAGTTTCATTATTTGACATCAAGAATGCTTTAGAGAAAAAAAAATGAGAACAGTATGCAGACCAGATAGTATTTCTATTGATGTATGGAAGAGTATGGTAGATGAAGGAGCTATGTGGTTAACAAATTTCTTTAATAAGATCATAAAGACCAAGAAGATGTTGCATTACATTAATTTTTAGGCGCATTACATTACATTAATTTTCCGCAATGTGTCCCTGATACAGTTAAAACTTGACTCCTCGGATTCCATTAGGAAATGTAGTCGCTGCCCTAGTGGACTTTCCCGATGAGGAAAGGAGTCCCAATGGCATCATCTGGATTATTAAAAGCCCTCTCTCACATGGTTTCTCTCCACACAAGTGGCATGAAGCAAATAAGTTTGATGCACAGCAAGTTGAAGCAGAGCAACAGCTTGATGCAAAGAAGCCACTTGACGCAGAGTAGCGTCTTGATGCAGACCAACGCCAACCAATAGTATTGACGGAGGCCATTGAAGGCGGTGACCAACAGGCATCGGCGAAGTCCCCTGAAGGTGCCAACACCAACGTTTGAAGACTCTTCAGCAGGTGCCTAGCGAAGACGCCCCAAGGAGAGTCGTCCACGTCAAGTAAGTTTGTTGACCCTGCTCTTCAGGTCTTCTTCTCTACCTTCTTCTTAATTTATTTTTTCCTTTATCTCTTTTATCCTATATGTAAAGACGAATGCTAGTTTGATAGTAGATAAATACCATGTTATGTTATTACTAACTGATCAGTAGGACTAGACTCCCATTCTTATGTGTTCTATTCTCTTGATCAGTATTTTAGTACTATGGTTTAATGAGATTGAGGAGGACACATTACTATCCATTGTTCTTATAAGTACTCTACTACCATGTTATGATCAATCCTATTGATACATGTGTATGGTTAATCACTTAATTGGCCCTCTTCCTTGTTGCTTAATCTTCCTTGCTAATGCTAATAGCTAAATGCAATTGCTATTTGATCTGTATGAAAATTGTTGTTGTTCCAATTCTATTAAATCAATCATCATCAATGTATACCTAGTCACCTACTATCAATGTCCCTAGTAATCTATTTTAAATTTTTTACACTTATTGTAGGATGTTCATTTGTACTATGTTCTTCAATGTATAATATAATAGTTTTGATCTAATGACAATTTGACACTATAACATTGTTTTACATGGAATTGATTGTACTGTATAAAAATTTTCCTTACCTACTATAATAAATTTTGAATGACTAAATCAATAATGTTAGTACTACCATTTTATCACAGATTGTATAAATTTTGAATGAGTAATTTCAGTACCACTATTTTGAACCAGTAATTTCAGTAATTTTGAACGAGTAATTTCAGTACTACTATTTTATCAGTAAATCAACGATGATTGATGACTTTTAAACGAGTAACATCAGTAATATCAACAAGACGCTAGACTCTTAAAACAATAATTTACATGATATGTACAATGTGGAATATTAGTAATTGGATACTATGATTACAATTTACATGGCTATACTATTTAGTAATTGAGTATCAATAATGACTACTAAATCACTGATTATTCTTTTGTCAATCACAATTAGTATGGTTTGTGGTGCTCAAAGATTGGCTAAATCAAATGATCTCGGGTCGAAGTATTACACTCTTCCAGACCCAAATTGAAGGGAGAAAGTTAAATGCAAATTTTGTGATCATATATCAACCGATGGAATTTTTCGATTGAAAAAACATCTTGTAGGCCAATGTGGCGATGTCGACGCATGCAAGAAGGTTCCTCCTGAGGTGAAGAGGTAAATTACTGAGTATTTGGAGAAGTTTGCTATGAAGAAGAACAAGAGGGCTCAAGAGTTGAAAGATTTGCATGGTGATGTTGAAATTGACAAAAGTGCAGATGGTGTTGTCGATATCAAGGATTCACAAAAGAAGAATTCGAAAGTTGTAGGTCAACTTGACACTTATTTCTTTAAAAACCTAGAAGATATTTTCAAAGATAGGGTGTTATCAAAGCAATCAACGATACCAGATAAGTTAGGTAAAGAACAAAGAGCTAGTACAAGTCAATATATAGCTCGACGGATCTATGAGGCTGGTAAAATCCTAATTCATGCTCGTAGATTTTGATTACGATAGTACATTCAAAAATTGTAAAACCCTTATTGTAATCATTATTTTGTTTTTTCTAATTAGGGATCCCAATGAATATTGTTAACCACAATATCTTCCAAGTGATGCTAGAAGCTATAGGTCCGTTCATACCTGATTTGAAGGGACCTTCCTTTTATGAGTTGAGGGAACCATTACTCGGGCAGGAGGTGGAAACTACCAAAGAAGCCCTTGCACTACATAGAAAAGAATGGAAGCGGTCTGGATGCTCTTTGATGATAAATGTTTGGATAGACAAACGCAATAGAAGTATCATGAGTATATGTGTCAATATACGGGACATATTTTCTCAAGTCAGTTGATTCTTCAGGTCAAATACACCATGCAGACTACATATTCAACCTTGTTGATGATTCTATTAAAGAAGTAGGAGAGGAGAACATTGTCCAGGTGGTTAGTGACAATGATCTTATTAATCTTGTCATGGGTCGCCCACTGAAGGAGAAGCGACCAATGATCTTTTGGACCCCAAGTACAGCACACTACATCGACTTGATGTTGGAGGCGATCGAAAAGTTGCACCGGATACAAAATTTCCTTAAAAAGGAAAATGCACTCACTATATTTATCTATAGCCATCATCTAACTCTAACTATCATGAGAAGCTTCTTGGGACATGATCTGGTCAGGCTGGGTGTTACTAGATTTTCTATAGCATTTCTGAGTTTAGAAAGCCTCCTAAAAAACATGTCCAATTTAAGAAGGATGTTCATTTCTAAAAAAATTGGTCAAATGCAAATTCTCAAAGAGTCCTGAGGGCTTTAAGGTTGTAGCTACAGTTTGTGGGTCCCAATATTAGAGAGGAGCTCAGTTGGTGCTTAAAATTTTTAAATCACTAGTCAATGTTCTACGACTGGTTGATGGCGATAAAACACCTACTATGGGCTACATACAACAAGATATGGTCATCACACTTGATGAACTAGATACAAAGTTAGCTTATGATGAGCTACTTTGCAAGAAGGTGTTTCAGATAGTCAGATAAAAATGGGACAATAAGCTGAATCGGCCCTTACATGCCGCAGGTAGTTGAACACCACCACTCTATTGTGCAATTAGTTTGATGAAATTAGATATTCATATTATACTAAGTTACTAATACTCAAATCATATAGGTTATTATTTGAACCCATTTTTGTATTGGAGAGACCTTGACATCGATTGTACCAGTTCAAATATGGATGGTCTCATGGAGTGCATTGAGACATTCTACCCTGAGCCAGATATCCAAGATGGCATCATCATGAAGGAGGAGTTACCAGCCTATAAGGATGGGTCGTGTTCTTTTGGAAGAGCAGCTGCTATTCGACAACGAAATGATATCAACATAAATCCAGGTATGGTCTATAGAAGGGTCTTTTTTGTTAAATAGATCTTTCCTTACTCATTCCAATTTACTCCTACCCCGCAGTTCAATGGTGGATAAATTTTGGTTGTGATACACCTTACTTTCAAAAAATGGCCATCCGAGTGTTGATTGTAACTTATTCATCATCAGGATGTGAGAGGAATTGAAGGAGATGGTAATATAAGCAACCCTCAAATAAATTTTCCATATATTATTGCTATTATAAAATGACTATGTATGATTACTTATTTATGTTAATAATATATTTCTTGCCTAGATTCATACAAAAAGGAGAAATAGGTTGGATGTGAAGAGGCTTGAAGCATTGGTATTCATTCAATTTAATGCCAAACTCAAGGAGCGGAAGGAGAAAGATGAAAAATATTATGATCCAATAGAGTCTCAAGATAGAGACAAGGCTAAAGATTGGATGGTACATCTAGACCCAGATGAAGAAGAAATCTATCCAGGTGTTGGACTTACTTGGGGAGAAGTTGCAAAAGCTAGTGGGGCAGAAGAAGTGGCAGAGACTAGGAAAAGCACAAGGTTGACTATTTCAAAGGTTGATGCAAAGAAAAAAGCAAACAAGGAGTATGGTGATGTTGAATCTGATGGTGATGATGACAACTACATGGATGGTGACAATGATCTTAAGGACATTGAGGCATCTTTAGATGATGAATTTGTTTTCACTTGCTCAACAAGCGAGGACTACAATTTTCTTTGAAGTTTCTTTGTTTTTTAGCTTGTAAATATTTACTTTTGTTATTAGGAACCATTTTGATCGATGAAGTCATTTGTTGCAGTGAAGTATTATTCAAAATACTTGATTATTGAGTAATATTTATTTTTGTTGGTGGTAGGACAATCACAAAATTTTACAAATTAATTTAAAACAATGTGAATCATTTTTTTTAAAAGCGCCCACTTTTGTCCCGCTTCAAAACCCGCTTCCCGCAAATGTAAAATTGTGAATGTTGGGGCCAAGTTAGGCAGAACGAATGTACCAAATGATAAATTTGTTATTGAATTCTATTGTTCAAATAGAAGGGATGTTCAAGATAATGTTTGTCACATGATCGTTCCAATCTGGTTAAAATGGAGTGCAACCAAAGTATTATGTGAGCAAAAGATCCTCTCAAATTTTTAATTAAGTTTTATGTACAGATGTATGACCATCCATGCTATATGGGAGTAAATATCGTGTGGTAAAATAATAAGGTTTCAACAAGATGAATGATATCGAAATGCATATGTTGAGATGGATGTGTGTGAAGACAATAAAAGATCGTTTGAGAAATGACCATATCAAGAACAAAGTGGGGGTGGCGAGTATTGAGGACAAGATGTGTGAAGGATGACTAAGATGGTATAGACATGTGCAAACCTATTAATGTACCTTTTCAAAATGATGCTACTAAGTCAAGCACAATTAAAAGAAGAGGCATGTCCAAATTGGCCTAGGAAGAGCTTCTAGAGAAAGATTTTGAATCTTTACATCTTGATCAATGTATGAACCATTACATAATTGATTGAAAAAAAAGATCTACGTAGGCAATCCCAACATTGTTGGGATTGAGGCTTGGATGATGATGATAATAATGAATATGTTCACAACCCCTACTATAGTCTTTTATTGCGTAGGCAGTCTATTCTCCTCGTGGCTAAATGTATAAATGGTTCAAGGAATGAAATCTATTTGCTGACCAAAAAAAGGAATGAAATCTATTAACTTATAGCCAACCCACCCCCCCCCCCCAAAAAAAAAAAACCTAACCAAAAATAACATGATGGTCACTTCCGTCGTAAGTCTTTTGTAACGTGTTTTGATTGCTTAATTCCCTTCCAAGCGTCCACAATTCATGAAAGTCGTAATTTATGAAACATTATCTTTCCTGTATGGTGTTGGTACGGCTACCCACATGATGGATGCTCGTGGTTGAAGCGGCAATAATGTTGAACGAGGTTGGGCTGTCTATGAGGGGATGTCTCTTTATTTTACGGTAAGATTAAAAAATATGATGTTTGCCTAGACCTTGTACTCCTTATGCTCTAGTATTGTAATAATATTCTGAAACTAAACTAAACTGTCATGTAGCATGTGGTGTTCCTAGTGGTCCGTTGTCATATGTGCAACACATAATTTGTTCATTATAAAGTGTAATGATTCATCATTATTTGCTTATTTAAATTCATCATCGTTTCTATGTATTTGAATGATTAACAACACTTAGATTGAGTCTCAAACATCAGGCAACGAATTGAACTTAACAAACAGAGATCATATTTTGCCACATCCATTTTAGTTTTCTGACTCAGTGAGGCGTGGAGTAAATGAAATTACACAAAACAAGCAGTAAGTCTTCTAACGTGACAGTAACTTACTTCACGTGTTAATGCAAAAAAGAAAGAGGAACCCTATAAAAGTTGCTTTCTGACTTTTACGAGTGAGCATAGTTTAAAAAGCATAATTTCCTTATGACGAGGCACTCCCTATATGTCTCAGACATGTCCAGTCAAACCATAGCCAGTAGTATAGGACAGCCAATCAGAATGCATTATTTCCTTCTCATTAATCTTTAAAACCCAACGAGAGAAATGTAAATTGTCCACTATAATGTAATCTTATTGGATCCTAGGGAGTTTCTATAGGACTCGTCTTATAGAATAGGCGTCGCAGTCAAACAGGCTCGACAGTAATCCATCAACCACAAATTCGATTGGAACAAATACCAAACACAAAGATTTGGCTATTTCCAGAAGTCCCAAAGTCCCATTTAGAAATGCCAGTCCAAACGCCACGTACCATAAAGCTTATGCCAAAGGTCTTCATCGCATTAAACTACCACTGCTGGATAATAACTAGTGTTTTTAAAACCGGACCGGCAGGTCCGACCGGTCAGACCGGTCCGGAAGCCTAAAAAACCGGTTATGTGTCTTTTTCTGGTCCAACCAGTCAGAATTACGGTCCAACCAGCCGGTCGGACCGAACCGGATTGAACTGGTGGTCCAAAGAGAAGAAAAAACATAAAGTAAAATACATATAGGGATTTATATATATATATATATAGAGAGAGAGAGAGAGAGAGTCAGGCTAGAATACACTCGAGTGTATCCGGAGCGGAATACACTCAAGTAGTTTTCCATGATTCAATATTTTTTTTGAAAATATAATCTGTTGATCTTCTTAAACATCTCGTGAACAACTCATACGCAAAATTTGAGCACATTTGGATATGTATAGCTCATGTTATGAAGACCACAAAAATTATGCATTTTAAATTAGTTTTGCGTGTTGATTTTGTTGTCCTTAGATGAGTGACTTACACTCATCCAAATGGGTTCAAAATTTATATGTAGCCTAGTTATAGTATGACGGTGAAGATCAACGGTTTACATTTTACAAAAAATAATCTTGATATGCAAACAGACTTGAGTGTATTCGTGCGATCCGTACACTCGAGTTTATTCTAGCCTAACTATATATATATATATATATATATATATATATATATATGTATAGAGAGAGAGAGTCAAGCTAGAATACACTCGAGTGTATAAATCACACCGTACACCTCAATGGTGTTTGCCTATCTAACCACATTTTTACAAAATCTAAGCCATTGATCTTCATTATCACAATAATAATAGACCACATACAAAATTTAACCCATTGGGATTAGTCTAAGTCACTCATCCAAGGACAAAAAAATCGACGCACATAACTAATTTGAAATGCACAACTTTTTCATGTTTTAGATGAACGAGCTATAAGTGTCCAAATGAGCTCAAATTTATTATATAGTATGTTCTCAAGATATTTAAAAAGATCAACGCTATAGATTTTTAAAATAATTTCTTCATGTTGGAAAACGATTGAGGTGTATAGCATCTCCAGTACACTCAAGTGTATTCTAGCTTAACTCTCTCTCTCTCTCTCTCTCTCTCTCTCTCTCTATATATATATATATATATATATATATATATATATATATATATATATATATATATATATATATATATATGTATATATATATATATATATACACACACACACACACATATATATATACATACATATATGTACATACATGAATGTATGTATGTATGTACATGTATGTATATACGTACATACATGTATGTGTGTGTGTGTGTACACACACAAAGAGAGATAGAGTCAGGCTAGAATACACTCGAGTGTACAAATCACGTCATACACCCTAATGGTGTTTGCCTATCTAGACCATGTTTTTTCCAAAATCTAATCCATTGATCTTCATGGTTACAATAATAGGTCACATACAAAATTTGAACTCATTTAGATGAGTGTAAGTCACTCATCCAATGACAACAAAATCGACACAAAAAACTAATTTGAAATACATGATATTTGCCTCCTTTAGATGCACAACATGTAAGTGTCCAAATGAGATAAAATTTATTATATAGTATGTTCTTATGATAATTAAGTACATCAATAGTTTAGATTTTTCAAAAATTTACTGCATCTTCAAAAATAACTGAGGTGTACGGTGCCTCTGGTACACTCGATGCACAACCTATAAGTGTCCAAATGAGATAAAATTTATTACATAGTATGTTCTTATGATAATTAAGTAGATCAACAGTTTAGATTTTTCAAAAATTTACTACATCTTAAAAAATAACTGAGGTGTACGATGCCTCCAGTACACTCGAGCGTACACTAGCCTGACACTCTCTCTCTCTCTCTCTCTCTCTATATATATATATATATATATATATATATATATATATATATATAGAGAGAGAGAGAGAGAGAGAGTCAGGCTAGAATACACTCGAGTGTACGGATCACATGAATACACTCAAGTGTGTTTGCATATCAAGACTATTTTTTGTAAAATGTAAACCGTTGATCTTCACCGACATACTATAACTAGGCTACATAAAAATTTTGAGCCCATTTGGATGAGTGTAAGTCACTCATCCAAGGAAAACAAAATCGACGCGCGAAACTAATTTGAAATGCATAATTTTTATGGTCTTCATAACATGAGCTATACATATCCAAATGTGCTCAAATTTTGCGTATGAGTTGTTCACAAGATGTTTAAGAAGATCAATGGGTTAGATTTTCAAAAAAATATTGCATCATGAAAAACTACTTGAGTGTATTCTGCTCCGGATACACTCGAGTGTATTCTACCCTGACTCTCTCTCTCTCTCTCTCTCTCTATATATATATATATATATATATATATATATATATATATATATATATACATACATATATATACATATACATATACAAACATATATATACATATACATATATATACATACATACATGTATATATGTATATATATGTATATCAACTTTCCGATGTATATATATACGTATATATATATATATATATATATATATATATATATATATATATATATATATATATATATGTATATACATATATGTGTATATACGTATATATATATATGTATATACGTATATATATATACATATATATATATATATGTATATGTATATATATATATGTATGTATGTATGTATATATATATACATACATACATATATATATAACACCCAAATCTATGCATTTTCTCTATGCATTTCATCTATAGTTTCGTGTCACTTTGGTCTTAATATGCACTCTTTTGCTCATATTTTAGTTCTTTTCTTGTTTCCTTAAAGAAGATTACTAGCTAGCCAATAAAGTAGCCAATCTAGCCAGTTTTGGGACAAGCTGGCACCGAACCTATGATGACAAGAGGGAGTCACGGTGATGACGGTACCCCTAGTCTCCAATATTATCCACCAAATAATGAGAAATTCAAAGGTGATCAGGATTGGGAACTTGATTCCTTATTCATCTTGGAGTCATTCTCCTATGAGGGAGATACATCTAACGGCGGATGTAGGTCCGCATACACTAGAAGTAGAGAAAATGGCTCAGAAATTTGCATGGCAAATTGGATTGCCATTAACTCGACTCACCTAGGTGAACTTGATAAATCAATTGTATAATTTATATATCAAAGTCAAACATTGGTAAACGAACCCGCTTTCTTCCTAAAATCCATTAAAACATGTAAGACTATTTGAAGTTGACTAAAATTAAACCATATGACTATTATTGTGTATAGGTAATTATCTTGTCATTGGATCTTGTTATAAGCACTCAAAAAGTCCTTTAAAATTTGAAACCAATCAAACTTTCGTATATCATGTTATAATTAAATCTTGTCTTAGTTTAATATTCCCATTATTACACATTGTTCCTCTTTGAAAAAAGAGTGTACTATATACATATGCCTTGGGGATCGTGACACTATCATCTCATATAGTCATAAGACCAATTAATCATTAAAAAATACACCTACATTATGTTGTATAGACAATTTTCATAAAATACCCTCGAGTTTTATAAATTTGCATTTGAGTACGTACTTTATCCTTATTTTAAATTGAGTCCTTTTCGTAAATTTGGGATGTTATAATTCTACCCACCTTTTATAAATTTCATCCTCAAAATTTTTCTAGGCTACTACCCACCTTAGGGTTATGCTTACCCCATCATTCATTAAAAGTCAACATATTAAGGTACATTTTTGTTTAAATTTTTTTTTTTTGCATGAAAAGTTATATGTAATGTATTTCATAAATATTCATGTGAGCATTAATCGTTATCTTTGTCTACTTCTCAACTCATGTCTAGGGTTTCTTACCCCAAACTTGGCACTATCCTTCGGGTATCTACCTCAAACATGTCATGAATTTCTAACATTAGGTATAGTTGGCCGTCTAATCTTAGGTCTTCTAGGTACCTCCTACATTTCTAGATATGTGGTGATCAAGCACATACCCAGAGATGTGAGATCTGGACATGTTATCTCTCACTAACCTACTAATACATGTGTCCCATACCACATGGACCAGTAACAAATGAGAGATGCATCAAAGTCTAGTGCTTATGACATTCCTCTTCAATTCTCAATTGGCTGGCCATAACCATTGAGAATGGAGAAGCAACGTCATTAGCTAGGGTTAGGTTGTAACTTGAGACCTAGAATAGGTAAACATCTATCTAAATGAAACACTTTGCATAACTGTAAAACTGATCCATACATATTTTTTGTCAACAAAAAACTACATCAAGTTAAACCATAAAATCTAATCTAATTGACAACATAACTAGACAAAATAAAAAGATGTCAAAACTTTGGATCGTCTAGGTAAATGGCACCCCACTAGGCTAAGCTAGAAATCTTCTAGTGCTTTACTTGTTCATTTGATCCTCGGCTGCTCCAAAACCTGCGGACATCGTGTCCCCAGCCATACATTGGGAAAAACAGTTGTTAGAGTTAGTGGCATGAGTATTCTAAAATATACATTTCTAAGGAATCGAAATTGAACATTATAAACATGAAACTAGCATCAAACTCTGAGTAAAATCTGTAACATATTCTCTCATATTACTAAATCTAAATTCTTATCTTTCTACATTATCTTTCTCTGGAGACATGTACCCTGGTACATGGATCTCAAGACCTACATCAAAGTGTCAAGGTCATACTTATGTTATCTAATTTCCCTCTCATCCTACTCATGGATGAGATTGTGGGCATGCTATAGCCTAATGTATCTTTTCCTTACAACTTTTATCTAATTGTGGCCACCATTATACAATAAGTCCTCCTGAATTGGCGTATCTACGCCCTAAATTGGCACTACATGCCTCTGAATGACACCGAGGTATCTCTGAATTGGTGTGACTACGCCCTGAATTGGTGCCGCAATACCTCTGAATTGGAGTAACACTCCTATGAATTGGCAACAGATGCCTCTGAATCATCCCAGGACTACTGAATGAGAACTTATCATATAATGTCTTATGTGATGGTTTTGACTTATTTATCTTAAGTCTAAACTTACTTAATTATTAATCTGAACTGAAGCTGAATACTGATAACTAAACTTATCTGAAACTGAGTATTGAGCATGTACTCAATTCTAAATTGGAAGTTGAATCTGAATCTTTTATTCTTAAATGATAAATTGAATCTACAACTGAATCTAAATATGGATCTCAATTACTTCATAATTGAGATTGGGTCTAAAACCCTTATCATGTTTTTTTAGTATTTGGCTACTCACACATTGAGTAATCTAAATCTAAATATGATGTCCTTGTTATCTAGATACATCTTAATTTGAAACTCTGATTCATTAGAATGACCTCATTGATAATAATTATATGACAACTGAGTCTAGAGGCTTAGGAAAAAGGATCTAAATTACATATAGAAAGACTAAGAATACAAAGTACCTTAAGTCAAGTTTATGAAAGTAGTTTAAGTACAAAATATCTAAAAGCATGAATTTTGACAAGATGATTTAACCTTTATAAGATCTTATTAAATCCGATCGTACCCTGAATCTTAATATTTACATATGAGCATACACCTTACAACTTAAACCTTAAAATAACAATATAATATAATCTTATCTTGAAACTTAATCATAACTTAATGCATCATAATTCATATTATCATCATAGTCAATCAACAACACACTTTGATCCCAGTAGTACATTTATCTTAAAAATTGGGGCATGTCTTAATATGTTCAAAACTTGTACTCTCACCTTGTACTTAATTTAAAGATATTACTCATTCTATAGAAATTGATTAACTACTTAGTTCTTGAATCTCTATATATATAAGAAAACATGATTCTAATTGAAATTTTAATACATGTCTATATCTATGTATATGAGAAACCCTAACAATATACTTATACTTAAAATCTCGATATAAAGTTATCCCAAATCATTAACTAAAGTATGCCTATATTACTTGCTTATCTTATATTGAAATCTTATAATCTTATTCATTAATTTAAAACATTTCTCAGAAATCTTATAGGGACATGATTCCTTAACTTTCTCATGGACTTGATCCATGAGTTACAACTATTTTGAGCAACAAATCACTTTTTGACATTTTGGGTATCTGAACTTACATAATGATATAAATATGAGAACAATACTATTTGCACATCTTAACATTGAAATCTTAAAACATTAAACCACATAGATCATGAAATTCTTAATAGGAGATATATAAACATATTGAACTTAAACTTATGAGTACTCATGTGCATGGACCACTTACCTGAGATAGAACAACATGAATTTAAGGTATTGAATCCTTGAATCAAAATCCTAATTCCTGAAAAAGTCATGAACATCTTATGAATATCCAATAAACCAAAATCACATATCTCGTAGGTCAAATTAGGGTTTCATGTTTCATCTTAGATGTGTGTGTGTCAACATACCTAGTCTCATTCTACTTACACTTGTATACTGTCTAATAGAGTATAAACATATTTCATATGTTCAACTAATCATATGATGATGTTTAGGGCATTTACTTATCACCATGTCATTTTCTCGACTTAGATTAGGGTTATGACCCCTAATCGGGTGGTCAGGCATACACTATGTTATGTTTCAACATGAAACATGATCAGATATATGTTATCAACAGTATACATCGTTAGGGGTCTAATAAGCACTTTGATAATTATCCTTCGATATATGGCATTAATTTGGTCGATCTACAAAAAGTGACATGTATTGATTCTAATATGATGACTTGTCCACTATAAGCATCAAATCTTGGATATAATATTTTCGTAGAATTATATACTCCTATAGCTTCACACAGGTACCATATTCATTCAAGATGGACTTACGGGTCACAAGATATGATTTAAACAATAAATTACCTTTTGTTGGGTTTTATTGGATCTGGGCAGGATCCATCTTGGGCGGGATCCGCTTGACTCGAGATCCCCTCGTTCTCAGCCACACGCGGACGGGGAGCGCTTGCTCTGTTTCCTCTATTTTACAGAGCATCCGTCTTCAGCGTTTGGGCGAGAGAAGCAATGGCTCACCGGCCACCCTTGGTTCACCAAGACAACCCATCCTCTAAGGAGCCCCCCTCCTATTGTAGCTGGAAACATACCGGCCTCTTTGAGTACTCGTCGAGCAGTGGTAGGACGTCGGTGCCTTTGTGCCGATGTTGGTACCAAACCTGGGGCTGTAGTAGAAGGACATAGGAAGCTTGGGGGCAACGCCCATCCATGGCTCCTTTGCTACTCGTCATCTTTTGATCATGCTCGATGAGCGGTCGAGGGCTCTGGTAGCTCCAGGTTTGAGGGTAGTAGTGGTTGATACATCGACTATTGTGAGTGGCTTCACAGTGATCCCAAGGAGAAAGATGATCGCATCCAGGCTTTAGGGCTAAGGGGGTTCAACGATACAGATGGAGGGCCAGAGAAAGAAGGCATGAACTCCACGAGGCTTCCAAAAGCTTTCCTCGCATTGGCTTTAGTCCATTGGAAGTCTATAAGGGACCGCCCTAGAGAAGGATGGCGGCGCTCTCGAGCATTTCCCAAAAGGGGACAGAACTAGGGTTCATGACTAGGCTTAAAAGGACCAAGAGGGAGTCACGGTGATGACGGTACCCCTAGTCTCCAATATTATCCACCAAATAATGAGAAATTCAAAGGTGATCAGGATTGGGAACTTGATTCCTTATTCATCTTGGAGTCGTTCTCCTATGAGGGAGATACATCTAACGGCAGATGTAGATCCGCATACACTAGAAGTAGAGAAAGTGGCTCAGAAATTTGAATGGAAAATTGGATTGCCATTAACTCGACTCCCCTAGGTGAACTTGATAAATCAATTGTATAATTTATATATCAAAGTCAAACATTGGTAAACAAACCCGCTTTCTTCCTAAAATCCATTAAAACATGTAAGACTATTTGAAGTTGACTAAAATTAAACCATATGACTATTATTGTGTATATGTAATTATCTTGCCATTGATCTTGTTATAAGCACTCAAAAAGTCCTTTAAAATTTGAAGCCAATCAAACTTTCGTATATCATGTTATAATTAAATCTTGTCTTAGTTTAATATTCCCATTATTACACATTGTTCCTCTTTGAAATAAGAGTGTACTATATACATATGCCTTGGGGATCGTGACACTATCATCTCATATAGTCATAAGACCAATTAATCATTAAGAAATACACCTACATTATGTTGTATAGACAATTTTCATAAAATACCCTCAAGTTTTATAAATTTGCATTTGAGTACGTACTTTATCCTTATTTTAAATTAAGTCCTTTTCATAAATTTGGGATGTTACTGTTCTACCCACCTTTTACAAATTTCGTCCTCAAAATTTTTCTAGGCTACTACCCACCTTAGGGTTCTGCTTACCCCTTCATTCATTGATAGTCAACATATTAAGGTACATTTTTGTCTTTTTTTTTTGCATGAAAAGTTATATGTAATGTATTTCATAAATATTCATGTGAGCATTAATCATTATCTTTGTCTACTTCTCAACTCATGTGTAGGGTTTCTTACCCCAAACTTGGCACTATCCTTCAGGTATCTACCTCAAACATGTCATGAATTTCTAACATTAGGTATAGTCTACCTCAAACATGTCACTGACCAAAAAAAACATTAGGTATAGTTGACCATCTAATCTTAGGTCTTCCATGTACCTCCTACATTTCTAGATATGTGGTGATCAAGCACATACCCAGAGATGTGAGATCTGGACATGTTATCTCTCACTAACCTACTAATACATGTGTCCCATACCACATGGACCAGTAACAAATGAGAGATGCATCAAAGTCTAGTGCTTATGACATTCCTCTTCAATTCTCAATTGGTTGGCCATAACTATTGAGAAAGGAGAAGCAACGTCATTAGCTAGGGTTAGGTTGAAACTTGAGACCTAGAATAGGTAAACATCTATCTATGACATCGCTATTTCTTCTAAGGTGAAAATTCTTAGTCATTCTAGGTCATTGTATCTTTCTTTGGAAACCTATCCCTAAACTCTATTCTCTTATCTTCATCCTATGGTGACTATGAGAATCATATATGCCTAGTGGCCATTTACCAAATTGCTCTGATACCATATTGTAACACCCTGATTTTTATATCACATGAGCCGAAACTATATTTTTTTTTTCATCTGGGAGTGTCACAAACATGATTATCATTGCAATTAAAGTAAATGAAACACTTTGCATAACTGTAAAACTGATCCATACATAGTTTTTGTCAACAGAA
Organism: Alisma plantago-aquatica; assembly: GCA_963693085.1. NCBI lineage: Eukaryota > Viridiplantae > Streptophyta > Magnoliopsida > Alismatales > Alismataceae > Alisma > Alisma plantago-aquatica. The sequence continues at coordinate 723,511,482 of OY856413.1, forward strand.
AACTACATCACGTTAAACCAAAAAATCTAACCTAATTGACAACATAACTAGACAAAATAAAAAGATGTCAAAACTCTGGATCATCTAGGTAAATGGCACCCCACTAGGCTGAGCTAGAAATCTTCTAGTGCTTTACTTGTTCATTTGATCCTCGGCTGCTCCAAAACCTGCGGACATCATGTCCCCAGCCATGCATTGGGAAAAATAGTCATTAGAGTAAGTGGCATGAGTATTATAAAATATACATTTCTAAGGAATCGAAATTGAACAGTATAAACATGAAACTAGCATCAAACTCTGAGTAAAATCTGTAACATATTCTCTCTTATTACTAAATCTAAATTCTTATCTTTCTACCTTATCTTTCTCTGGAGACATGTACCCTGGTACATGGATCTCAAGGCCTACGCCAAAGTGTCAAGGTCATACTTATGTTATCTAATTTGCCTCTCATCCTACTCATGGATGAGATTGTGGGCATGCTATAGCCTAATGTATCTTTTACTTACAACTTTTATCTGATTGTGGCCACCATTATACAATAAGTCCTCCTGAATTGGCATATCTACGCCCTAAATTGGTACCAAGGTACCACTGAATTGGCACTACATGCCTCTGAATGACACCGAGGTGTCTATGAATTGGCGTGACTACGCCCTGAATTGGTGCCGCAACACCTCTGAATTGGAGTAACACTCCTCTGAATTGGCAACAGATGCCTCTGAATCGTCCCGAGACTATTGAATGATGACTTATCATATAATGTCTTATGTGAAGGTTTTGACTTATTTATCTTAAGTCTAAACTTACTTAATTCTTAATCTGAACTGAAGTTGAATACTGATAACTGAACTTATCTGAAACTAAGTATTGAGCACGTACTGAATTCTAAATTGGAAGCTGAATCTGAATCTTTTATTCTTAAATGATAAACTGAATCTACAGCTGAATCTAAATATGGATCTCCATTACTTCATAATTGAGATTGGGTCTAAAACCCTTATCATGTTTATTTAGTATATGGCTACTCAAACATTGAGTAATCTAAATGTAAATCTGATGTCCTTATTATCTAGATACATCTTAATTTGAAACTCGGATTCATTAGAATGACCTCATTGATAATAATTATATGACAACTGAGTCTAGAGGCTTAGGAAAAAGGATCTAAATTACATATAGAAAGACTAAGCATACAAAGTACCTTAAGTCAAGTTTATGAAAGTAGTTTAAGTACAAAATATCTAAAAGCATGAATTATGACAAGATGATTTAACCTTTATAAGATCTTATTAAATCCGATCTTACCCTGAATCTTAATATTTGCATATGAGCATACACCTTACAACTTAAACCTTAAAATAACAATCGTATATAATCTTATCTTGAAACTTAATCATAACTTAATGCATCATAATTCATATTATCATCATAGTCAATCAACAACACACTTTGATCCCAGTAGTACATTTATCTTGAAAATTGGGGCATGTCTTAATATGTTCAAAACTTGTGTTCTCACCTTGTACTTAATTTAAAGATATTACTCATTCTATAGAAACTGATTAACTACTTAGTTCTTAAATCTCTCTATACATAAGAAAACATGATTCTAATTGAAATTTTAATACATGTCTATATCTATGTATATGAGAAATCCTAACAATATACTTATACTAAAAATATCGATACAAAGTTATCCCAAATCATTAACTAATGAATGCCTATATTACTTGCTTATCTTATATTGAAATCTTATTCATTAATTTAAAACATTTCTCAGAAATCTTATAAGTACATGATTCCTTAACTTTCTCATGGACTTGATCCATGAGTCACAACTATTTTGAGCAACAAATCACTTTTTGACATTTTGGGTATCTAACATTGAAATCTTAAAATGATAGAAATATGAGAACAATACTATTTGCACATCTTAACATTGAAATCTTAAAACATTAAACCACATAGATCATGAAATTCTTATTAGGAGATATGTAAACATATTGAACTTAAACTTATGAGTACTCAGGTGCATGGACCACTTACCTGAGATAGAAAAACATGAATTTAAGGTATTGAATCCTTGAATCAAAATCCTAATTCCTGGAAAAGTAATGAACATCTTATGAATATCCAATAAACCAAAATCCCATACCTCGTAGGTCAAATTAGGGTTTCATGTTTCATCTTAGATGTGTGTGTGTGAACATACCTAGTCTCATTCTACTTACACTTGTATATTGTCTAATAACTTATGAACATATTTCATATGTTCAACTAATCATATGATGATGTTTAGGGCATTTACTTATCACCATGTCATTTTCTCAACTTAGATTAGGGTTATGACCCCTGATCGGGTGGTCAGGCATACACTATGTTATCTTTCAACATGAAACATGATCAGATATATGTTATCAACAGTATACATCGTTAGAGGTCTAATAAGCACTTTGATAATTATCCTTTGATATATGGCATTAATTTGGTCGATCTACAAAAAGTTACATGTATTGATTCTAATATGATGACTTGTCCACTATAAACATCAAATATTGGATATAATATTTTTGTAGAATTATATACTCCTATAGCTTCACACAGGTACCTTATTCATTCAAGATGGACTTACAGGTCACAAGATATGATTTAAACAATAAATTACCTTTTGTTGGGTTTTATTGGATCTGGGCAGGATCCATCTTGGGCGGGATCCGCTTGACCCGAGATCCCCTCATTCTCAGCCGCGTGCGGACGGGGAGTGTCTTCTCTGTTTCCTCTATTTTACAGAGCATCCGTCTTCAGTGTTTGGGCGAGAGAAGAAATGGCTCACCGGCCACCCTTGGTTCACCAAGACAAGCCATCCTCTAAGGATCCCCCCTCCTATTGTAGCTGGAAACATACTGGCCTCTTTGAGTCCACGTCGAGCAGTGGTAGGACGTCGGTGCCTTTGTGTCGATGTTGGTACCCAACCTGGGGCTGTAGTAGAAGGACATAGGAAGCTTAGGGGCAACACCCATCCATGGTTCCTTTTCTACTCGTCATCTTTCGATCCTGCTCGATGAGCGGTCGAGGGCTCTGGTAGCTCCAGGTTTGAGGGTAGTAGTGGCTGATACATCGACTATTTTGAGTGGCTTCACAGTGATCCAAAGGAGAATGATCATCGCATCCAGGCTTTAGGGCTAAAGGGGTTCAACGATACAGATGGAGGGCCAGAGAAAGAAGGCATGAACTCCACGAGGCTTCCAAAAGCTTTCCTCACATTGGCTTTAGTCCATTAGAAGTCTACAAGGGACCGCCCTAGAGAAGGATGGCGGCACTCTTGGGCATTTCCCAAAAGGGGACAGAACTAGGGTTCATGACTAGGCTTAAAAGGATCAAGAGGGAGTCACGGTGATGACGGTACCCCTAGTCTCCAATATTATCCACCAAATAATGAGAAATTCAAAGGTGATCAGGATTGGGAACTTGATTCCTTATTCATCTTAGAGTCATTCTTCTATGAGGGAGATACATCTAACGGCGGATGTGGGTCCGCATACACTAGAAGTAGAGAAACTGGCTCAGAAATTTGCATGGCAAATTGGATTGCCATTAACTCGACTCACCTTGGTGAACTTGATAAATCAATTGTATAATTTATATATCAAAGTCAAACATTGGTAAATCAACCCGCTTTCTTCCTAAAATCCATTAAAACATGTAAGACTAATTGAAGTTGACTAAAATTAAACCATATGACTATTATTTTGTATAGGTAATTATCTTGTCATTGGATCTTGTTATAAGCACTCAAAAATTCCTTTAAAATTTGAAACCAATCAAACTTATGTATATCATGTTATAATTAAATCTTATCTTAGTTTAATGTTCCCATTATTACACATTGTTCCTCTTTGAAATAAGAGTGTACTACATACATATGCCTTGGGGATCGTGACACTATCATCTCTTATAGTCATAAGACCAATTAATCATTAAGAAATACACCTACATTCTGTTGTATAGACAATTTTCATAAAATACCCTCGAGTTTTATAAATTTGCATTTGAGTATGTACTTTATCCTTATTTTAAATTGAGTCCTTTTTGTAAATTTGGGATGTTACAATTCTACCCACCTTTTACAAATTTCGTCCTCGAAATTTTTCTAGGCTACTACCCACCTTAGGGTTCTGCTTACCCCTTCATTCATTGATAGTCAACATATTAAGGTAAATTTTTGTATAATTTTTTTTTGCATGAAAAGTTATATGTAATGTATTTCATAAATATTCATGTGAGCATTAATCGTTATATTTGTCTACTTCTCAACTCATGTGTAGGGTTTCTCACCCCAAACTTGGCACTATCCTTCGGGTATCTACCTCAAACATGTCATGAATTTCTAACATTAGATATAGTTGACCGTCTAATCTTAGGTCTTCCAGGTACCTCCTACATTTCTAGATATGTGGTGATCAAGCACATACCCAGAGATGTGAGATCTAGACATGTTATCTCTCACTAACCTACTAATACATGTGTCCCATACCACATGGACCAGTAACAAATGAGAGACGCATCAAAGTCTAGTTCTTATGACATTCCTCTTCAATTCTCAATTGGCTGGCCATAACTATTGAGAATGGAGAAGCAACGTCATTAGCTAGGGTTAGGTTGAAACTTGAGACCTAGAATAGGTAAACATCTATCTATGACATCGCTATTTCTTCTAAGGTGAAAATTCTTAGTCATTCTAGGTCATTGTATCTTTCTTTGGAAATCTATCCCTAAACTCTATTCTCTTATCTTCATCCTATGGTGACTATGAGAATCATATATGCCTAGTGGCCATTTACCAAATTGCTCTGATACCATATTGTAACACCCTGATTTTTATATCACATGAGCGGAAGCTATATATATTTTTTTCATCTGGGAGTGTCACAAACATGATTACCATTGCAATGAAAGTAAATGAAACACTTTGCATAACTATAAAATTGATCCATACATACTTTTTGTCAATAGAAAACTACATCACGTTAAACCATAAAATCTAATCTAATTGACAACATAACTAGATAAAATAAAAAGATGTCAAAACTCTGGATCGTCTAGGTAAATGGCACCCCACTAGGCTGAGCTAAAAATCTTCTAGTGCTTTACTTGTTCATTTGATCATCGGCTGCTTCAAAACCTGTGGACATCGCGTCCCCAGCCATGCATTGGGAAAAACAGTCGTTAGAGTAAATGGCATGAGTATTCTAAAATATATATTTCTAAGGAATCAAAATTGAACATTATAAACATGAAACTAGCATCAAACTCTAAGTAAAAATTTTAGCATATTCTCTCTTATTACTAAATCTAAATTCTTATCTTTCTACCTTATCATTCTCTGGAGACATGTACCCTGGTACATGGATCTCAAGACCTACACCAAAGTGTCAAGGTCATACTTATGTTATCTAATTTCCCTCTCATCCTACTCATGGATGAGATTGTGGGCATGCTATAGCCTAATGTATATTTTACTTACAACTTTTATCTGATTGTGGCCACCATTATACAATAAGTCCTCCTGAATTGGCGTATCTACGCCCTGAATTGGTACCAAGGTACCACTGAATTGGCACTACATGCCTCTGAATGACACTGAGGTGTCTCTGAATTGGCTTGACTACGCCCTGAATTGGTGTCGCAACACCTCTGAATTGGAGTAACACTCCTCTGAATTGGCAACAGATGCCTCTGAATTGTCCCGAGACTACTGAATGAGGACTTATCATATAATGTCTTATGTGAATGTTTTGACTTATTTATCTTAAGTCTAAACTTACTTAATTCTTAATCTGAACTGAAGCTGAATACTGATAACTAAACTTATTTGAAACTGAGTATTGAGCATGTACTGAATTCTAAATTGGAAGTTGAATCTGAATCTTTTATTCTTAAATGATAAACTGAATCAACAACTGAATCTAAATATGGATCTGAATTACTTCATAATTGAGATTGGGTCTAAAACCCTTATTATGTTTATTTAGTATCTGGCTACTCACACATTGAGTAATCTAAATCTAAATCTGATGTCCTTATTATCTAGATACATCTTAATTTGAAACTTTGATTCATAAGAATGACCTCATTGATAATAATTATATGACAACTGAGTCTAGAGGCTTAGGAAAAAGGATCTAAATTACATATAGAAAGACTAAGCATACAAAGTACCTTAAGTCAAGTTTATGAAAGTAGTTTAAGTACAAAATATCTAAAAGTGTGAATTCTGACAAGATGATTTAACCTCTATAAGATCTTATTAAATCTGATCTTACCCTGAATCTTAATATTTACATATGAGCATACACCTTACAACTTAAACCTTAAAATAACAATCTTATATAATCTTATCTTGAAACTTAATCATAACTTAATGCATCATAATTCATATTATCATCATAGTCAATCAACAACACACTTTGATCCTAGTAGTACATTTATCTTGAAAATTGGGGCATGTCTTAATATGTTTAAAACTTGTGTTCTCACCTTGTACATAATTTAAAGATATTACTCATTCTATAGAAACTGATTAACTACTTAGTTCTTGAATCTCTCTATATATAAGAAAACATGATTCTAATTGAAATTTTAATACATGTCTATATCTATGTATATGAGAAATCCTAACAATATACTTATACTTAAAATCTCGATACAAAGTTATCCCAAATCATTAACTAATGTATGCCTATATTACTTGCTTATCTTATATTGAAATCTTATTCATTAATTTAAAACATATCTCAGAAATCTTATAGGGACATGATTCCTTAACTTTCTCATGGCATGAGTCACAACTATTTTGAGCAACAAATCACTTTTTGACATTTTGGGTATCTAAACTTACATAATGATAGAAATATGAGAACAATATTATTTGCACATATTAACATTGAAATCATAAAACATTAAACCGCATAGATCATGAAATTCTCATTAGGAGATATGTGAACATACTGAACTTAAACTTATGAGTACTCATGTGCATGGACCACTTACCTGAGATAGAAAAACATGAATTTAAGGTATTGAATCCTTGAATCAAAATCCTAATTCCTAAAAAAGTCATGAACATCTTATGAATATCCAATAAACCAAAATCCCATACCTCGTAGGTCAAATTAGGGTTTCATGTTTCATCTTAGATGTGTGTGTGTCAACATACCTAGTCTCATTCTACTTACACTTGTATATTGTCTAATAGAGTATAAACATATTTCATATGTTCAACTAATCATATGATGGTGTTTAGGGCATTTACTTATCACCATGTCATTTTCTCAACTTAGATTAGGGTTATGACCCCTGATCGGGTGGTCATGCATACACTATGTTATCTTTCAACATGAAACATGATCAGATATATGTTATCAACAGTATACATCGTTAGGGGTCTAATAAGCACTTTGATAATTATCCTTCGATATATGGCATTAATTTGTCGATCTACAAAAAGTGACATGTATTGATTCTATATGATGACTTGTCCACTATAAGTGTCAAATCTTGGATATAATATTTTTGTAGAATTCTATACTCATATAGCTTCACACAGGTACCTTATTCATTCAAGATGGACTTACGGGTCACAAGATATGATTTAAACAGTAAATTACCTTTTGTTGGTTTTTATTGGATCTGGGCATGATCCATCTTGGGCGAGATCCGCTTGACCTGAGATCCCCTCGTTCTCAGCCGCACACAGACGGGAAGCACCTGCTCTATTTCCTCTATTTTATTGAGCATCTGTCTTCAGCGTTTGGGCGAGAGAAGCAATGGCTCACCGACCACCCTTGGTTCACCAAGACAAGCCATCCTCTAAGGACCCCCCTCCTATTGCAGCTGGAAACATACCGGCCTCTTTGAGTCCTCATCGAGCAGTGGTAGGATGTCAGTGCCTTTGTGCCGATGTTGGTACCCAACCTGGGGCTGCAGTAGAAGGACATAGGAATCTTGGGGGCAACGCCCATCCATGGTTCCTTTGCTACTAGTCATCTTTCGATCCTGTTCGATGAGCGGTCGAGGGCTCTGGTAGCTCTAGGTTTGAGGGTAGTAGTGGTTGATACATCGACTATTGTGAGTGGCTTCACAGTGATCCCAAGGATAAAGATGATCGCCTCCAGGCTTTAGGGATAAGGTGGTTCAACGATACAGATGGAGGGCCAGAGAAAGAAGGCGTGAACTCCACGAGGCTTCCAAAAGCTTTCCTCGCATTGGCTTTAGTCCATTGGATGTCTACAAGGGACCGCCCTAGAGAAGGATGGTGGTGCTCTCGGGCATTTCCCAAAAGGGGACAGAACTAGGGTTCATGACTAGGCTTAAAAGGACCAAGAGGGAGTCACGGTGATGACGGTACCCCTAGTCTCCAATATTATCCACCAAATAATGAGAAATTCAAAGGTGATCAGGATTGGGAACTTGATTCCTTATTCATCTTGGAGTCGTTCTCCTATGAGGGAGATACATGTAACTGCGGATGTAGGTCCGCATACACTAGAAGTAGAGAAAATGGCTCAGAAATTTGCATGGCAAATTGGATTGCCATTAACTCGACTCACCTAGGTGAACTTGATAAATCAATTGCATAATTTATATATCAAAGTCAAACATTGGTAAACGAACCCGCTTTCTTCCTAAAATCCATTAAAACATGTAAGACTATTTGAATTGACTAAAATTAAACCATATGACTATTATTGTGTATAGGTAATTATCTTGTCATTGGATCTTGTTATAAGCACTCAAAAAGTCCTTTAAAATTTGAAACCAATCAAACTTCCGTATATCATGTTATAATTAAATCGTCTTAGTTTAATATTCCCATTATTACACATTGTTCCTCTTTGAAATAAGAGTGTACTATATACATATGCCTTGGGGATCGTGACACTATCATCTCATATAGTCATAAGACCAATTAATCATTAAGAAATACACCTACATTATGTTGTATAGACAATTTTCATAAAATACCCTTGGGTTTTATAAATTTGCATTTGAGTATGTACTTTATCCTTATTTTAAATTGAGTCCTTTTCGTAAATTTGGGATGTTACAATTAGCCTACTTCCCACCCCCACCCGCTACCTCTCTGACTGCGACCTCCCTCACACTGTGGTCGCGATGCCCAAGACCGAGACCCGCGGTGTACAGGCCATGATCGTGACACCATCATCTCCAGCCCACGGTCTCCCACTCTCATCTCCAACTCGCGGAAGGCATCAACACTGCGTCAGCATCTACTCCGATAGGTGCCACCGCCACTGCACCAGCGGCCATCGTCTCTTCTCTCCACCTGTGTGAAGACAATCATGACTTCTCTGCAAATTGCGACCTTCAGGACGCCATCACAGCAGTAGAGAGGCCGCAGCCTAATGCCTGCCTCTGCATGCCCTAATCACACCCGCAGCATCTCTTCCTTTTCTCTCCCACCCACAATCTTCTCTTCCTGCCAACTACCCACCTCCCCACAGTTCTGCATAGCTACAAACCGCAATTGTGGTTTCCATGAACCACGACCTGAGATCACAGCAGACCGCGACCGCGATTCCAACAATCGTGACCTGGAAAGAAAATCGCGACCTGCAGCAAGGCCACGCCCGCGGTCCATTTATTTTCCAGCCACGTGCAAGGAACATGCCACGGACTCAGCCCAGCCTATAAATAGAACAGTACCCCAACCATTTAGAGGATCCAGTTCAGACGCCGAGAGGCTGTCGGATTGGAGTCAGAGCCCCGTGGGAGCATCCCAAGGTCTGAGAGGACCAAGGCACTCAGCCTATGTGCTCCAGTAGCCACCAGCCTCCACACTCTCTCCTCCATCTCCACCTCAGATCTACTCTCTCCAAAGGCGGAAGATGAGGAGAGAGAAGATTTGACCACGTTCATCCTCACCACTGAGGAGAGAGAACATCTGCTTCACCGCCATCCTCCACCACTGGTCTACAATCTCTAAAGGCAGAAGTTGAGGAGAGAGAATATTAGTCTCCATTGATATTCTCTCGCCTCCACCGGACTGCTGTTCGGAGCAGATCTAGAGAGAGAGAATTGAGGAGTCTAGAAGGATGAAGAGGAGGACCAAAGGATGAGATTCAGCATGCACGGAGGCCAAGGAGCGAGAGCCACCTCTCCTCTATGGGCTATATCTCTTTCTTCTTCTCTTCCATTCTAATGCATTCCTTTGTTTCTTGTACAAACGATGCTTATCCGTCTTTGTTTGGTGCTAACTATGCTTGTCCATTGATAGTTAAGCTCCTTCTTGGCTATGTAGCCCGATCTGGGCATGTATATGTACTTTTGCCTTAAGTAAGTAGATTCATATCAGGTCTAGTATGTTGCATGTTCTATTTGCTCTTTCTAAGTTATGATTGCTAGTTTGGTTGAACTCTTACTCGCTTGAACTGCTATTTCTGCCTGTATCGAGAGATCCGTTGTAGGAATAGCTAAGAGATGATAGTTTGGATCTAAACCCGAGAGGAGGAAGATCCAAGGTACTCTGTTCCTAATATCTCTGAATGTCCTAAGATCCGAGAGGGAACTTGGCCTATTCTGAGGTATTGATATGTCATCCTCGAGAGAGGCTCGATGACATATCGTTGGTGGTTCTAGTCACGTATCGCGAGAGCGAGTGGGACGACCCACAGGATAGATGCCATTGTGCGTACTATAGGCTTGCTTGGGTGTTCAAGGGTTGTCTACGCCCGAGAACGAGTGCATAGATTGCTCCGTTTGTGGTTACATTGCCAGGAAATCTCTTTCTCTGATTAGTAGAACCATGAGCTCTGTTTTCTTTTCTTTTCTTTTCTTTTCTTTTCTTTTCTTTGTTTTGCTTTAATTCGTGACAACCCGCTAGACTAGCTCTAGCACATATTTTCATTGACTATTGCTTTTGGATTATCTGACTCAAGAACGAGTTCTGTGGCGTCGTAAACATCCCCACATCCCTATGTTTGACCATGTATATCTACTTCGACCCCGTAATAAAAGTTACGGGCGTCCTTGAAGGTATCGGGTTATAAATTAAAAGTTCCGACTCAATTCTGGGCCGATCAACTTTTTGGCGCCGTTGCCGGGGATGTGGTTTTTCACGTTTACATGCCTAGAAGATTTTGTTTTGTTACTTTTAAGCCTGTATATATATACATAGTTTTTCTTTTGTTTTAAGCATACTTGTTCATATATACTGAATACCTTTTCTTTTTTTCCTATATGCTTTTTCAGCCATGGATCTCACTTCGGCAAGACAAGTGATCTTATCCACCTGTCCTCCCGAGTTTTTCCGCAGTTCCGACTGTTGGCAAATAATTGAAGGTTATACTTACCTCCACCGTCATCATATGTCGAGATTCTAACAATGGAGACTGGCAGTCAGCCCTCGACTCTCGTGCTATCATGGGATCAAGAACTGATTAAGGCAGTGGAGTTGGCTAAGGAAAGTATTCACGCACTCACCTCCTTAGCCCCTCATCTCCAAGAAGATGTCAATCCAATGCAACAACTACTAGAAGAGAAGGATCGTCATCTCAAACTAGTCACTGAGGCTGTAGACCATAGTAGAAGTATGCTTCGAACTCTTCTGCAAGGATCCATCCAAGCGCATCAGTTTGCTACCGCGGATTCCCCTCATATGTGCATGGTAGAATTGATGGGTCTAGAAAGCATTGCTGCTCAAGTACAACAACTTCATGATAAAGATGTTGAACATGGCAGGAGGCTCCAAGAGCTCATCGATTTGGTTACAATCCGGTTACAACTGCCATCACAAGACAACGAAGAAGTTAGTCATTAAGATCATTCTATTGGGTCTGAAGTGGAGTATGCACCATCATCCTATTCAGACCATCAACTGGATTCATCAGGACTTTTCTGTGAAGACCAACACACTTGGGGAAGTCCTTCATTCTATCCAGATGACCCAGATGATGAACCAATGGAAGATATGAGTCATAGACATGAATGGGTCTATGATGACGATGATGAAGACTCGAAAAGTCAATCAACCTCACAACCTGAAGGTTGGTTTGAGGAACCAGAGTCAGATATTGAACCAGACCAGAGTGGCATCTCTCATATTGAGACTTGTCACTTTGCTTTGAGCAGCACGCCAACCATGGTTTGGAACAATTTGTTCGATGACGAAGACGACAGTTGCTCGACCTGGAGCAGCGAGTATACTGATGACGTCAAGTTGGAGCAGCACGAGCCGCCATTTACACCCTTACCTTTACAAGGTAGGGTGGACGTCAAGGGGGCAGGATGGACGGTTCACTACAACATGACTGCTGAGCATGAAGATACCCCTGACTCCATGCCAGGTGATAAGCTTGGGGTGGTAGAACCACAAATAGATTCTTCAGGGGGTACTTCTTGCTCAGAAGATGATTGGATGACTCAGACTATACATGAAGATTTATCTGAGCATCCAACCTCAAATGTAGAGATGGAGAGAGAAGATATGAGTCCTCCAAAAGACGTCCAACCTCTCTAATCCATCTCATCCTGTGTCAACATCCTAGGGCCTTCCTGTTCAGATTCGTATCTTGGAAGGTACCTTGAGGATGATTTGCCGAAGAATTCATCCCAATGCAACTCAAGTCAATTCCAGCACCGAGATGAGTTCATCGAGTCTCTAGATTTTATTCCTCTACTTCAGACCCGGCAGGGCCCGCATCTCCACCTATTCTACTCCTATTATGTGGCGGAACCCATCGGCAAGACACAGGTGACACTGGTCCCAAAACTTAGGATTTGGGATCCTAGTGTTGATATCGTGGGGCAGCCACCCCCTTTTCTCTTACCCACCCTCCCACCCTTTTATTACAATAAATCTTGCTCTTCATGTTCTTGTTAGTTAGTTTCTTTTCTCTAATTGTTTTTATATCCTTGTAACCATGCATCATCTTTAGAACTTCAATAATTGTCGTTAAAATCATGCATTCCTGCCTCACTATTTCAAGTTTAAGTCTTGCTCGAGGACGAGCAAAATTTTAAGCTTGGGGTGGTAGGCTTCGCCTTTCTATCTCTTCATCCTTCTAGCATGCATGTTTACTTCCCGCATTTAGTTTTAAAATTTTCAAAATTTTAAACTTTTTAGCTTTGCAATCATAGCCATACGGTGCGAATCTAATAGATAAATGCTTGAATTTATGCCTAAATGCAATATTTTCATCTTAAAATTGTTTGGCCTTTCGCTTGACTTGCTATTTGACTCTTTCCTTGAGTTTGGTAATAAATATAAGGTTATGTCCCTTTTTCATAGCTTAAAGCTAAATTCCCTTTATCTATGTTGTGAATGGAAAATCCATGCTAAAGGATCGGTGGAATGAGCTAAAATATGATTAAAGACTCCTAGCTGTGAATTCACAAGTTGGCCTCTATTCTAAGGATTCTTGAATCATAATTGCAACTTTTCACATAGGTGTCAAGCGGATCATGATGAGTTTTGAGCTATAATCAAGATGAAATTTTTTCCTTGATGGACTACACGCCTTCTCACATTAGATTGAGTCAAAAAGATGAAAAATATAAAAATGTGCAAAAGAGGCTTGGCCGCCCACAAAATCCCAAAAATATCAGTATAGTTCTCACCCAACCTTTAAAAATTAGAATGCAAGGAATAAAAGCTTGAGAGTGAATAAATGAGCACTTGTTTCCTCTTTTAGGATATTTGAGGATGGTGCTCAGACGGTGTATGACTGCGTTCATGAACGTGGGTATGTCGTGCCTGGAAGTATCACTCCAAAAGCTCATTAGAGAGTCACTAAGAAACCCTAGGAGACTTATGAGATCATCTCAGTAGCAGGGTTGGTTCGAGCACAGTACGAGGAGTTCATCTCACTACTTTGGGCCAACTAGCTCAGACTGCAGGGACTGTTGCTCGTTACATAGACCAACCTGACACAGATTGAGATCCTCAGAAGTCATTAGAGTCTTTTGCTTTGTTTCTTAGGACATGAATAAGTGAGAGGTGTGTTGTTTTCCAATTGGTATGCATGGAATCATGGTAATGGCTCAATGCTCATCACCTATGTGACAATTCTTTCATATCCAATAATTATGATTCAAACCCTCACAAGTATCGACAGGTTGTAGTGAATTCACTTAATCTTGCCTGGAAACCCTTTGATCTTGCTTTGGCAGGACTATGGTTGATTGGTGGGGGTTTGTTCAGAAATGACATAGATCAAAAGAATAGATGCTTTAAACTATTTTTCTTAACCTTAGCATTTATTGCCAAGCTTAATTTGGATGTTATGTTTTTGTTCTTTGAGCACAGTCTTGCTTGAGGACAAGCAAGTTTTAAGCTTGGAGTAGTTGATAACACCCAAATCTACACATTTTCTCTATGCATTTCAGCTATAGTTTCGTGTCACTTTGGTCTTAATATGCACTCTTTTGCTCATGTTTTAGTTCTTTTCTTGTTTCCTTAAAGAAGATTACTAGCTAGCCAATAAAGTAGCCAATCTAGCCAGTTTTGGGACAAGCTGGCACCGAGCTTATGATGACATCTTTCCCCATGTTCTCTCTCTCTCTGGGACCCTTCTAAACTGTATATTTTTCTATATCATGCATATTCATCTTAACCTCTGTCACCATCCTCGGCCCAATATTTTCTTAGTATATTCACTTTAATGGCCTAATTCTTCTCATATACTACTTGACTCAGTCTAAGCGATTTATCTATTTATTTGGTTGATTTTTGTGTGTTCAATGCAGGCCCACAAGCACCAACCCATCCACTAGTGGGGCCCTAGCCTATTCAAGCCAACCGGGGTGTCTTCTTCTACTCTGTACGCTGCTAGCTGGCTCCTGGTTCCTTTAAAACCATAATCACGCTTCCAGCAAAGTCTGTGGCTCATAGGCACATCGCAGGCTCTCCCTTTCCTTTGCCACAGTGACTGCGACCCCCACCTTATCGGGTCTCTCCGAATCGCAATCGTGATTCACATACCGCGACCTCGCCTCCCCTCTAGCTAACCGTGGTCGCGGTTATCGTCTCCAAGACCGCAGACAGCTATCCTCAAAAACTGCGATCTCCCCTCTCAAGTACCGCAGTCGCGGTTATTGCTCCCCCTCCAACCGTGACCAGCAGTGTGAACAATCATGACTCCTCGACCACCTACTCCTCTCCTCCATCGATCGCGATCCACGCCAACTCTACGCTTTACCGCGACCCCACTACAACTGCAGTTGCGGTCCGCCCTTCCTCATCTGCCCACGGTTCTCCCCCTGCACTGTGACCTGCTGCTTCATCTCGATGCCACACCTCAAGCAGAATAGCGACCTTGCCCGCAGCCAACAGGCACCTCCATCATTGTCGTGGCAACCTCCACCTACGTCGCCATCTTCTGCCTTATTAGCCTACTCCCCCCCGCTACCTCTCTGACCGCGACCTCCCTCACACCGCGGTCGCAATGCCCAAGACCGCGACCCACGGTGTACAGGCCGTGACCGCGACACCATCATCTCCAGCCCACGGTCTCCCACACTCTCATCTCCAACTCACGACAGGTATCAACACCGTGTTAGCATCTACTCCGATAGGCGTCGCCGCCACTGCACCAGCGGCCATCGTTTCTCCTCTCCACCTGCGTGAAGACAATCGTGACTTCTCTGCAGATCGCGACCTTCATGCCGCCATCACAGCAGCAGAGAGGTCGCAGCCTAACGCCTACCTCTGCATGCCCTAATCACACCTGTGGCATCTCTTCCTTTTCTCTCCCGCCTCCGGTCTTCTCTTCCTGCCAACTACCCACCTTCCCGCGGTTTTGCATAGCTACAAACTGCGACTGCAATTTCCAGTAATCACGACCTCACAGTAACCGCGACCTGAGATCACACCAGATCGCAACCTCGATTCCAATAATCGCGACCTGGAAAGAAAACCACGACCTGCAACAAGGTCATGCCCGCGGTCCATTTATCTGGCAGTCGCGTGCAAGGCACATGCCACGGACTCCGCCCAGCCTATAAATAGAACAGTACTCCAACCATTTAGGGGATCCAGTTCAGACATCGAGAGACTGCCAGATTGGAGTCAGAGCCCCGTGGGAGCATCCCAAGGTCCGAGAGGACCAAGGCACTCAGCCTACGTGCTCCAGAAGCCACCAGCCTCCACACTCTCTCTTCCATCTCCATCTCAGGTCTACTCTCTCCAAAGGCGGAAGCTGAGGAGAGAGAAGATGTGAGCCACGTTCATCCTCACCACTGAGGAGGGAGAAGATCTGCTTCACCGCCATCCTCCACCACTGGTCTACGATCTCCAAAGGCGGAAGCTAAGGAGAGAGAAGATTAGTCTCCATTGACATTCTCTCACCTCCATCGGGCTGATGTTCGGAGCAGATCTAGAAAGAGAGAGAATCGAGGAGTCCAGAAGGACGACGAGGAGGACCAAAGGACGAGATCTGGCCTGCACGGAGGCCAAGGAGCGAGAGCCACCTCTCCTCTAGGGGCTATATCTCTTTCTTCTTCTCTTCCATTCTACTGCATTCCTTTGTTTCTTGTACTAACGATGTTCATCCATCTTTGTTCGGTGCTAACTATGCTTGTCCATGGCTAGTTAAGCTCCATCTTGGCTATGTAGCCCGATATGGGCATGTATATGTACTTTTGCCTTAAGCAAGTAGATTCATATCAGGTCTAGTATGTTGCATGTTCTATTTTCTCTTTCTAAGTTATGATTGCTAGTTTGGTTGAACTCTTACTCGCTTGAACTGCTATTTCTGCCTGTATCGAGAGATCCGTTGTAGGAATGTCCAAGGTACTCTATTCCTAATATCTCTGAATGTCCTAAGATCCGAGAGGGAACTTGGCCTATTCTGAGGTATTGATATGTCATCCTCGAGAGAGGCTCGATGACATATCGTTGGTGGTTCTAGTCACGTATCACGAGAGCGAGTGGGACGACCCACAGGATAGATGCCACTGTGCGTACTAGAGGCTTGCTTGGGTGTTCAAGGGTTGTCTACGCCCGAGAACGAGTGCATAGATTGCTCCGTTTGTGGTTACATTGCCAGGAACTCTCTTTCTCTGATTAGTAGAACCACGAGCTCTATTTTCTTTTCTTTTCTTTATTTTGTTTTAATTCGTGACAACCCGCTAGACTAGCTCTAGCACATATTTTCATTGAATATCGCTTTTGGCTTATCTAACTCAAGAACAAGATCTGTGGCGTCCTAAACGTCCCCACGTCCCTATGTTCGACCCCGTAATAAAAGTTACGGGCAGCCTTGAAGGTTTCGGGTTATAGTGTGTGTGTGTGTAGGTATATATATGTATATATATATATATATATATATATATATATATATATATGTGTGTGTGTGTGTGTGTGTGTGTGTGTGTGTGTGTCTTTTTCTGATCCAACCAGTTAGAAATACGGTCCAACCAACCGGTCGGACCGAACCGGATTGAACCGGTGGTCTAAAGAGAAGAAAAAACATAAAGTAAAATACAAATAGGAATTTACATATATGTATATATATGTATATACATGTGTATATATATGTATATACATATATATATATGTATATACATATGGCATATATATATAGAGAGAGAGAGTCGAGCTAGAATACACTCGAGTGTATAGATCACACCGTACACCTCAATGGTGTTTGCCTATCTAACCACATATTTACAAAATTTAAGCCATTG
The DNA here is from genome assembly GCA_963693085.1 of Alisma plantago-aquatica. NCBI lineage: Eukaryota > Viridiplantae > Streptophyta > Magnoliopsida > Alismatales > Alismataceae > Alisma > Alisma plantago-aquatica. The sequence continues at coordinate 723,529,191 of OY856413.1, forward strand.
ATTTTCATTGTCACAATAATAACAGACCACATACAAAATTTGAGCCCATTTGGATTAGTCTTAGTCACTCATTCAAGGATAAAAAAATCGACGCACATAACTAATTTGAATAGCACAACTTTTTATGTTTTAGATGAACGAGTTATAAGTGTCCAAATGTGCTCAAATTTATTATATAGTATGTTCTCAAGATATTTAATAAGATCAACGGTATAGATTTTCAAAATAATTTCTTCATGTTGGAAAACGGCTGAGGTGTATAGAGTCTCTGGTACTCTCGAGTGTATTCCAGCTTAACTATATATATATATATATATATATATATATATATATATATATATATATATATATATATATATATATATATATATATATATATATATATATATATAGTTAAGCTGGAATACACTCTATATATATAGAGAGAGAGAGTCGGGCTAGAATACACTCGAGTGTATCCGGAGCGGAATACACTCAAATAGTTTTTCATGATGTAATATTTTTTTTTAAATCTAATCCGTTGATCTTCTTAAACATCTCGTGAACAACTCATACGCAAAATTTGAGCACATTTGGATATCTATAGCTCATGTTATGAAGACCGCAAAAATTATCCATTTCAAATTAGTTTCGTGTGTCGATTTTGTTGCCCTCGGATCAGTGACTTACACTCATCCAAATGGGCTCAAAATTTATATGTAGCCTATTTATAGTATGACGGTGAAGATCAACGGTTTACATTTTGCAAAATATAGTCTTGATATGCAAACACACTTGAGTGTATTTGTGCGATCCGTACACTCGAGTGTGTATTCTAGCCTGACTATATATATATATATATATATATATATATATATATATATATATATATATATATACATAAAAAGAACGTTATCATCCATTTTCAGATTATTCAATTTTAATATATATATATATATATACAATGTATATATATTCAAATATATATATGTATACATATATATTATATATATACATTGTATATATATATATAGAGAGAGAGAGAGAGAGAGTCAGGCTAGAATACACTCGAGTGTATCCGGAGTGGAATACACTCAAGTAGTTTTTCATAATGCAATATTTTTTTAAATCTAATCTGTTGATCTTATTAAACATCTCGTGAACAACTCATACGTAAAATTTGAGCACATTTGGATATGTATAGCTCATGTTATGAAGACTGCAAAAATTATACATTTCAAATTAGTTTCGCGTGTCGATTTTATTTCCTTTGGATGAGTGACTTACACTCATCCAAATGGACTCAAAATTTGTATGTAGCTTAGTTATAGTATGACAGTGAAGATCAACGGTTTACATTTTGCAAAAAATAGTCTTGATATGCAAACACACTTGAGTGTATTCGTGTGATCCGTATACTGGAGTGTATTCTAGCCTGACTATATATATATATATATATATATATATATATATATATATATATATATATATATATATATATATATATATATATATATATATATATATATATATATATATATAGACACACACATAGATATATATATATATATAGATAGAGAGAGAAAGAGAGAGAGTCAGGCTAGAATACACTCGAGTGTATCCGGAGCGGAATACACTCAAGCAGTTTTTCATGATGCAATATTTTTTTTGAAAATTTAATCCGTTGATCTTCTTAAACATCTCGTGAACAACTCATATGCAAAATTTGAGCACATTTGGATATGTATAGCTCATGTTATGAAGACCGTATAAATTATACATTTCAAATTAGTTTTGCGCGTCGATTTTGTTACCCTTAGATGAGTAACTTACACTCATCCAAATGGGCTCAAAATTTGTATGTAGCCTAGTTATAGTATGACGGCGAAGATAAATGGTTTACATTTTGTAAAAAATAATCTTGATATGCAAACACACTTGAGTGTATTCGTGTGATCCGTACACTCGAGTGTATTCTAGCCTAACTATATATATATATATATATATATATATATATATATATATATATATATATATATATATAATATATGCTGGTTCAACCTGTTTGACCAGTCCAACCACTAATTACCTTTTATCACGGTGACCGGTTTGAGTTTTCCGATTCAATTTTCTTTTATTCCATGCTGACATTATTTCCGGTCCAACCGGTTCAACTACTCTGGTTGGACCCGACTCAATCAGGTTTGAGTCACTACCGATCCGACCACCTATTCGGTTCTGAAAACATTGATAATAACTACCATTTTACTTTCTCAGATTCTTCTCCTGCGAGCTAGCGTTTACTCTTGTAACCTCAAGCAGTTTCAGAGAGCTTTGGATGTACTAGCTGCCTAAATCTAACAAATATTAGAATATGTCTAACCACCACATATATACTATAAAACCTTTTTAACGTTCTTGGCTTTGATCCTGCAACACCAAAGATATAATCATAGTGAAAGACAAGATTCACAAACCACACATATTACATTATTGTTGATATATGTTACATGAGTTCATGCGTTGTATGAAGGGGACAAGCACGCTAGGGATACAATAAACTGACGGAGACATTGGTTACAAACCAACTCAGACAAAGTTTTATTGAGTATAACTTGCACACCGTGAACAACTGGACGGATAGAACACAGGCCCGACACCTTGTCCTCATCATGGTAAGAAAGTGTGCACATTCTTACCATTTATACTGAAACTTCATATGTACAAATGACATCTATCATATGGAGCCCAACCCAAGGGCAAGAGATGCAGAAACAGACACCTAAACAAAGAATGGATGCAAAGATAAACACTGTGGAGACACAAAAATGATGACAAGGAAAAGAACAGGCAGGCAGTGGTCAATGATGGTGGGGAAAATCCCGGACCACCTGACTACCTGAGTATACACCTTTTTCTAAAAATCAGGTGAGAAAAGGAACCCAGACTAGGAGACAGAAAGCCACTATATAGAATCTATCATTAACAGATATTATATAGAAGGATAATGAACACTAGACAGAAGCCAACACTGTAACTGCTAAGGAGAAGGGAAGACCACAAAGGTAAACCAGGATTAATTAGGGATTCTGGAGGAGCGCCCGCTTGCAAGAAGGTTGTTGCACATCCGATGATGGTGATGAAAGGCCAATTACGCTTAGTAAAAAGTTCCGCTCCTGAAAAGGTATACAAAAATGCATTAAGAGTAGTACAACAAATCCATACGGTATAGTCCAAAAAGTTAAAAAGATTGACAGCACTGCATATCTTGATTCTTGAAAATTTTGTGTAAAGTACTTAATTCACTTTTAATTTAAGAGAGTTTCATCCAAAAATACACAGCATCCGTTTGTATGAAGTTTTGAGGATAATCACACAAAAGTAGATGTTTTACTAGATTGAATCTTTCATATGAGACTTTCACTTCTTATCAACATTGAAAACACTTATAGACGTATAGGCAACTTAAATAAGGTATTGAGTTAAACAAAGATCATGGCACCCATACTGGCAGAAAATGAAATTTAATGCACTAAGATGAGCAAAGATAGTGATATCAACAGTTGCAAAAAATGAAAATTAATGCACACGAAGATGAGCAAAGATAGTGATACTCACACTTGCAGAAAATTTAGGACTAGGAACAATCTCTTCAAATGACTGAAAAGGAGGGACCACATTAAGCGGTGAGTTGAATTCAGTGATAGAAAACGTAGATGAATCTCCATTCTCCATTTTTTCTGGTTCGTGAAGCGGAGACACTGCAGTGAGATAGACATTAGTAAGAAAAATTATCATGCTAATTGAATTAGCAGACTAAGAAAGCACACCGTTCCACAAACCTTGTACTAAATCAGTAGCATTGACGTCTTCCTCTTCACATATATTATTGACAGGGTGACTATTTGGATTTGAGCATGCTTCATTGATATGTATTTTATCAGGAACACTGGTTGTGCATATTCCTCCAATGCTGTGCTCAGAATTAGTTTGAGAACTATGAAAATCAGATTGCCTGTCAAAAAGAAGAGGTCATTATTCAGATGCCTGTCCATGATAGCACTGGATCTAGAAGATGTCTATCCTACCTCAAAGATTGATCGTTTTCTGAACTGCAACAAGTCAAATCCTCCAGCAAGTCTTTGAAGTCAACCAGTCGGAGATCAAATTTAGAGGCATCATTGCAAAATGATTCACAATCCCCTGTCTTGATGAGGTAGTCCCGTAGCTCCTGATATTTGAGTAAAAATTATTAACCTCGACCACAGAGTTCCCTACAGTGATTTGTCAACTTATACAGAAGCAACTCGAACACAAACCTTCCAAGCATCTTCTAGACTCTCTTCTGAGTTGTCTGTCTTAATTTTCTGGGCAAGTGAGGTGAGAAGGTCGGCTTGCTGCATCAATGCAGCAACTTTTGGGTCATTTCTTTTTAGGAAATGACCATGTAGCTTCACCTTTAAGTCTATCATAATAGAGAAACAGTGGTGCTTAGTAGGTTGCAATTAAAATAGAATGCAATGATATCGAATCACAAAGTAGAAACTTACCATCCTCTGGATGGAAGTTGGAGTTGTTAACAGTGACATTTTGAGCTGGAGATGGCTGTTCGATGTTTAACAGATTCGGATTGATTGCAGCAAGAGGGTGTCTCAGAATCTTCTCATCGTTTCCAGATCTAACAAGAGGCATGTCATCTCCACTTTGATTTTCTGCAGCGTTCAAAGTATTATACCTGCTAGACAGAAACCACAGCATCAGAATCGACACCACAGAAGAATGTTCCTCTATAACAACAAAAACTAAAAAGTCTAAGAAAGTTACAATTTGGCATCAAGTTGAGATACAATCAATATCATTTGCTTCTCATACCTGGCTCTCTTAGCAGATGACTCTGAATAGGCGGGCAGTGAGTTCCCATTCTCCTTTGAATGCTGATCCTGCTTAGCCCTTTTCTTACAGAGGGTGTTGAAGCGATTTTTAACAGCATTATCAGTCCTGAAGAAATCAGAACGATAGTTGAATGTGGCAGCTCCAAAATATTCAAGATGAAACAGAAAAGGTAGAAAAAAAAACAAATATATCAGCAATAGATGACTTACCTTCCAGACACAACCTTTGCTATCTCTGTCCATCTGTTACCATATATCCTCTGAGCCTGAAAGACAGTTAGCCGATCAGGTTCCCACACATTCAAGGACCAAACGTCTATCAGTGCAAAGGCAAAAAAAAACAGCTTGTATAGTAAGAGTGAAACAGTTTCCCCTATGTCTTTGGCATAAAGTTTACATCATAGATGAAATGGAGGTAGAAAAGACACTGTACAGGAGGAAACGAGAATGCAAGCATTTCAGAGATCAAATTGCAGTCTGGAGCATAACAAGACCCAGGAATGAGTAACTGTTATGTAATCTGGGCCGTGTCAGCAATATCCAATGTAGTAAAAGATAAAGTAAGGAGATCGACCCAAAAGTTGAAAGTGATGTTAAGAGTACGATCTATATACCTCGCACAGGAGCATGTCCTCCTCCGGCGACCAGCCCCCTTTCTTGCATTCTGTATTCAAATAAGTGAACCACCTGAAAATTTATAGCAAACCTCAATTAGTCGGTTGAACAGTGAAAACATCGGATATTTATATATAAATGATGGATGACGGACCTTCTTCGGCACTGCCTCCCAGTTTTGTCCTTGAATTGTGCGGCGATGGAAGTCCAGTTACTGCACCAGGACAACGAGTGAGAGACTTTAGTGTTTGGGAAATGTTTTATTTTGTGAAGGTCTGCTTCCGCATCTTTTACTAATGGTAGTGAGATGAGAGGGCAAAGAAAGAAACTTTGCTCGCTAACAAGTACGACATAAAAAGGGGAAGAAAAGGGCAGGCTTACTTCTCCGTGCCGTGGATCTCAACTTGCCCTCTCAGAAGCTTGTCTTCCTACACAAGCACAACAGCAATTTAGAGCACGACACAATTGAAAGTTTACACCTTTCCACCGAACTGAAATCTAACGGAATGCTAGATCCGCTTGGCGAGCAATTACCTCGGGAGTCCAGGTGACGATGTGGCGGTCCTTGGTCCTGCCAGTACCGGGAGGGTTGGAGTTCGACCCAGCGGCAGCAGGAACAACAGTAACAGCAGCAACAGAAGCAGATGCAGTCAATGCGGTGGCGGCGGCGGCCTCATCGACGACCTTCCCGCTCCCGTCGTCCATCCGCGGACCCCTTCTTCATCCAGCAGGTGCGCTTTTCCTTATGAGTCAGGGTTCGAGATCCCCGATCCGCAATCCGAGGAACTGGGGATAGGGACCGAAGGAAGGAGAGCGAGGGGCCACCGCGGATTCAAGCAAGAGGGTCTGGGTCCTTCTGCCCCGGAAATCGGTGCTAGGGTTTGCGGGCGGGAATGGGAGGGGATGGGGGTGCGGTTTGAAATCTGGGGTTGGCGTTGGAGTGTGGCGTAAGGGAGAGAGTAGTGGTGGCGTGGTGGTGATGAACTGGAAAATGGTGACGGCGATGGGGTATAGGAGAGAAGTAGTACAGTAGAATAATAAATCCGGGGTGTCTTGTTCCTGTGACTACCGTTAATATGCGCCTGCGTGCCGAAGTTGGTGATGGGAGAATTCCATCGACGACGAAGATTCAAACACCACAGTTGCCCGCTTTTGCAGTTAGTTTTTATCATAATATTTATTGCTGCGTAACATCTGGCAACGGCGGGGTCATTGAGGCGTTGTTGTAGAAAGGGTCTTCTGAGTTACTGATGCAGAATATATTTTTAGTCACTTTTTAAATTATAAGATTGTTTCAGGAAACTCCCCTACATTTCAGTAACTGGGAACCTTTTGATATAGCATGGCATGTGGACCCTTATTATAGTCAGATTGAGGATGAAAGCCAGCGAGGTTTGTCTTTATCGAGGAGGTGACTAATGATCGGGTTCGGGTTTATTTGACCCTAAATTTATTTCTCGATCGTGCATCTTACGGGGCAATTTGGGAGTTCACAAGCTTCTTTTGCTTCGGTATCAATTAATGCACGCCCTCTTATATGGTTTAAATTCGTGTCATATTGAGTTGGCATGATTTGTTGATGTGGCGCAGTGTTATGGTGCATGGAGCTTCCTATTTTTTGATGATGTGTGATGACAAGGCTAGCTAAGAGTGTCTTTCTAAGGTTGATTCAGAAGTTATTCATTTTTAATTTCAACTTGATTGATTTGGGTGTTAAACGGCACCCAATTCAGTTGGAGTGTCTATCTAAGTCCATATTAGCTTTGAACTAGGTCATGAGAATTTAAGATTGATCATCTTGTGGTCTTTAAGCACAAGTGAATGTTCTATCATTGCATGTTCATCTTGTCATACCCCAATCTTTGTCAAGTTAAAGGTAGACGAACTATTTCCTTATGAACAAATTAATATTTTATTTCTACTCTTTGCTTGTGGACCTTGTGACTTTATCATGCCATATCTTGAATCAACGAGGCACATCAAAATGCCTTGATGGCTTGATACATGTCTTTATTCCATATACATCCCTTAACATATTTACACTTTGACAACTTGCATCTTTTGACATATGGTGTCGGCATTCAATATACAAAATGTGGACCATTAATTATTACATGTGAAATATAAGATGTTGTATCTAGGCAATCTTGATAAGGAAACATTTGGAAACTACAGGGAGATAAATGTGTCAAGGATTCATTTTCTTCATAATAGTTGAGTCATTGGAAACATGCCAAAGCAAACAACATATTGTTATGTTTTTTACAACCGATAAATATTGTTTACTGACTATTATTGATTCTCTTTCCTCTAATGTACTTGAGAAATCTCTCGTGGTTTGGTTTTATTTTGTATCCTGGAATGTTTTTACCACTAGAAATCATGTTATATTAACGATTGGAGCTAGCACAAGTTTGATTACTAGCATTGGGTGTCAATACTACTAAATGATGGTTGAAATTAGTGTGCCAGATCCATAGTGTTGGGTATCCACTTGGATACGTTTGAGAATAAGAAATAGTACATAATCCCAACAAAGAACTATGTAGGGTCTGGGAGAGTTTAGGACAATGTATATTTAGGGAGGATGTTATAACTTGTATATAAGGAGTGTAAGACCACATACCTTGCTTAACCCTTATATTTTTTTATATCAAATGATGCTTAAATATTTATTGATTCAGTTGATTATGAGGTAACCCTAATCTTGCCCTAATCATACCTTTTTTGTCGCAATTGCATTGTTACTAAATTGATTGAATTAATGAGGATTATTGAAGTAATTTTATATCATGATTTGTCACACATGTGTGCTTTTATATGATGATATGATGATGTGATCAATTCATATGTTTCCTTTGTGATTCACGCTTGTGCCTCTATTTCAACCTTGGTTCGGGTTTATAGTTGTATGGGTGAGTGTTGATGGCTCATCACCCATACCAAGGTGGATGGCATTCTGACCTTGAGGGTTGATGGTGTGCATCTGACCAAGGTCGATGGTCATCTACCCTTGAGGGGTTGATGGGTATTTAACCAAGGTCGATGGCCTATCTGAGTGAAGTTGTGGATGGCCTCACTGGACAAATGTTCAATGATCTGGCAAGGTAGGTGGTCAATGGGTACACAGACTGGGAGGTTGGTGGGTTTTCTATATATGTTGGTCGATGGGTTCACTAAGTATGGACTATTTTTACTTTTCAACCACCCCATCCCATAAATACCCTCACACCCCTCAACCAAGGGTTCATTCGTAAAGCTGAAGGCCACTAGAGCATATTTGGAGCTAAGGGATGTCGATGGCAAGGTTGTCTGGTAGTTCTTGAGCATCTTTAGTGGTGATCTATCTTGATTTAGAGGATCTAATGCTAAAGGTCCTCATTATGACCATATAATATGTAATATCTTCACTCCTTCTCAACTTTTCATATTATTTCACATCTATTCAACCCTTTTTGTCCATTGTCCATGAAAAACCATGATGGGTCTGCCTTCTTTGGGCTAAAGATCTCTCCTCTTTACCTTCTTTGACCTGGTTGAGGCCTAATATTTCCTAAATGATCATTGGTGAGTTGTGGATAGGTTGGTTGGTGATGTTTTTAAGCTTGGATCATGCTCATCTTTGCTAGAATTCATTTTCTTCACAAGACACGAGTGATATAGTTGTTCTTTTAGCTACTTTTCTTGCATAACCTACATGAAAACCTTAATAATGATAAGAAAATGATAGGTATGTTAAAAGGTTCAATTTTTATAGGACTTTTTGCTAGTACAATGGTCAATCTTGGCTTTCCTCACTTTCCTTTCACTGAGATGATGATATATGATGAAAATGTTAATCTTCCATAATGAGTTAAGGCTTAGATTTCAAAAATGCATGTCTTTGCCATATAAGTGATGACTTTATGGGTAGTTGAATACCATGTTTAGAGAAATTTGAATTTTGTTACTCCATTGTTGTTTGTATTACCATCTAAGATGGAAAGATAAAGCTTATATGTGATTCTTTCTTAAAGGAGGCATTTATGTTTATTATGGCTCTCCATGTATCTCCCTCATGTAAGGAGTTTGCAAAAAAAAATTGGCATTGGAAGTTTATTGCTAAATTGTGAAGAGAAATACATCTTTTGAGGTAAATATTGAATATCTATGAGGACTTGGCCGTGATATTGTTGTGAATGATGATTTGGGTTGAGTATACACACTTTTGTGCATGATATGAGGCTCTCTTTAGCTTCTACAGTTTCTGATACTTGATTAGTGTTGTTTGATGTCTTTATTTACTATATTGTATCTTGGTTGCTTCTTAACAGACAAGTAAATGGATCAATCAATAAAGTGAAACCTAAATCATGTATTTCCATGTGATCGTAGAACTATCTCACTATTTGGAAGTTAGGAAAGTGAAACGAGTAACCTTTTAGAAATATTGGATTGTGAGAAGGTACTCATAGTCATATGTTGTTGAGTATATGTGGGTCATTGGGGGGTCAGTCACCTCAGTTAACTAAAATATGGATATCTATATGATTGTGGGCAAGGGAATATCTCTAGTTGTATGTGATAATGTGAATGAAATATGTAACATCATGATATATAGGTCTTTGTACCCATGATATAGGTGTCATTTCTTGAGTATCCAAAGTAGACATAATGTTGTAGGTTGGCTTTTGAGCTCATATTATTAGGTTTATGACTGATGTGCCCCTACTTGTTATACTTGCATTAAATGAAGTCTTGAAGGATCATAAGGAGAGTAGTAATCCTATGATCTTATGCGATGATCTAGGGGACTTCACAATGACTAGCTAGTGGTTTAAGAGATACACCTAAAACTATTCAAGAAATTAATAATAAAATAAGTAACCAAGCCATGTAGTTATATCAGTTTAAATACCTTGGGAATTCACATTAAGATGCTTTAATCCACTTATATAATTTGCAATGTATAGTCTACTTTATTGTTATATTGCATCTATTGCTGATTATACCTTGTGAAAATTATTGCTTATCATTAAATATACCTTCATTATTCTTAAAATGGTAGGCTTGTGTAAGGAGTGAGACCCAATAGGGGAGCCACTCACTTACTCAACCAAATAAAAGGAAATATACCAAATGCCAACATTGTCATAAGTTTTGCAAAGGGTAATACTCTAACTAATTCAATTACTATGTTCAAACTGTAAGGACCCTGACCTCTGTTTTGGGCTTATCATGTTTGCTTTGCCTAAACCCTGGTGTTTAGTTGCTTGTTGATCACCTTTAGCGGTGATTAGGGTTTGGTTGTGCTTTGTTGAAGTTTTGGAGGTACAAACTGCAAATAACCTAAGATAGGGTTGGAGAGCAAGTTTATCACCTTGAGAGATATCTTTCTCTCTCTTTTCTTCCTCTAGGGTTAAGAGGAATGTTTGGGTTTGTGCCTTGTGTTGCCTTGGGCTTGGTTGAGCACTTTTGGGCCTTGTTTTCCCTTGTTTGGGCCTTGCCTTGCTTGGTTGAGCCATGTATCGGGCAAGGTAGCTTGTGTCAGCCTTGGTGTGTGTCGGCCATGCCTTGTATCAGCCTAGAGGAGTAGTGTGTCATCCATGGATGGAGTGTGTCGACCTTTGACCTTGGTTGACCTCCTTGCCTTGGTTGTGTCACCCTAGCTTGGACATGTGGTCGAACCTTGGATGAGTGGTGGCATGGCATGTGCATGTGGCTTGCAAGGTGGCAAGACGTTGGACATGTGTCCCTAAAAGGGGCGACACCTTGCCTTGGTTCCCCTTTAATCCTCATCTATATATGCCTTGCCTTTCTCTTCCTTGGGAACCCTTTAGCTCTTTGTTGCTCTACCCTCCTTGTGTGCACGACACACCTTCCTTGGATAGTTTGGTGGTCGATCCTTTTCCCTTGGTGGAGTTCTCTTCTTCTTCCTCTAGCTTGGTGGCCAAACCCTAGGTGGACCTTGTTTCCTTGGTAAGCATCTTCCCTCTCTCCTTAGCATCTTCTTCTCCATCTTGCCTACTCTTCGGCCATGGTGGTTATGGTTCTTGTTCCTTTTCTTAAGGTGGTTGAAAGTGGTGTGCTTGGAGCTAGGAGCTTGAAGCTTAGAGCTTTGGAACTTGAGGAGCTTGCTTAAGGCGGGTTACATAACTCCTAACCCTAGCTATTCTACCTTCTTTATGATGCATGATTCTTATCAGTTGATAATCGGCCATGCATGTTATGTTTCTTGCTCTAGTACAAGTTGTTGATCTTATGGATATAGTGAGCATGATGTGGTTGATGTTTATATGCCTTTGGATCTAGTTGGTCGAACCATAGTTTGGGGTTTTCCTTGGTAGCAACACCCCTTTCTCTCCTTGGTCTAGAGAAGTGAGTTTGAGCTCTAGTAATGTGGGCAATACCCCTCTCTCGTTTAAGTTGAGAGGTGAGTCTACATTCTAGTTGCTTGGGCAACACCCTCCTCTCACCATGGATTTGAGAGGTGAGCTTTTGGATAGATGATGACATATGTTGAGTTTGGTCCTTGTGGTTGCCCGATTTGTGATAGAGGTTGTGCAAAACCCCTCTCTCTTGGTTGTTGAGAGGTGAGTCGATCTTCTTGATCAATTAGGGTTTGGTGCCCTTGTACTTGAGGTTGAAGATGACCATGTTGGGTTGTGCCTTGCATGATATGACCTTAGAGTAGTGTTTCCCGATAGCCTTGTCTTGGTATGTACCTTTAGCCGATATGCCTAGTTGAGCTTGGTCGATACCCTTTGTGGAGTGGGAGCTTTGGCGATGCACTTTGATGTGTGCACTGCACGACACACCTTGTTGTGAGGTTGCCTAATACCCCCCTTGCCTTGTGATGATCTTGGCCGATATGCTATGATGAGCTTGGTGGCTTGGTGCCTGATATACCTTGGCTGAGATGATCCTTGTCTTAGATGTACTTTGGCCGATATGAGGTGTTGAGTGTTATGTAGTAATGCCTGATATGATGGTTGTACAAAGAACCCTAGATGATGCCTTAGTGGTGGTCGATATAAGATGCTTGACCTAGATTGGACGATAGGCCTTTTTGTGGTGCCTAGGTCTTGTTTGTTATAGGTGGGTGACATCCTAGCCTCTTCCTTGGATGATATGAGTAAGATGTGTGACCTTGTGTCGAGCATGGGGTTTGTGTTTGCCTGACATACCCTAAGTGAGTTGGACGATATGGTGCCTTAGTGGTTACCATGCTCTTGGACGATAGGATGCCTTGGACAATAGGGTGCCTTGGCCATCATGAGAGTCCTTTGGGTGATATAGTATGATGGTTGGGCGATAGGGCACCTTGGGCGCCATGTTTCTGATCAACATGCTTCCTGTTGAAAGGGTTGGCCGATAGAACCCTAACCCTAGTGCACGATAGGGTCCATGGCCGATAGGACTCTTAGTTGATGTGGGTGTCTCTTGTGCACGACACACCTCTAGCTCAATATACATGATGCCCCTCAAGATCAGTTGATCTCTGATGCACGACAGGCTGAAGCATTGTTGGCCGATTTGATGGCACAAGTGCTTTAGGGTTTGGAACCCTAGCCAATAATCGATAAGTGAGGATATGACCCTACCTAATACTCTTTGGGTGAGGGTTGGCGCTACCTGCCCCCACCTATAGTGAGGGTTGCAGGAGCTTTGGTGAGGGTTCTGATAACCCAGAATGTTTAAAGTTGATAGTTCTCTATAATAATGATAATACCAGTGATATGATGTAATCACCTTGAATCCTGCATATATGATAATGAGTTAAGATGATAGGTTGTGAACCAGGGAGCTTGGAAGCATATGATGTTGCCTCACATGATGATGTGGCTCATGATTATGATCACATGTATGGAGCAGGATATATGCTTATGATTGATAATAAAACTATGCTTTCTACAACTTATGTGTAATATACTCATGGATGTTTCTTAATACTTGATAGCATGATAATCTTGTTAATCCATGATGGCTTCAGATATCTCTATGGATGTGTATACTAACCATGCAGGTATTTTTATGTGGATTCATAGCCTGGTAAGAGCTATGAGACGTATGTGCTTGAGTAGCACCATGTGGTAATGAGATAACAAGTTGATAGGTCTGAGGACATGATATGAGGCTGAGTGCCTAGTTGAGGTGTTATCCTCTGATGATGAGATAAGGGATGCGTTACCAGAATACTGATGCATGATTATGATGCCTTGAGAGGCAGTGGCTGATATAATGAGGGATTGAGGTCCCAAGACAGTATGATGATGGCAATAATGATGTAATTCTATAAGGCTATGTTTATGCTTTGGTTGCCTCAACAATTGGCTTGAAATATACTAATTAATTATAGATGAACATATCATGTATTTTGCCCTGGACATATATCCATCATTGTCAGTATCTTGGTGATGGTGAAATAGGTATATCCTGCGGGATTTTCCTGGAGCGCATAGTGTTGAATATGCGAGGTTTTCCCCTAGCCTAAAATAGGAGGAATCTGAGTACCACTGTGAATATATGGAGCATGGTGAACAGACCCATGGCTCAGGATATGTGATGATGAGCATGATGCGTTCATGGCTCGGATGTATGCACTAGCACATATGATGAGGTGAGCTACAGATATGGGTAGCTTGCGGAGCTGACCTAGAGGCTGAGGCCTATAAGCATAAGACTGCGGTCTTGCTAGATGATCCATGCACTAACCACGAAAAGGTGAGGTCATGGAGTCTGAATCTCCTTAGACTTTGTATGGCACCGGATTGGGCTTCACAGCCAATGGTTGGATTTGAGCAGGGAAGGCTCACTTCCTCAGGACATAATAAAATGTAATCCAGCCGAATAGCATATCTTGCTTAGAAGCAAAGCATGGAACATTGACTGTGGCCTTGTGCTTATATAGCTGATCTAGGTATACCTTGCAAATATGTGTATGATCCTTATATTTTATGATAAGTTCTTATAAAGCTTATCTTGTCAATCATGTTCCATAAAGAAATACTTGGTTATATGTCTCCTGGATATCTTGGTAAGATTGATGGTAATAATAGCCTTGCTCTGTATGTTGCTCTTGTTATACGCATTATCAGTTATCTGATGTTATTGCTTTAACCTTCTGAGGTTTTATAGTTTCGACGGGGAGTTATGTTTCTCGCTGGGATTGTGTGTCTCACCCCGCTGGTTTACACCCTTTTTAGATTATCGCTCTAGATGTGGTGGTGGTCGTGAGGTTGCAGCCGAGCAGCAAGAAGAGCAGTAGAAGGCAAGAGATGGGCATGCTGCTGTTTTGGTCTTTTGTAGAGTCCTAGATGTCATCCCTATACTCTCAGGTCCTCAGAGGTGTTTGATGACGTTTCATGATGTCTAGCTTTGTAATTTTGATATATCCTATTGCTGGCCATGTGTGGACCGTTATGTATGTATATACAGGTGATGAACTCTGGTGATGATAGTACATCTGGTTCCGTTAAGCTGTGGACATATATCAATGCCTGTAATATCTTTATAACATGTTTCTCTACAGGATCGGGATGCAAAAGTTCTCTTATGCATGCTTTCCGCAATCAGTTTTAATTAACCCGTGTTTTCAGTAATATGTGGTTCTGTGCGTTTTCGCGTGTCATCTCGTTGTCTATGTGATGGTGGGGTGTCACAGTTGGTTTGGTATCAGAGCTCTAGGTTCGCTGAGTCTACAGGGATCTAGAACTAGGTTTGTGTCTATTCTTGTGAGTTTTCTAGATTTTCTTTGTAACATACTCAAATCTAGACACATAGTTGTAGCCTCCCTTTTTCTAGGCCCTAATCAATTATATTTACAACGAATACCTGATCTACCTAGTTCGCAATGCATTAGAAATAATCGGAGCCATTCATTATAATAAATTCATTAATACCCTTTATATATGATAAAATAACCATAATACACTCAATAACAAGACTTAAGGAACAAATACACCAAATATCATGCTTGACTCTAATTTGACACCCTAACATATTATTAGGGGTATAAGATGAAATAAATCAAATCAAAGTGAAATAAGTGTTAAGATGAGTAAATACATTAAATATGTATAATATAAAAATAATTTAATCTACTATGGAACATCTTTAAAAAGGAAAAATGATGACTAATCTAGACTCCTCGCATCCTAGTTAGTTATTGTGCCAGTTTTCATATCAATCGGACCTTAATTACTCCTCCAATGAAGCTAGATAAAGTACAAGTTAATTACTTAGACATTTATTGATTATTTGAGCTATTGGTCATCACATTGATTTCGTTAATGATCCACTTAACCCGTTGGACCCGGGCTGCCGCCCTAACTTCTTCCTCCCCGCGCATCTCGCGCTTTCCTACCTCCGCGGACGATCGGCTCTTGGGCAGCCAGAAGCCGCTGCTCCTCCTCTTCTTTTCCTTTTCCTTACTTCTTTCCTTCACTGCCACTCGTCCCTCTCCTCTCCATGCCAACCCTAGCTGCCACCCATCTCTGCTTCTTCCTCCCGCAACACCTCTGCCTTCCTCACCGCAGACCTACAGATCGGCGACCACAACGACAACTACAAGGTCTGTGATTGCCACCACCTGCAGCAAGATCGTCTATGCTTCACCACCACGTATCCACTGGGACATCGCCCCATATTCCCGGTCACCCAGCCCTTGACGGCAACGCAACACCAGGAAGAGACCTGCGACGCAGGCAGCGCTGCCACCACATTTCCTCGTCTCCTCTCTCCTACACCTCTTCCTCTCTTCTGGAAGCACACGGATTCCTAGTTCCCCATCTTCACCTTCATCCAGACCTTGACAGAAACACAAAACCAGGCAGAGCCCAGAATTGTCGGGCAACACTGCCGCCTGCTCTTCGTTTCCTCGCCTCTGCCATCTCCTTTGCTAGCGCCACCTCTACCTTCTCCGCCCTTCACCACTTCCTCCTCCCTTCGGTTGCACTGCCGTTAGACACAAGACCTGCAACAGTTTGCCTCCTTCCCTCTCTTCTTCTCCTCCTTCATCTTTTCCCCTGCGCCCAGCCACCACGGGAATCTGGCTGCTTGCCTTCACGCGATCAGCCTCTACCTGCGACGACGCCGTCGAGCCAAGACTGCACAGCAGATACACCTCCGTCGGATTCTGCCTCACCTTTTCCTCTTCGCCCTCCGTCCTTCTTCTCGCCTCTAACCCATAGCCTTCGATATCTCTCTCTATCGCTGTGCACAGCTTCCCCTCTGCCCAAGAGCATTAAGGTGGTGCTCGACATCTGCAGAACGGCTCCACCGCCCAACTGATGTGTTGCTGCTTGCTGGACTTATACCATCTCTACAACCACGTCTTCCTCACACCTGTACCTCTCTTCTGCCTCCTTCCTCCTCCTTTGCATATTTACTTCCTCCTCCTCCTGTGCCATGGTCGGTATTCACCATCTTCAACCTCTGCCTAACCACCGATCTACTTCAAACTCAGCGACTGCAATCTTCTTCCTCACCAATGCTATGCTGCCAACCCTGCTTAGACTCCCACAACTTCACCACACACCATTGCTTCCACGCGACCCATCTTCAACATTTAAGTGGTAGGTGCCTCCTGCAATGGAGGATCCATCCTTGACCAAACACCCGATCTTGGGCCTATCCACAAGCCTTCACATCCTCTTCTTCTTGGCACCGAATGTTGAATGCATGAGTTTGCTTTCAGTTACTGAACCAGACCGACAACCAAAGCCTACCAGGTTCATCATCGATCTGTATCACATATCCCATCATAACCAGTCATGATCCCGTCTCCACTATGACTGTGACCTACTGTTCTATGCTGGAGGTTTTGTGAGGCTGAAGATCCTACAAATTCAGGATGGCATGGTGTCTCCCTGGATCCAAATGTGTTTTCCTGTTGGAGGAGGGCTACCCACTTCGTCTAGGTCCGCAAGGATTAAGTGAAAAATACCGGTGTAGTTCCCTGTACCTCGATGCAAACCATCAGATCCAATAGAGATCAGAAATTCTCCAGAGTACACAGGTCAGTAAACAATCTTCTACACATTAGAGTTTAGAAAATGATAGATGAGATTACTATACCTAATGGAATAATAGACAATAATGTTGATTAGAGTACCTTTAAGATAAAGCATGTTAGTAAAATCTTAATTGGTAGGATGTGTTATCCTAAAGCTATGATACTATTATGCATACATACACTAAACGTCACTTTAGAAGGAAAAATTATCTAGGTTGTATGGTCATTTAGTTCTAACAAATTTTGCATAGGTCGGCATATAAGAGGACAATATGCAAAGACAATTTCATACATGGTCATAATAATGGAAATTACACTAATGTAGATAAAATCCTTTTTCTTTTTAAATCTCATATTATTAAACTAGAAAGTATTCATAAGTACATAAGGAAACATATGAAATTGACTTGAATTTTGGTATGAATAATGCAGGTCCCAAGAATGATTATTAGTAATGAGAATTTAAGTCAATTAATACATTTACGGATCTGATGAACTAATGGGATGTAACAACCACCAAAGACACATATTAAGGCCTTAATGCATTAGAGGTAGAATGGCAACATCACATAAATGAGAACCTATAATTTATAATGATATGGCTAGTATACTCCATTGGAAAATTATAACCCTAGAAGTATATGGAGAAGATGTCTAGGACAACTCTAGGGAAATGAATCAGTCACTTGAAACCAGTGGACAAGCAATACAATCCACATATGTTATAAACCCTATCACTATAGTGATACATATTGAGTCATATATCCATATAATAATATTAAAAACCCTAACACGCAATTAGATGATAACAATTTCGATACAAGCTAGGTATAGCTATAATATGGTGTACACATATTCATTTTTGGTTTTACTGACATACCTAATATACTCTTAGGGTGAAAACCTGACTTCGTGGACCAAGTATATCAACTGAGTTAGCCATTAGTCATGAGAATCAGGTATGTACATCCTATATTTTATTTTGGGCATTATTTGACTAAAACCTAATTTCTTTTAATGAGGCATCTCTTGAAATATTGTTTCTCTTGGAAATATAATACTCATGGACATTTCTACTTCTTGATATAAATCTCTTTTACTGCTGTGATTATAAATTTGAAATGTTATATGGGTCTTTAGGCCCCTCCTTCCTTGTTGACTTTTGTTTGATATTGACTAAAATGACAGTCTTGCCACTCTATTTATGCATACTACATGTTTGACTAGAATATCTAGAATAGTGGTACTTATGTACAACCATATTTATATAGGGCGTGCGTATTCTGCCCGGGGTGTGCGTTTCCACCCTTGTTTGTTTTTAGGCCATGATCCTATGGTGTTATGGCCCTATTTTAGGTATATTTAGTCTACATTGTTATGCATGCAAATATTATTGTTTTAAAAAGAATCTGTGGATGAATGTTATGGCAAGACACTCTTTTATTATCATGCTTGTAATCTGAATTTAATATGCCTCATTTCTTTTGCTTCATTTCTTTTGTTACTTATCTCTTGAACTAACCTAATTGCAAATAGCCCCCTTTTCTTGTGGGAACATCTCTTTTGTACTTGTAACCCTATATAATGCCCAGAATGTTTTATATATGTACATACTCAGCCTTTGTTGACCTCTTATTTGTTTCCTATGTTCTGGGTGATGTTCCCTTCCACCCAGGTTTAGGTGCATTACAGATCAAGATTGGTTGAAGATCATATAAAGAGAATTGTACCTAAGGATAGCTTGGAATGGCCAGATTACCCTCTGCTACTGGGCTTAATTGTAGTTAGTTCAAGTTTTTGTAATATCTCCTTTTAGGGTGATGAGCAATTGTATATTAATACCCATTGTAACTTTATAATGGTTTTGTTCCGCTGCTTATTCTTTATCATGCTCTATATTATGTACCATTTGAGAAATGAATGAAATTCCTCCTTTCCTTCTTGCCTTTTTGGTATGATGGGATTGGATGGACTTATTCTTCAATTTCAGTGAAGAGTGGACCCCCTATCGGGTCTCACTCTTTACAAAATGGTATCAGAGCCAAAGCAGTCGGTAACTTGACT
Organism: Alisma plantago-aquatica; assembly: GCA_963693085.1. NCBI lineage: Eukaryota > Viridiplantae > Streptophyta > Magnoliopsida > Alismatales > Alismataceae > Alisma > Alisma plantago-aquatica. The sequence continues at coordinate 723,548,736 of OY856413.1, forward strand.
ATTTCAAGTTATCCTAGGATGACTCTTAATTAGGTAGGTGACCCTTAGAAGTTTTTGGAAAACTGATTACCTAGTCATAGAATACCAATTATGGTTTTTAAATCCTGATTATTTTGGTCACTTACACTCCTCAACTCACCAATGTGGACGTGGGTTAGTCATTAGTAACCCTTAACAGCCATGTCCTCTTTATGTATGTGGGATGCCGCCACATGGAACTGACTTTTGTAGAGTTTGGTTTCTACTTCCTATTTTCTGGGATTCTTCCTTAGAGCTATGAAGTATGGATTGGCTAGATGGTTATAGAATTGGATTTCCTTAGTTCTCACCTTTACCCATTATATATTGTTGTTACCTAGCACACCTCACATACATCCATTGTGGGTTAAGCATGCGTGAAAGACAACATAAAACCCTGATGTAATTTATAGAGTTGATATTATTTCTTTAACACTATGTGATAATTAGAAATAGCTCTATTATGGTTTGGCATGACTCTCCCTCAACATGGAATACCTCATCGTAGCTATGCCCCATGGCCATTTATCTAAAGGCAGGGTGCCGACTCATTGAGCTTGTTATGCCTTATACATGAGAATTGTTTGGTGAAAGTTATAACTTTTAGTAGATAACCTTCAGTGTTCACCTCTCTAAACCAAATAGTGCACTTAGTCTACCTAGTGAATGATATGAGTAGGTTGACTTTATAGGTTACCTTATCTAGCGAAGAAAAATGGTTGTAAACCAGCTAGTGATGGTAATAAATTCGTCCTATAGCATTGGATGATCTTACGACTTCATTAGGTCCCGAGATGAGGCATTTTGAATTATGACAAAGAGTGTCATGGGTAATGGTGTATGTCATGCATTATTAGGTTTTGATTGATGTTAATTGTGTGTAATAAGAAGTTGTTGCCCTCGTATGCCTTCAAATTAGAGATATAGACATATTCCCTTTTAGGTGATGGAAGGAGTAGACCCCTTTTGTAGAATGCAACGATGATAGAATAATACTATAGGTATCATCTGGTGGATAAGTGGTGGACTTGGTTCTCGAATTGATTTTTGGCGCCAATTTTGGATTTTTCATCGTAATTTTTTTTTTCTTTTTCTTTTTCTTTCCGTCAAACTTATTTTCATTATTAATTTATATGTACAAAGGAAAAGTTTTCATATTTTATCGAAGGTTTTAGAACCAAGTCATTTCCACAAGGAAGTTGATTTGTAGAGGAACCCTTCGAATGAAGAAGTACATAAATGGAATGATGGACATGAAACCCTAGGACTAAGTGTTGTGTAGAGAGTATGAAGAAGCCTTGGATACTTAAGACATCAGTTCACCCTTTTTGCCCCTCTAGTTGATAATGTTGATGATATTGATGATGAGTAGATGGTGATGCTGCTGTTGTTGATGTTGATGATGCTTATGATGGTGATGACGACGATGATGATGAGTAGATGATGATATTGTTGTTGTTGATGATGATGAGATGTTGATGATAATGATGATGATGATGATAATAAGGAAAATGATATGGACCATGATTAAAGAATGACAAAACTATGATTACATTGCGGGTAGCACTAATTGATACAAAGTGGTTAACATAATCTAAGGACTTGTTGTAACTTTTCTAGCCCAACATCTAAAATAATTAGATTAATGGATGCATGATATATGGAGTCATATGGCTTCACCTTAAGAGTAGATCATAAGTGAGAGATGCATAGTATGATATGACCCCCTACTTTAAGTATACTAGAAATGAATAACTTGGTTAAGTTTATAACTTAGTTTACCATACCTAAAGTGGATGGATTTCGAGGACGAAATCCCTTTTAAGGGGTGGAGTGTTGTAACATACTCAAATCTAGACACATAGTTGTAGCCTCCCTTTTTCTAGGCCCTAATCAATTATATTTACAACGAATACCTGATCTACCTAGTTCGCAATGCATTAGAAATAATCGGAGCCATTCATTATAATAAATTCATTAATACCCTTTATATACGATAAAATAACCATAATACACTCAATAACAAGACTTAAGGAACAAATACACCAAATATCATGCTTGACTCTAATTTGACACCCTAACATATTATTAGGGGTATAAGATGAAATAAATCAAATCAAAGTGAAATAAGTGTTAAGATGAGTAAATACATTAAATATGTATAATATAAAAATAATTTAATCTACTATGGAACATCTTCAAAAAGGAAAAATGATGACTAATCTAGACTCCTCGCATCCTAGTTAGTTATTGTGCCAGTTTTCATATCAATCGGACCTTAATTACTCCTCCAATGAAGCTAGATAAAGTACAAGTTAATTACTTAGACATTTATTGGTTATTTGAGCTATTGGTCATCACATTGATTTCGTTAATGATCCACTTAACCCGTTGGACCCGGTCTGCCGCCCTACCTTCTTCCTCCCCGCGCATCTCATGCTTTCCTACCTCCGCGGACGACCGACTCTTGGGCAGCCAGAAGCCGCTGCTCCTCCTCTTCTTTTCCTTTTCCGTACTTCTTTCCTTCACTGCCACTCATCCCTCTCCTCTCCATGCCAACCCTAGCCACCACCCATCTCTGCTTCTTCCTCCCGCAACACCTCTGCCTTCCTCACCGCAGACCTACAGATCGGCGACCACAACGACAACAACAAGGTCTGTGATTGCCACCACCTGCAGCAAGATCGTCTATGCTTCACCACCACGTATCCACTGGGACATCGCCCCATATTCCCTGTCACCCAGCCCTTGACGGCAACGCAACACCAGGAAGATACCTGCGACACAGGCAGCGCTGCTGCCACATTTCCTCGTCTCCTCTCTCCTACACCTCTTCCTCTCTTCTGGAAGCACACAGATTCCTAGTTCCCCATCTTCACCTTCACCCAGACCTTGACAGAAACACAAAACCAGGCAGAGCCCAGAATTTTCGGGCAACACCTCCACCTGCTCTTCGTTTCCTCGCCTCTGCCATCTCCTTTGCTAGCGCCACCTCTACCTTCTCCGCCCTTCACCACTTCCTCCTCCCTTCGGTTGCACTGCCGTTAGACACAAGACCTGCAATAGTTTGCCTCCTTCCATCTCTTCTTCTCCTCCTTCATCTTTTCCCCTGCGCCCAACCACCACGGGAATCTGGCTGCTTGCCTTCACGCGATCAGCCTCCACATGCGACGACGCCGTCGAGCCAAGACTGCACAGCAGATACACCTCCGTCGGATTCTGCCTCACCTTTTCCTCTTCACCCTCCGTCCTTCTTCTCGCCTCTAACCCATAGCCTTCTATATCTCTCTCTATCGCTGTGCACAGCTTCCCCTCTGCCCAAGAGCATTAAGGTGGTGCTCGACATCTGCAGAACGGCTCCACCGCCCAACTGATGTGTTGCTGCTTGCTGGACTTATACCATCTCTACAACCACGTCTTCCTCACACCTGTACCTCTCTTCTGCCTCCTTCCTCCTCCTTTGCTTATTTACTTCCTCCTCCTCCTGTGACATGGTCGGGATTCACCATCTTCAACCTCTGCCTAACCACCGATCTGCTTCAAACTCAGCGACCGCAATCTTCTTCCTCACCAATGCTATGCTGCCAACCCTGCTTAGACTCCCACAACTTCACCACACACCATTGCTTCCACGCCACCCATCTTCAACATTTAAGTGGTAGGTGCCTCCTGCAATGGAGGATCCGTCCTTGACCAAACACCCGATCTTGGGCCTATCCACAAGCCTTCACATCCTCTTCTTCTTGGCACCGAATGTTGAATGCATGAGTTTGCTTTCAGTTACTGAACCAGACCGACAACCAAAGCCTACCAGGTTCATCATCGATCTGTATACATCACATATCCCATCATAACCAGTCATGATCCCGTCTCCACTATGACTGTGACCTACTATTCTATCCTGGAGGTTTTGTGAGGCTGAAGATCCTACAAATTCAGGATGGCATGGTGTCTCCCTGGATCCAAATGCGTTTTCCTGTTGGAGGAGGGCTACCCACTTTGTCTAGGTCTGCAAGGATTAAGTGAAAAATACCGGGGTAGTTCCCTGTACCTCGATGCAAACCATCAGATCCAATAGAGATCAGAAATTCTCCAGAGTACACAGGTCAGTAAACAATCTTCTACACATTAGAGTTTAGAAAATGATAGATGAGATTACTATACCTAATGGCATAATAGACAATAATGTTGATTAGAGTACCTTTAAGATAAAGCATGTTAGTACAATCTTAATTGGTAGGATGTGTTATCCTAAAGCTATGATACTATTACGCATACATACACTAAACGTCACTTTAGAAGGAAAAATTATCTAGGTTGTATGGTCATTTAGTTCTAACAAATTTTGCATAGGTCGGTATATAAGAGGACAATATGCAAAGACAATTTCGTACATGGTCATAATAATGGAAACTACACTAATGTAGATAAAATCCTTTTTCTTTTTAAATCTCATATTATTAAACTAGAAAGTATTCATAAGTACATAAGGAAACATATGAAATTGACTTGAATTTTGGTATGAATAATGCAGGTCCCAAGAATGATTATTAGTAATGAGAATTTGAGTCAATTAATACATTTATGGATCTGATGAACTAATGGGATGTAACAACCACCAAAGACACATATTAAGGCCTTAATGCATTAGAGGTAGAATGGCAACGTCACATAAATGAGAACCTATAATTTATAATGATATGGCTAGTATACTCCATTGGAAAATTATAACCCTAGAAGTATATGGAGAAGATGTCTAGGACAACTCTAGGGAAATGAATCAGTCACTTGAAACAAATGGACAAGAAATACAATCCACATATGTTATAAACCCTATCACTATAGTGATACATATTGAGTCATATATCCATATAATAATATTAAAAACCCTAACACGCAATTAGATGATAACAATTTGGATACAAGCTAGGTATAGCTATAATATGGTGTACACACATTCATTTTTGGTTTTACTGACATACCTAATATACTCTTAGGGTGAAAACCTGACTTCGTGGACCAAGTATATCAACTGAGTTAGCCATTAGTCATGAGAATCAGGTATGTACATCCTCTATTTTATTTTGGGCATTATTTGACTAAAACCTAATTTCTTTTAATGAGGCATCTCTTGAAATATTGTTTCTCTTGGAAATATAATACTCATGGACATTTCTACTTCTTGATATAAATCTCTTTTACTGCGGTGATTATAAATTTGAAATGTTATATGGGTCTTTAGGCCCCTCCTTCCTTGTTGACTTTTGTTTGATATTGACTAAAATGACAGTCTTGCCACTCTATTTATGCATGCTACATGTTTGACTAGAATATCTAGAATAGTGGTACTTATGTACAACCATATTTATATAGGGCGTGCGTATTCTGCCCAGGGTGTGCGTTTCCACCCTTGTTTGTTTTTAGGCCATGATCCTATGGTGTTATGGCCCTATTTTAGGTATATTTAGTCTACATTGTTATGCATGCAAATATTATTTTTTAAAAAAGAATATGTGGATGAATGTTATGGCAAGACACTCTTTTATTATCATGCTTGTAATCTGAATTTAATATGCCTCATTTCTTTTGCTTCATTTCTTTTGTTACTTATCTCTTGAACTAACTTAATTGCAAATAGCCCCCTTTTCTTGTGGGAACATCTCTTTTGTACTTGTAACCCTATATAATGCCCAGAATGTTTTATATATGTACATACTCAGCCTTTGCTGACCTCTTATTTGTTTCCTATGTTCTGGGTGATGTTCCCTTCCACCTAGGTTTAGGTGCATTACAGATCAAGATTGGTTGAAGATCATATAAAGAGAATTGTACCTAAGGATAGCTTGGAATGGCCAGATTACCCTCTGCTACTGGGCTTAATTGTAGTTAGTTCAAGTTTTTGTAATATCACCTTTTAGGGTGATGAGCAAATGTATATTAATACCCATTGTAACTTTATAATGGTTTTGTTCCGCTGCTTATTCTTTATCATGCTCTATATTATGTACCATTTGAGAAATGAATGAAATTCCTCCTTTCCTTCTTGCCTTTTTGGTATGATGGGATTGGATGGACTTATTCTTCAATTTCAGTGAAGAGTGGACCCCCTATCGGGTCTCACTCTTTACAAAATGGTATCAGAGCCAAAGTAGTCGGTAACTTGACTATTTCAAGTTATCCTAGGATGACTCTTAATTAGGTAGGTGACCCTTAGAAGTTTTTGGAAAACTGATTACCTAGTCATAGAATACCAATTATGGTTTTTAAATCCTAATTATTTTGGTCACTTACACTCCTCAAATCACCAATGTGGACGTGGGTTAGTCATTAGTAACCCTTAACAGCCATGTCCTCTTTATGTATGTGGGATGCCGCCACATGGAACTGACTTTTGTAGAGTTTGGTTTCTACTTCCTATTTTCTGGGATTCTTCCTTAGAGCTATGAAGTATGGATTGGCTAGATGGTTATAGAATTGGATTTCCTTAGTTCTCACCTTTACCCATTATATATTGTTGTTACCTAGCACACCTCACATACATCCATTGTGGGTTGAGCATGCGTGAAAGACAACATAAAACCCTGATGTAATTTATAGAGTTGATATTATTTCTTTAACACTATGTGATAATTAGAAATAGCTCTATTATGGTTTGGCATGACTCTCCCTCAACATGGAATACCTCATCGTAGCTATGCCCCATGGCCATTTATCTAAAGGCAGGGTGTCGACTCATTGAGCTTGTTATGCCTTATACATGAGAATTGTTTGGTGAAAGTTATAACTTTTAGTAGATAACCTTCAGTGTTCACCTCTCTAAACCAAATAGTGCACTTAGTCTACCTAGTGAATGATATGAGTAGGTTGACTTTATAGGTTACCTTATCTAGTGAAGAAAAATGGTTGTAAACCAGCTAGTGATGGTAATAAATTCGTCCTATAGCATTGGATGATCTTACGACTTCATTAGGTCCCGAGATGAGGCATTTTGAATTATGACAAAGAGTGTCATGGGTAATGGTGTATGTCATGCATTATTAGGTTTTGATTGATGTTAATTGTGTGTAATAAGAAGTTGTTGCCCTCGTATGCCTTCAAATTAGAGATATAGACATATTCCCTTTTAGGTGATGGAAGGAGTAGACCCCTTTTGTAGAATGCAACAATGATAGAATAATACTATAGGTATCATCTGGTGGATAAGTGGTGGACTTGGTTCTCGAATTGATTTTTGGCGCCAATTTTGGATTTTTCATCGTAAGATTTTTTTTCTTTTTCTTTTTCTTTCCGTAAACTTATTTTCATTATTAATTTATATGTACAAAGGAAAAGTTTTCATATTTTATCGAAGGTTTTAGAACCAAGTCATTTCCACAAGGAAGTTGATTTGTAGAGGAGCCCTTTGAATGAAGAAGTACATAAATGGAATGATGGACATGAAACCCTAGGACTAAGTGTTGTGTAGAGAGTATGAAGAAGCCTTGGATACTTAAGACATCAGTTCACCCTTTTTGCCCCTCTAGGTGATAATGTTGATGATATTGATGATGAGTAGATGGTGATGCTGCTGTTGTTGATGTTGATGATGCTTATGATGGTGATGACGACGATGATGATGAGTATATGATGATATTGTTGTTGTTGATGATGATGAGATGTTGATGATAATGATGATGATGATGATAATAAGGAAAATGATATGGACCATGATTAAAGAATGACAAAACTATGATAACATTGCGGGTAGCACTAATTGATACAAAGTGGTTAACATAATCCAAGGACTTGTTGTAACTTTTCTAGCCCAACATCTAAAATAATTAGATTAATGGATGCATGATATATGGAGTCATATGGCTTCACCTTAAGAGTAGATCATAAGTGAGACATGCATAGTATGATATGACCCCCTACTTTAAGTATACTAGAAATGAATAACTTGGTTAAGTTTATAACTTAGTTTACCATACCTAAAGTGGATGGATTTCGAGGACGAAATCCCTTTTAAGGGGTGGAGTGTTGTAACATACTCAAATCTAGACACATAGTTGTAGCCTCCCTTTTTCTAGGCCCTAATCAATTATATTTACAATGAATACCTGATCTACCTAGTTCGCAATGCATTAGAAATAATCGGAGCCATTCATTATAATAAATTCATTAATACCCTTTATATACGATAAAATAACCATAATACACTCAATAACAAGACTTAAGGAACAAATACACCAAATATCATGCTTGACTCTAATTTGACACCCTAACATATTATTAGGGGTATAAGATGAAATAAATCAAATCAAAGTGAAATATGTGTTAAGATGAGTAAATACATTAAATATGTATAATATAAAAATAATTTAATCTACTATGGAACATCTTCAAAAAGGAAAAATGATGACTAATCTAGACTCCTCGCATCCTAGTTAGTTATTGTGCCAGTTTTCATATCAATCGGACCTTAATTACTCCTCCAATGAAGCTAGATAAAGTACAAGTTAATTACTTAGACATTTATTGGTTATTTGAGCTATTGGTCATCACATTGATTTCGTTAATGATCCACTTAACCCGTTGGACCCGGTCTGCCGCCCTACCTTCTTCCTCCCCACGCATCTCGCGCTTTCCTACCTCCGTGGACGACCGGCTCTTGGGCAGCCAGAAGCCGCTGCTCCTCCTCTTCTTTTCCTTTTCCTTACTTCTTTCCTTCACTGCCACTCGTCCCTCTCCTCTCCATGCCAACCCTAGCTGCCACCCATCTCTGCTTCTTCCTCCCGCAACACCTCTGCCTTCCTCACCGCAGACCTACAGATCGGCGACCACAACGACAACTACAAGGTTTGTGATTGCCACCACCTGCAGCAAGATCGTCTATGCTTCACCACCACGTATCCACTAGGACATCGCCCCATATTCCCTGTCACCCAGCCCTTGACGGCAACGCAACACCAGGAAGAGACCTGCGACACAGGTAGCGCTGCCGCCACATTTCCTCGTCTCCTCTCTCCTACACCTCTTCCTCTCTTCTGGAAGCACAAAGATTCCTAGTTCCCCATCTTCACCTTCACCCAGACCTTGACAGAAACACAAAACCAGGCAGAGCCCAGAATTGTCGGGCAACACCGCCGCCTGCTCTTCGTTTCCTCGCCTCTGCCATCTCCTTTGCTAGCGCCACCTCTACCTTCTCCGCCCTTCACCACTTCCTCCTCCCTTCGGTTGCACTGCCGTTAAACACAAGACCTACAACAGTTTGCCTCCTTCCCTCTCTTCTTCTCCTCCTTCATCTTTTCCCCAGCGCCCAGCCACCACGGGAATCTGGCTGCTTGCCTTCACGCGATCAGCCTCCACCTGCGACGACGCCGTCGAGCCAAGACTGCACAGCAGATACACCTCTGTCGGATTCTGCCTCACCTTTTCCTCTTCGCCCTCCGTCCTTCTTCTCGCCTCTAACCCATAGCCTTCGATATCTCTCTCTATCGCTGTGCACAGCTTCCCCTCTACCCAAGAGAATTAAGGTGGTGCTCGACATATGCAGAACGGCTCCACCGCCCAGCTGATGTGTTGCTGCTTGCTGGACTTATACCATCTCTACAACCACGTCTTCCTCACACCTGTACCTCTCTTCTGCCTCCTTCCTCCTCCTTTGCTTATTTACTTCCTCCTCCTCCTGTGACATGGTCGGGATTCACCATCTTCAACCTCTGCCTAACCACCGATCTGCTTCAAACTCAGCGACCGCAATCTTCTTCCTCACCAATGCTATGCTGCCAACCCTGCTTAGACTCCCACAACTTCACCACACACCATTGCTTCCACGCCACCCATCTTCAACATTTAAGTGGTAGGTGCCTCCTGCAATGGAGGATCCGTCCTTGACCAAACACCCGATCTTGGGCCTATCCACAAGCCTTCACATCCTCTTCTTCTTGGCACCGAATGTTGAATGCATGAGTTTGCTTTCAGTTACTAAACCAGACCGACAACCAAAGCCTACCAGGTTCATCATCGATCTGTATACATCACATATCCCATCATAACCAGTCATGATCCCGTCTCCACTATGACTGTGACCTACTGTTCTATCCTGGAGGTTTTGTGAGGCTGAAGATCCTACAAATTCAGGATGGCATGGTGTCTCCCTGGATCCAAATGCGTTTTCCTGTTGGAGGAGGGCTACCCACTTCGTCTAGGTCTGCAAGGATTAAGTGAAAAATACAGGGGTAGTTCCCTGTACCTCGATGCAAGCCATCAGATCCAATAGAGATCAGAAATTCTCCAGAGTACACAGGTCAGTAAACAATCTTCTACACATTAGAGTTTAGAAAATGATAGATGAGATTACTATACCTAATGGCATAATAGACAATAATGTTGATTAGAGTACCTTTAAGATAAAGCATGTTAGTACAATCTTAATTGGTAGGATGTGTTATCCTAAAGCTATGATACTATTACACATACATACACTAAACGTCACTTTAGAAGGAAAAATTATCTAGGTTGTATGGTCATTTAGTTCTAACAAATTTTGCATAGGTCGGTATATAAGAGGACAATATGCAAAGACAATTTTGTACATGGTCATAATAATGGAAACTACACTAATGTAGATAAAATCTTTTTTCTTTTTAAATCTCATATTATTATACTAGAAAGTATTCATAAGTACATAAGGAAACATATGAAATTGACTTGAATTTTGGTATGAATAATGCAGGTCCCAAGAATGATTATTAGTAATGAGAATTTGAGTCAATTAATACATTTATGGATCTAATGAACTAATGGGATGTAACAACCACCAAAGACACATATTAAGGCCTTAATGCATTAGAGGTAAAATGGCAACGTCACATAAATGAGAACCTATAATTTATAATGATATGGCTAGTATACTCCATTGGAAAATTATAACCCTAGAAGTATATGGAGAAGATGTCTAGGACAACTCTAGGGAAATGAATCAGTCACTTGAAACCAATGGACAAGCAATACAATCCACATATGTTATAAACCCTATCACTATAGTGATACATATTGAGTCATATATCCATATAATAATATTAAAAACCCTAACACACAATTAGATGATAACAATTTCGATACAAGCTAGGTATAGCTATAATATGGTGTACACACATTCATTTTTGGTTTTACTGACATACCTAATATACTCTTAGGGTGAAAACCTGACTTCGTGGACCAAGTATATCAACTGAGTTAGCCATTAGTCATGAGAATCAGGTATGTACATCCTCTATTTTATTTTGGGCATTATTTGACTAAAACCTAATTTCTTTTAATGAGGCATCTCTTAAAATATTGTTTCTCTTGGAAATATAATACTCATGGACATTTCTACTTCTTGATATAAATCTCTTTTACTGCTGTGATTATAAATTTGAAATGTTATATGGGTCTTTAGGCCCCTCCTTCCTTGTTGACTTTTGTTTGATATTGACTAAAATGACAGTCTTGCCACTCTATTTATGCATGCTACATGTTTTACTAGAATATCTAGAATAGTGGTACTTATGTACAACCATATTTATATAGGGCGTGCGTATTCCGCCCGGGGTGTGTGTTTCCACCCTTGTTTGTTCTTAGGCCATGATCCTATGGTGTTATGGCCCTATTTTAGGTATATTTAGTCTACATTATTATGCATGCAAATATTATTGTTTTAAAAAGAATCTGTGGATGAATGTTATGGCAAGACACTCTTTTATTATCATGCTTGTATTCTGAATTTAATATGCCTCATTTCTTTTGCTTCATTTCTTTTGTTACTTATCTCTTGAACTAACCTAATTGCAAATAGCCCCCTTTTCTTGTGGGAACATCTCTTTTGTACTTGTAACCCTATATAATGCCCAAAATGTTTTATATATGTACATACTCAGCCTTTGCTGACCTCTTATTTGTTTCCTATGTTCTGGGTGATGTTCCCTTCCACCCAGGTTTAGGTGCATTACAGATCAAGATTGGTTGAAGATCATATAAAGAGAATTGTACCAAAGGATAGCTTGGAATGGCCAGATTACCCTCTGCTACTGGGATTAATTGTAGTTAGTTCAAGTTTTTGTAATATCACCTTTTAGGGTGATGAGCAATTGTATATTAATACCCATTGTAAATTTATAATGGTTTTGTTCTGCTGCTTATTCTTTATCATGCTCTATATTATGTACCATTTGAGAAATGAATGAAATTCCTCCTTTCCTTCTTGCCTTTTTGGTATGATGGGATTGGATGGACTTATTCTTCAATTTCAGTGAAGAGTGGACCCCCTATCGGGTCTCACTCTTTACATTCTTACAATAACCTTCTGCCCTCAGCGGAAGATAAAGCTTAAAGATGTCTGGAAACCACGAAGAACATGCTGCCGAGAGCAGCGATGCTGCATCATTTGATGGAGCAAGAGTGCAAGCACATGAAGATCGGGTGCTTGAGGTCCCCCAACTTGACCCAGTCATTCTAAAAAATCTTGCCTACCAGCAGCTTATGGGGTAGTTGATGGCTACGATGAATCACATGATGGAAAGAGTGCCAATTCCTCAGCCTAGAGCACAGGCTCCCCATGGTGAAACATTGGGTATTGGGAAGACCTTTGAGAGGCTTCGCCGAGTCGGAGCTTCGGACTATGCTGGAACGGCTGATCCAGCGGATGCAGATATGTGGCTGATGGGTCTCGAGAAGGCCTTCCGGATCCTCGACATCCCTAAAGTAGATAAAGTCAAGCACATTGTCTACCTTCTGAAGGGTAGTACTGGCCACTAGTGGGCCATCAAAGAGGAGAAGCAACCCGGTGAGGAGATCGGTTGGGAGGTTTTCCGGTGAGAGTTCGTCAGCAGATACTCCCGAAGACGTATCTAGATGAGAAGATCAACCAGTTTGAGCATCTACGCCAAGGATCGATGAGCATCTTCGAGTATGAAGCCAAGTTCATGGACTTGCTGAGGTTTTATCCTCACATGGAGGCAATAGATGATGAGCATATCAAGCGGTTTGAGAAAGGTTTGAATGTTGAGCTGTCGACACCTGCTGCTGCTTTGGAAAATCGGGAACGGTTTGCCACGTTCGTGGAGTCCGTCCGCAGGATTGAACAGTCTGTCAGGGAGAAAAAGGAGTTCATGACCAGGAAAAGGCCTGCTCAGTTCCAGGGATAAAGATCTGGTGGCTTCAAGAAGCCAAGGTTTCAACACCTTCCATGATGAGAGGTTCTAGTGCACCATCACAGTGGTCCCCGAGTAAGGGAAGAAGATATCGTTTTTCGCCATCCAAAGCACACAGTACAACTTCAGTGGCAGTGACAGGGCCATCTAGGCCGTAGATAGAAGGAAGGTCATGTTATCACTGTGGACAGACTGGACACTTGAGGTCAAATTGCCCAAGAAAAAATGTCAAAGTAACACAACAGCTGAGACAGAATCAACAAGGGTCAGACAGACATCAGCCAAGTTGTAGCAGAGGGCGAGGACGCAGTCAAGCATCGCAAGCATGATCGTCTGCTCAAGGAAGTAGAGGACCTGGACAACAAGCAGCGGCTCGATTCTATGCTATGAGTCAGCCATAGGCGATAGTCAACCCGCGAGTGGTGACAGGTCAAATGGAGTTATTTCATTCTGATTTGTCTTCTTCTTGCTTTATATTTGTTCTGGTTGACCCAGGTGCTACACACTCTTTTATCGCATATAGTCTACTTGATAGCTTCCCTTTACCTGTTAGTTGTAAGAAAGATAGCCTGTTGTTAGAAACCCCTCTCGATGGTTCCTCAATGCTTCGAGAGGAGTGTCCGTCTTGTGTTCTATCTTTTTCGGGACACAGTATACAAGTAGATCTTATACCACTTGATATGCATGGATTCGATGTGATCCTTGGGATGGATACCTTAGAAAAGTATAAGGTTGTGTTGGACTGTGGTTCTAAGCAAGCAGTGTTTGATGATGGTAGGGAAAAGTGGATCTTCCAAGGAGATAGGAAGATTCTTTCGACATGTCTAGTGTCAATGATGGTGGCAGAGAAGTTGTTGCGGCAAGGTTGTAAGACATTCTTAGCTCACGTTGTGGATACCAGGGTGAAGGGTCCTAGCCTTGAGGAGGTGATGGTTGTATGAGAGTTTGCAGATGTGTTTCCTGATGAGTTCCTTGGTGTTCCCCCACCCTAAGAGATTGATTTTGAGATCAATCTGGTAACAAGAACACAGCTAGTTGCTCAGACACCGTATAGGATGGCTCCGGTAGAGATGGCAGAGTTGAAGAAGCAGTTACAGGAGTTGTTGGAGAAAGGTTTCATCTGACCGAGCATGTCGCCTTGGGGTGCTCCAGTGCTGTTTGTTAAGAAGAAGGACAGATCGATGCGGCTATGTATAGATTACAGACAGTTGAACAAAGTCACGATCAAGAATAAGTACCCATTGCCAAGGATAGACGATATGTTCGATCAATTGCGTGGCGCTACAGTGTTCTCAAAGATCGATCTATGGTCTAGATATCATCAGTTGAGGATTAAGGCGGATGACATACCTAAGTCAGCATTTAGGATGAGGTATGGTCACTTTGAGTTTGTGGTTATGCCATTTGGGCTAACCAATGCACCTACTGCTTTCATGGATCTGATGAATAGGGTGTTTCGTCTGTTTCTAGATCAGTTTGTTTTAGTTTTCATAGATGACATATTGATCTACAGTCGGGATAGTCAATATCATGAACAACATCTTTGACAAGCGTTGACTCTTCTTCGCCAACATCAGTTATATGCCAAGTTCAGTAAGTGTGAGTTTTGGTTGAAAGAAGTGACTTTCTTGGGACATGTGATATCTGTAGAAGGAGTCAGAGTGGACCCCAAGAAGGTGGAGTCAGTGGCAGATTGGGAGCAACTAAAGACGCCGACCGAAGTTCGTACTTTTCTGAGTTTGGCAAGATACTACTGGAGGTTTATCAAGGACTTCAGTGCGATCGCGTTGCCGATGACAAAGTTGACCAGGAAGGATGTACCTTTTGTCTGGGATGATCGTTGTCAGCAATATTTCCAAAGTTTGAAAGAGAAGCTGACTAGTGCTCCAATGTTGGTGCTGCCAGATCCTGGGAAGGGCTATGTTGTTTTTTGCGATGCTTCCAAGAAGGGCCTAGGATGTGTGTTGATGCAGGAGAATCATGTGGTTTCTTTTGCTTCACGACAGCTTAAGAAACATGAGGATAACTATCCAACACATGATTTAGAGTTGGCAGCGGTGGTGCATGCGTTAAAGATTTGGAGACACTATCTTTATGGGGAAGTGTGTCAGATCTTTACAGATCATAAGAACTTGAAGTATATCTTTTCGCAGAGTGAGCTGAACATGCGACATCATCATTGGATGGAGCTAATCAATGATTATGATTGCACCATTAAGTATCATCCTAGTAAGGCAAATGTGGTAGATGATGCACTTAGCAGAAAGTCTTCTTCTCTCCCCACAAAGAAAGCACAATTGAATTCCTTGGTGTGCCATAGGCGGGACATGTTTGTCTCCTTGCGGCAGATGAATGTGCAATTGGAATTTTCCTTGTTGGCAGGACTGTTGGCACAGATGCAAGTCAAGCCTACGCTGAGATAGCAGATCAAAGATGCATAATAGGTGAATGATACAGTACAGTTGATCAGGTCAGAGCTCGGCAACGAAAAGCGTGATGGGTTCCATGAGTTCGAGGATGGACTACTATGCCATCATAATAGGATGGTGGTCCCTGATGTTGATAATCTAAGAAAGCTAGTGCTCGAGAAAGCACACACATTGATGTATGCTATGCATGCAGGAGTCACCAAGATGTATCATAATCTGAAGGACTTGTATTGGTGGTCTGGCTTGAAGAAGGATGTAGCCGAGTTCGTGGCTAAGTGCGTAGTATGTTAGCAAGTTAAAGCTGAGCATCAGAAGCCTACATGTACGTTGCAACCCATGCCGATACCGCAATGGAAATGGGATCATATAACTATGGATTTTGTAGTTGGTCTACCAAAGATAGCTAGGAATCATGATTCCATTTGGGTAATAGTGGACAGACTGACAAAATCTGCTCATTTCATACCGGTAAAGACAACATATACAATAGAGAAGCTTGCTCAAGTGTATGTAGATGAGATAGTGCGTTTGCACGGTGTACCGGCAATGATAGTTTTTGACATAAGTCCTCAATTCACAAGTCGTTTCTGGGAACAGTTGCACAAAGCATTGGGAACATAGTTAAGGTTCAGTACCGCCTTTCACCCGCAGACGGATGGATAGTCAGAAAGGACTATTTAGACTTTGGAAGATCTTCTCTGAGCTTGTGTTTTATAGTTCCTAGGCAGTTAGGATGCACATCTCAGTTTGGTAGAGTTTGCTTACAATAACAACTACCAGCGGAGCATTGACATGGCTCCTTATGAGGCTCTATATGGAAGGAAGTGTAGATCCCCTTTATGCTGGTATGAGTCTAGTGAGTATCAACTTTTGGGTCTTGAGTTAGTGCAGCAGACAACAGAAAAGATCAAAGTGATACAACAACAGTTGAAGGCGGTACAGGACAGACATAAGTCTTATGCAGACAATCACCGACGACCTTTAGAGTTCTAGGTGAGAGACAAAGCGTATCTCAAGGTCTCACCTTAGAAAGGCGTGCTGAGGTTTGGCCGGAAAGGCAAACAGGAACTGAGGTATATGGGGCCATACCCGGTGATGGCACATGTTGGCAAGGTAGCTTACAAATTAGAACTACCACCAGAGTTGCACAGGTTGCATCCAGTGTTCCATGTCAGCATGCTGAAGAAAAGTCATCCAGACACAGGGACAATGATACAACTAGTTGAGGTTGAGCTTGATAAAGACGTGACCTATGAGGAAGGTCCAGTGGTGATCCTTGATAGGAGAGTAAAGAGGTTGAAGAGGAAAGACCTGGTTCTTGTGAAGGTTCTTTGGCATCATCGTGGTGTTGAGGAAGCCATGTGGGAGCTTGAGGAAGAGATGAGGCGGAAGTATCCCTCGCTTTTCTCTTCGGATTTTGGGGATGAAATCCCTTTCTAGAGGTTTATGGCTTGTAAGGACCCTGACCTCCGTTTTGGGCTTATTCTGTTTGCTTTGCCTAAACCCTGGTGTTTAGTTTCTTGTTGATCACCTTTAGCAGTGATTAGGGTTTGGTTGTGCTTTGTTGAAGTTTTGGAGGTACAAATTGCAAATAAACTAAGATAGGGTTGGATACCAAGTTTGTCACCTTGAGAGATGTCTTTCTCTCTCTTTGCTTCCTCTATGGTTAAGAGGAAGGTTTGGGTTCGTTCCTTGTGTTGCCTTGGGCTTGGTTGAGCTCTTTTGGGCCTTGTTTTCCCTTATTTGGGCCTTGCCTTACTTAGTTGAGCCCTGTATCGGGCAAGGTAGCTTGTGTCGACCTTGGTATGTGTCAGCCATGCCTTGTATCAGCCTAGAGGAGTAGTGTGTCGGACATGGATGGAGTGTGTCTACCTTTGACCTTGTTTGACCTCCTTGCCTTGGTTGTGTCACCCTAGCTTGGACATGTGGCCGAACCTTGGATGAGTGGTGGCATGACATGTGCATGTGGCGTGCAAGGTGGCAAGACGTTGGACATGTGTCCCTAAGAGGGGCGACACCTTTCCTTGGTTCCCCTTTGATCCTCATCTATATATGCCTTGCCTTTCTCTTCCTTGGGAACCCTTTAGATCTTTGTTGATCTTCCCTCCTTGTGTGTACGACACACCTTCCTTGGAGAGTTTGGTGGCCGATCCTTTTCCCTTGGTGGAGTTCTCTTCTTCTTCCTCTAGCTTGGTGGCCGAACCCTAGGTGGACCTTGTTCCCTTGGTAAGCATCTTCCCTCTCTCCTTAGCATCTTCTTCTCCATCTTGCCTACTCTTCGTCCATGGTGGTTATGGTTCTTGTTCCTTTTCTTAAGGTGGCTGAAAGTGGTGTGCTTGGATCTAGGAGCTTGAAGCTTGGAGCTTGCTTAAGGAGGGTTACATAACTCCTAACCCTAGTTGTTCTACCTTCTTTATGATGCATGATTCTTATCTGTTGATAATCGGCCATGCATGTTATGTTTCTTGCTCTAGTACATGTTGTTGATCTTATGGATATAGTGAGCATGATGTGGTTGATGTTTATATGTCTTTGGATCTAGTTGGCCGAACCATAGTTTGGGGTTTTCCTTGGTAGCAACACCCCTTTCTCTCCTTGGTCTAGAGAAGTGAGTTTGAGCTCTAGTAATGTGGGCAATACCCCTCTCTCGTTTAAGTTGAGAGGTGAGTCTACATTCTAGTTGCTTGGGCAACACCCTCCTCTCACCATGGATTTGAGAGGTGAGCTTTTGGATAGATGATGACCTATGGTGAGGTTGGTCCTTGTGGTTGCCCAATTTGTGATAGAGGTTGTGCAAAACCCCTCTCTCTTAGTTGTTGAGAGGTGAGCCGATCTTCTTGATCAATTAAGGTTTTGTGCCCTTGTGCTTAAGGTTGAAGATGACCATGTTGGGTTGTTCCTTACACGATATGAACTTAGAGTAGTGCTGCCCGATAGCCTTGTCTTGGGATGTACCTTTGGCCGATATGCCTAGTTGATCTTGGCCGATGCCCTTTGTGGAGTGGGATCTTGGGCGATGCACTTTGATGTGTGCTCTGCACGACACACCTTGTTGTGAGGTTGCCTAATACCCCCCTTGCCTTGTGATGATCTTGGCCGATATGCTATGATGAGCTTGGTGGCTTGGTGCCCGATATACCTTGGCCGAGATGATCCTTGTCTTGGATGTGCTTTGATCGATATGAGGTGTTGACTTTTATGGAGTAATGCCCGATATGATGGTTGTACAAAGAACCCTAGATGGTGCCTTAATGGTGGCCGATATAAGATGCTTGACCTAGATTGGACGATAGGCCTTTTTGTGGTGGCTAGGTCTTATTTGTTATAGGTCGGCGACATCCTAGCCTCTTCCTTGGATGATATGAGTAAGATGGGTGACCTTGTATCGAGCATGGGGTTTGTGTTTGCCCGACATACCCTAAGTGAGTTGGCCGATATGGTACCTTAGTGGTTACCATGCTCTTGGACAATAGGATGCCTTGGACAATAGGGTGCCTTGGCCGTCATGAGAGTCCTTTGGGCAACATAGAATGCTGGTTGGCCGATAGGGCGCCTTGGGCGCCATGTTTCTTATCAACATGCTTTCTGTTGAGAGGGTTGGCTGATAGAACCCTAACCCTAGTACACGATAGGGTCCCTGGCCGATAGGACTCTTGATTGATGTGGGTGTCTCTTGTACACGACACACCTCTAGCTCAAGATGCATGACGCCCCTCAAGATCGGTTGATCTCTGATGCACGATAGGCTGAAGTGTTGTTGGTCGATTTGATGGCACAAGTGCTTTAGGGTTTGGAACCCTAGCCAATAATCGATAAGTGAGGATATGACCCGGCCTGATACTCTTTGGGTGAGGGTTGGTGCTACACACCCCCACCTATAGTGAGGGTTGCATGAGCTTTGGTGAGGGTTTTGATAACTCGGAATGTATATAGTTGATAGTTCTCTGTAATAATGATAATACCAGTGATATGATGTAATCACCTTGAATCCTGCATATATGATAATGAGTTAAGACGATAGGTTGTGAACCAGGAAGCTTGGAAGCATATGATGTTGCCTCACATGATGATGTGGCTCATGATTATGATTACATGTATGAAGCAGGATATATGCTTATGATTGATAATAAAACTATGCTTTCTACAACTTATGTGTAATATACTCATGGATGTTTCTTAATACTTAATAGCATGATAATCTTGTTAATTTATGATGGCTTCAGATATCTCTATGGATGTGTATACTAACCATGCATGTATTTTTATGTAGATTCATAGCCTGGTAAGAGCTTTGAGACATATGTGCTTGAGTAGCACCATGTTGTAATGAGATAACAAGTTGATAGGTCTGAGGACCTGATATGAGGCTGAGTGCCTAGTTGAGGTGTTATCATCTGATGATGAGATAAGGGATGCGTTCCCAAAATACTGATGCATGATTATGATGCCTTGAGAGGCAGTGGTTGATATAATGAGGGATTGAGGTCCCAGGACAGTATGATGATGGCAATAATGATGTAATTCTATAAGGCTATGTTTATTCTTTGGTTGACTCAATAATTGGGTTGAAATATACTAATTAGTTATAGATGAACATATCATGTAGTTTGCCCTAGCCATAGATCCATCATTGTCAGTATCTTGGTGATGGTGAAATAGATTTATCCTGCGAGATTTTCCTGGAGCACATATTGTTGAATATGTGAGATTTTCCCCTAGCATAAAATAGGAGGAATCTGAGTACCACTGTGAATATATGGAGCATGGTGAACAGACCCATGGCTCAATATATGTGATGATGAGCATGATGCGTTCATGGCTTGGATGTATGCACTAGCACCTATGACGAGGTGAGCTAGAAATATGGGTAGCTTGCAGAGCTGACCCAGAGGCTGAGGCCTATAAGCATAAGACTGCAGTCTTGCTTGATGATTCATGCACTGACCACGAGAATGTGAGGTCATGGAGTCCGAATATCCTTAGACCTTTTATGGCACCGGATTGGGCTTTACATCCAATGGTTGGATTTGAGCAGGGAAGGCTCACTTCCTCAGGGCATAATAAAATGTAATCCAGTCGAATATCATATCTTGTTTAGAAGCAAAACACATAACATTAACTGAGGCCTTGTGCTTATATAGCTGATCTAGTTATTCCTTGCAAATATGTGTATGATCCTTATATTTTGTGATAAGTTCTTATAAAGCTTATCTTGTCAATCATGTTCCATAAAGAAATACTTGGTTATATGTCTCCTGGATATCTTGGTAAGATTGATGGTAATAATAGCCTTGCTCAGTATGCTTCTCTTGTTATACGCATTATCAGTTATCTGTTGTTATTGCTTTAACCTTATGAAGTTTTATAGTTTTGGTGGGGAGTTATGTTTTGCATTGGGACTGTGTGTCTCACCCCGCTGGTTTACACCCTTTTTAGGTGATCGCTCTAGATGTGGTGGTGGTCGTGAGGTTGCGGCCGAGCAGCAAGAAGAGCAGTAGAAGGCAAGAGATGGGCATGCTGATGTTTTGGTCTTTTGTAGAGTCCTAGATGTCATCCCTATACTCTCAGGTCCTCTGAGGTGTTTGATGACGTTTCACGATGTCTAGCTTTGTAATTTTGATATATCCTACTGCTGGCCGTGCGTGGACCGTTATGTATGTATATATAGGTGATGAACTCTGGTGATGACAGTACAGCTGGTTCCATTAAGTTGTGGACATATATCAATGCCTGTAATATCTTTATAACATGTTTCTCTGTAGGATCGGGATGCAAAAGTTCTCTTATGCATGCTTTCCGCAATCAGTTTTAATTAACCCGTGTTTTCGGTAATATGTGGTTCTGTGTGTTTTCGCGTGTCATCTCGTTGTCTGTGTGATGGAAGGGTGTCACACAAACCAACATAATTTTGATAAAGGAAGAAAATATCCTACTATTACGATTGCACAAGATAACATGGATGGCAGTTGCATGGGTGAATACATGAGGAAATGCTATAGCAACTACTCATGGATGTAGAGTGTTATTCAACAACTTCAATCATATCTCTCAAAGAACATCATCTACAGTGTGCATGTCTTGGTTGACTCCAAGATTCTCTTTACCTAAGGGGTTCAGAACAGCCACACAAGAGAAGAACAAACATAATCTCTACATCGAATACCGGTATGTGCAGAAAACAAAGATTGGACATTATATGAGTAAAGGATGTCAATGTTTAGTATAAAGGTTCCCAATACAAAGAGGAAGGTAGATGTATCCAATCAGATGTCAAGAAAACTTTGCATTGTATGATCTTTAGTTATATGAACAAATAATAAGGTTCCAATGATTAACTTTTTCCTTACAACAAAATATAGAGACAAATAATTGAATCCATTTAATCATTTAAATTTTATGTGAATTATATAGCAGACTACAATAATCTAAAAGTAGTGTTGGAACACTTCCACATTTTGTGCCTAAGAAGGATGTGAGAGCACCTACAATCCTCTGTGTAGTGGTATATAATTCAGGTGATTGCACCTAGGGATGGGTGAGAGCACCAATCACTCATATAAAGAAAACGTTTGTACATTGGGACCACCCCTAGAATGTACAACTACACCTAGATGATAATAGTAAAGTTTAGTCAAATAGACAATCAATTTAGGGTTTCTATTTATAGAATGGAACAACTAAATGAATAAATGTAAGTAAGCGCAAATTAAATAAAGGTAAGCATGGTACATTAAATTAAAGATTTAATTTGCACGTACTCATAATTAAAAGATGAATCGGTATTAATATTAATATAGTAAAAGATCAATCTAATAGAACAAAGGTACTTTCAAGGAGAAATAGAATAATCATATCAAGAGAGAGAATATACAAGCTATTGTCCCAATATGTGTCATGTAAATAAGAGACATGCAAGTAAGAGAGAGAAATTAGGTAAATTCTCCAATATGATTTAAAAGGGAGTGAAGTATACCTCATAAATGTATGTCAACTGTCAGGGGAAAACCTTACATACAAAAAATGTATCCTTTACCTACTATTGTATTCAAATATAATTATCATTAATTATGTGTATAGCTTAATTCTAGATTATAAACACTTATTACCACTATATCTGGGTAATGAATTACATATATTATCTAGAGAATAATCATCCAACTCCAAATTTTATTCATTTCTAATATTATGATGGATGTAAGTTTAATTATCAACTTAACAAGTTAAGGTGGATTTGATGGTATCAAATCTAATAATATATCCAAAAGGCTATACTATCCCCACATCATTCAATGTAGATGTGTGACATGGCAGTACAAGTAATTTGGACATCATACTACTCCCTTGACAATTAGTAAATCAGAAGTGAGAAAAGATTGAAAAGCTCATTAAAAGTGTGACATAATCATATCATAACTGCAAAAATAGGAGAAATTGCTAGCGACCCTTTTCTTCTTGTCAATCATTTGTGTGATGAAAATTCAAATCAACAAAGCTCGATTGTGAGAAATGAAACTTTATTCTACATAAAAGAAATGACTAGGGGTCTTCTGTGCATTTTCCTCAAGATTCACGGACCTTGAAGCATAAGAAAAAGTTGTGGGAGGAGCCATAGGACAAGATACAACCACCGCCATGGTAGGTGAAATCAAGGGAATCAGGACTTAGAGCAAAGATCGGCCACTAAAAAATACTTGAGCAAACCTCATGTGACCTAAATGAAGGCATAGATGAATAAACATGGTCAAACCAAGGCCAAAACATGAAACCCCATTGTGATATCATAACCAGTAACTCAGGAGACAAAATAGGGAAACAATTGCATACTCGAAATTGGATCCACAGTGATGATTCGAGGAACTTCATAGACACACCTTGACAAGATGTAGAGGATTGGGCAAGTCTTCAATGGTTTCAGGTTAGGCACAAACCTAACTAGCTTTGACCAAAAAATCGAGTTGGGGAAACATGTCCAGAGATAGACGGGGAAAACAAGTAGTGGGAAACATTGTTTGGGGTATCAATGATGGTTGATGTGTGTGTGTGTATATATATATATATGTGTGTGTGTATGTGTGTGTGTGTGTGTGCTTGTGCGTGTGTGTGTATGTGTGAAGGTCATAGAGTAGTTAGGAATCCTGATGGATCTTAGAAATAGGGGAAAGAAAACACCTGAGTGGAAGAGGACTACTCTTGGCACAAAACCTAGTATGGTTAGGCCCCTTGTATTCTGGATCAATTGAAGAATACGAAGAGAATATAAAACTTAGAGAGGAGGGTCATAGAGAAAAAAAGAGAGATATAGAGGGAGGAGGGGAAGATATATGGGATCGTTAGAAGTCTAGAGAGTGTCAGAGTCAAGGTACAAAAAAGTTGGACATCATTCAATCAAAACAAAAACACATTTGAGCCACTAGTAAAAGACCCAAGGCAAACAAAGAAATAGTGTAAGAATATAGTAAATACTAGGATGTCATATTATAAATCATATAAATTTATTATTATTAAAATTTGGAATTCACTTTTAAGGATAATCTTCTCTCATTAAATTGGGAAATATAGAATTATCCAATCAAGATGAAATTTGGAATCTTAACCATTTGTTCCCAAGGAATTTTATTTTGAAGTTGTAATTAAATTTAAGACTATCATGATTAAAATAGGGTTTAACCATGTTAGATTAGTGTGCATTATTATATTACACAATTATCCTCAACTTTTAGAGTGTAGAGTCCTAGTATCATCACATTGTTATTAACAAGATTATATAAAGTATCTTGCACGAGATATGTTATTTTATTTAATTACTCATTAAGTTTGTTAATGTCAATAATAACTTGATCAATGGCATATTAAGTAACCTAATTCATATTTAACATCATATTATTACTCTTTTATATGTTTTAATGATATTTTAAACCACCCCATTCTTCTTTTCACATTTCTTCACATCCATTCACTAGTTCACCACATTTAAGTCACTAGGCACACTTTAGTGAACAATGTGACATGCATTACATGTTTGATGAACTTGACTTACATATTGAGTCATATTTAGGTTATTATTTCCATATTATGTTTATTAAGATATGTTATGTGATTACAACACCTAATGTCACTAATGTATCATACATGTAACAAGGATGTATGCATTAAGGTTAGTTGACTACATCCTAAGGTTTAGGTTAACATACATACCATTCATCTGATCCTGATAATAAACATGTAAAAAGTCTACATTTAGGTTTCACATATCTAATTTATCATCACATTAGGATTTATAGATCCAAAACATGGTAAGGCTCACATATAGCTAGGATTGTGATTTGTATGTGAGTTACGAATTATATATGTATTAATTGTTCATTAGGGTACAACTAGTTGTATTATGGTCTATCTCTAACCTTGTTTGGCCATTTCTAAGAATCCAATCATACATGCATCCAAACTACAAAATTAGGGTTTCTAGAGTTTAGATAGGTAGAGTTCGGTATGTTACAACTTATATGCATTAAACACCTATAGTTGATATATCATTTTGTTGGGATATGGGCCTCTTGTAGAACTCCACATAATTTTAGGTGTTCAACCTTGTACCCATGTCTTTAGTCAAGTGGATCCTCCCTTAGAAGTTCAACTTTAGCTAAAGGTTGGTGTTTAGCCTTTGTGGAGATATCTAGGGTTGTCCTTGTACACTCAGGTTTGACCAGGCACTAACATTCTACATCATCAGTTTCATTTCCTAGGGAAATACATGAGATGGAGTATTGCCACTGTTGGCCAACTCAAAAAACATGGGAGACGCTCAATTTATCTCGCTGGTTATACATACGGAAAAGCAACAATATACATCGCCAACAAAAATCAATTTTGAGCAAAATTTTGGGAGAGTTTTTATTTGCCTCCAAAAACTCTATATCATCAATTTCTATAAGAGTAATCGACAAGTAAGGTGCATGACCATAAGAATCTATCACATCTGTTATTCCTAAGGAAACTGATGAGACAAGGTTCATGCCAAATCTCCCTAGAAAATTGTGTCCCTCTAGATTTGATTTAAATTTTGGTTGTTGAGCACGCAACCGATAAAATAGTCATCGCGTGGAGACAATGTTTGTCATTGGTGTCTTGGTAAGGGACCGACAAGATAGGTTTCACACCAAATCTCTCGGGAAAATTTGTCCCCCCAAATTAGATTCGTCGTCATTTTTTTTGTATAATAATGAACAAAGTAGGTTCTTACTAACCCCACAAAAATCCCTTTCCCTCTTTCCCTCCCCATGAAGCTACTCTCTGATTCCCCTGTCTGCGTGTGATACCCCTCTCTATCGCCCATGCATCCAGTCACCACTATTGCACCACCACTATTTCCCCCTTTATTATTTGATATCATGGTACATCTGTTTTTCCATTTGACTAGGGAAGTGAAAATGTCGGGTCCAATTTTCTTACATTGGATGTATCCTTTAGAGCGGTACATGATTGTTTTTAAAGGTGATGTTCGAATCTGTTATCAACCCGAAGGGGGTATTATTGAGGACTATGTTTCTAGGAGGTTATGAATTCTTACAATAACTTTTTGAGTTCGAACAAAACTCTTATGAATGGTGTGAATCCTGACATTTATTCTGGTAAAGGTACTTTGAGAGGACAATAGATAGATATTAGTCATAAGCAGTGGAAACAAGCACATTTGTTTGTTTTACACCACATTGACGATGTGTGTATTTGTTGTTGGTATGTATACCCAGAGAGCCAATCATATGATGATTGTAATGCATATCATGTAAATGATTTGATTAGTAATAAAGGAATTCTTCATCTATATGTTTTTTCGATTATGAGATAATAGTATAACATGATAAATGTCTAAAGAATGATGTTACTCGATGACATATGTCTTCAAGTTGAGCACCTGAATAATGAGATCATATGAATAATAAGATTACATACATTCTTGTTATATCCCTAGTCAAATGTTATTGTGGAAGCTAATAGACAATAATAACACATAAAAATAGAGTGTGTGCTGGTTGATGATAGAATCTCATTAGTCATGATGTGTGATATCAAACTAAACACATAGGTACTTGTTAGAGAACAATGTATCAGACAAAATATCCTTGAGAGTAATACATGGAAACCATTGAATGACAATCAGAATCAGCTCTCATAGTGAATGTGGTTCTTAGACTTGAAGTCACTACACTCATCACATGCCATTCAATGTATTTTGACATTATCCAACATGACCTTGAATAAGGGTTGCCATAAAGGTGATGCTCAGAAACATTATGACACGTGGGGAATGATTGTGAGTGATGTACATGGGATTTGTCCCTCCTACTAGAGTTTATATCCTAGCCACTTGATACGTGAGACTAATAAATGTATGACCATACTCATGTGAATCAATAATATGTGAGCTCACATGCATCTCAGACAGATTGCTCTAGTTCAAGGAACATGGATTGAACGTTGAAAGAATGAACATTCAATGCCTTGAGTTCAATCTGAATATCAAAGACAAAGGAACTATACAATCACTGTAATAGTGATCATGGTTTGTAGATTGAAGTTGCTCTCCAACTTTCAAATTACTTGGGTATTGATGATGTGTTGCTAGATACCACTCATTGTTTGTAATGTAATAAATTAGTTATGGACACTCACTTCCAACGTAACTTGGGACCTATAGGGTCACCTGGGGTAGGAGTTTACTCATGAATAAGGTTTAACTTGATTACTAAAGTGTTTAAGTATTCAATTTAAACAAGATCGGCTGACCAGTACTGTGAGTCAACTGACTCAAATATTGATTCAATTGATTCAAGTGTCAAGTCAATTTGAACAATGTTTATTGAATATCGACTAGAAAATGAATCAACCAGTTCAGAATATTAACTGGCTAGTTCAGAGTCTAAATCGACCAGTTCAATGTGTGAATCACCCAATTCAATGATCAATAAGATTGGATCAAGGATTGATGTTGAGATCATGTTGTGCTTTAATTAGCCGATGTGTTTACAAATAGAAAAGCATTCAATTTCACCAACTTGGGGTGTGAGTTGACCAACTCATGACCCACAGTAACCAAAAATTCATGAAAATCTATCTCTTTGACTCCTAGTTAATATGTAAACCCTAACCCTGAGTCTCCCATTAATAGAGAGGTAGTCAAGGATTTTAGAAGACACAACTAATGTTGACAATGTTGTCCCTTATCGTTGTGGTAATGTGAGATACCAAAGCAAGTCTTACCCGTCAAAGGGAGAGACAACTAGGGAGAAAAGTCAGCACTAGCACGTTGACATCAAAGGGACAACTCCTTACCAGTTCAAAAAGAATGACAAGAGTTCCTGGTGGTCCGCATGGGCTACCTAGAGGTGTGGAGATCGTTGCTACCTTCTACGAAGTTGTTGTAAACCACCATATGGTGGTGCTACACTAGGAGGCCACCGAAGACAACCGTCTAGGTGTTACTTGAAAAAGAAGCATGACATTAAAAGGTTAGTCACTGGACTTGCACCAAGACCAGGTATATGTCTTACAAACCTTTCTTCCCAATCCATAGTTGTTGACGTGATCCACTGGTCAAGGAGAATATGGCAAGAATTCTTTATTTTTGTTGTCATATTTATTGTTATATTTCCCTACATTTATATCACCAAACACACCAGCGACCTCAAGAGAAAATGTCCCCGAGCTAGTTTAATGTGGCTTGCTAGAGAGCATAATCGAACATTTATTAGGTGGTTTGAAGATAAAGTATTTGGTCAACTATTTCAAACACCAAATAATCTTAAATAAACTATCAAATGGCTTGCATATAATCCAAATATGCACATTACATCTTATGAAGGGTTTGAATGGATTTTCATACGATACAAAATGTCAAGATGATAAGAGTGTTGTCCAAAATAGTGGGGTCACCCTTCAAGAGTCTTTATTTTATTTATCTAGTGCCAAGGATAAGAGTCGACATGAAAGAAAGATGTCTCATTACAGTGTCATTGAAGACATATGGGAAATTGACTACACAAAGTTTTGAATTCGAGTATGTAGGTGTAAATAGGTTGATAACAACAAATGAGTTGTAGTTGATGAACTTAGTTTCACAATAGTGCATTTTGATTGGACAAGCAAGAAGGATGAACCATTCATCATGGAATCATAGGCAAAGAAAGTATTCTATATCAATGATCATGCAAATAAAATTGGTTTTCCATTCTCAATGGGATAAGACAGTTCATTTCATATCCTATTGATGAAGAAGAGTAGTGTAGCAAGTATGGTGACTCTAGTCCATTCTATGTTGGCCTGCCATGTGTAAATGTTGGATCTAACATTGATGACTATACATGTGAAGATATCACATGGGAGAGATATTATTTTAAGATGTACCACATACATGCATTAAGTATGATGTCTCAATTTCATTCACTGCTTCATATGTTATATATGCACCTATATAACATGTTTATTTTTTCATATATGGTATGACTTTTGTTGGATAAATTGGACATTAGCATACCCTTTGTTTTGATGATGACTCATTCTTGTAGATCTCATGTGCTACTTGAGTATTTAAGGGTTCAAGATGATGAGAAGAGCATACTAAGTGGATAATTGAAGATCAAGGTGCTTAAATGTTTAATATTTTCATGATAATACTATAAAGAGTGGGAACTAATAGGGGATCCACTCTTCACTGATTAGAGAAATATAAAACCATCATATTCCACAAAAGGAATAAAGGAGGTATTTAGTTATTTCCCAAATGGTATATATTACATAGCAAGATAAGGAATAAGTAATGGAAACAAAACTGTTACAAAGTTACAATGTGTATCATTATACAATTGTTCCTCACCATAAGTGATGCTATTTCAAAATCTTGAACTAACTACAATAGAAGCCAATAGAAGAGAGTAATCTAGCCATTCCAAAA
Source organism: Alisma plantago-aquatica (assembly GCA_963693085.1). Classification (NCBI taxonomy): domain Eukaryota; kingdom Viridiplantae; phylum Streptophyta; class Magnoliopsida; order Alismatales; family Alismataceae; genus Alisma; species Alisma plantago-aquatica. The sequence goes on from OY856413.1 coordinate 723,578,306, forward strand.
TATCCTTAAGTTTGCATCATGTAGGTTATCTTCATGAGTCCATGTCTTCTAAAGTATCTAGACCTGGGCAACATGGAACATCACCCAGAACATAGAAAACAACATAGAGGTCAGCAAAGGCTGACTATGTACATATATTAAACACTTTGGGCATTATATTGAGTTAAAAGTCCAACAAGATATGTTCCCACAAGAAGGGGGATATTTGCAATTAGGTAATTCAAAAGAATTATAACAAGAGAAATGAGGCATAATAAATTCAGAGTACAAGTAGGAGAATAAAAGTATCTTGCCATATCAAGTAACCATAATTTCAATTCAAAATAATAAACACTTGCATGCATAACAATGTAGACTAAATACACCTAAAATAGTGCCATAACACCAAAGGATTATGGCCTAAAAGAAATAAGGGTGGAAACACACACCCCGGGCAGAATACGCACACCCTATATAAGTATAGTTGTACATAAGTACCACTATTCTAGATATTCTAGTCAAACATGTAGCATACACAAATAGAGTGGCAAGACTAACATTTTAGTCAACTTCACATAAAAAGGCAATAAAGCATGAGGGGACCAAGAACCCATCATAAACAAGAGATCTTAACAACCACATGTATAATGAATAAGGAACAAGAAATATTAATGCCCAAGCAATTGGATTTCCAAGAGAATTAGTATTCTAAGAGATGCCTCATTAAGAGAATATAGGTTTAGTCAAACAATGCCCAAAATAAAATAGAGGATGTACATACCTTATGATTAGATCTATACATTCATAACACCTCCTAGGCTCAAGGTCAGGGTTGTCTCAACCTAGTCACAATATATGTGCATTCAATTAATATAAATTACATTGAATCCTTTGCCTAGATAACGACCCTACTGTAAGATAGAAATCTAGTCATGAAACCTATCTCATTAAGTCTGTCACATTTTTATGATTTCAAAAATGTATATATTTGTATTTTTCTACTGAACCAATAATTAGTTATGATTTTCACAAGTTAAAATCATTTTCTGATTAAGACAGAAAATAAAAATGTGAATTGACTAAAATGCCCTCGAATGATTCACAATAATTTAACAACAAGGTGACATTGGACTTTAGGGAAATGTTATAGATATCACTTGGTCAACACGGGGTCAAGGTGTGCAAAATGTTTGAAATACCCCTCGTGGGTGCGAATCGAGCTCATGCTCCATCTGCTGGACTGGGCTTTCACCCAGGGATTGATTTCCCTATCTCCCGTGCCTTGAATTCCCATTAGATCTTGTAGCTGGGAATGGAAATCCCCACATAGAACCCCTCATGAGAAGGGAACCGTCTCCCTAGATTTTCCTCATCATCCTGAACGCAACGAGCATCAGGCATGCACCTGGGGTGGCCAGGAGACGAGCAAGAGGTTCATGTATCACAACGTTTCTTGCTAAACACAAGACTTATGGGTCAAGATTAGGAAGGTATGAGGCTTGGAAGGAAAGAAACCATCACAGAAATTTGCATCAAATCGAGGTGAGCTCATGGATTCTAACGAAGGCATGATACCTAGAACAAACACGACAAAGTGTAACATCCTTGACCAGGGTTATGGCCTAACCCTAGAAGTTTTGCTTAAGTAAGTTGTTTAAAAAATTGTTTTAATCTTTTGAAAATTAATTAATACTCTTGTAGAGTCTAAATTTCAAGTTTGAGCTTATTTGCAAACTGTTTGTGCATTATATGATAGTTTGGGCATAAAGTGCAATTTACCCAAGATGAGGGGCTATATTGCAAAATTTCACATGTTGATGTACCTTAGGTGTTTTAGAATCATAAGAGAAAGAATTATGTTAAAGGATGCCTTGTGGAAAGCCTAAATTACAAGTTGCATTTTGTTTAAATAATGTTAGTGCATTGTGCACCAGTTTTGGTACAAATTGTAATTTACCCAAAATGTAGGGTTAATATGCAAATTACCACCTCTAGAGTGTCCCTACTCCATCCTAGTATCATTTAGAGGAGAGATAAATAAGTATACACCATGTTTGAATCAATTATGAATGATGGTAATCTTGGTGATGAAATGACCAAGAAAGAGGGTTGAATATGAAACCCTAACTTGAGTTTTATCAAGTTGAGAAGCTTATATATGAGTGCCTATTGGCCAAGGAGCCAAGGGACGAGCCTCATTAGTTTAGTGAACTCTTGGAAAATTCCATATCGTGCAAATCACCTCAAGGAGGTGAGTTGTGTCGGGTTACAACTTCCTTAGTAAAGTTGTGACGAGTTGTGAATAAAGTGATGAATTAATTGATATATCTTATTCAATAGGATATGTAATGGACGAATCTATATCCCTAGATCACCCTCAACCATTTTGAAATACAAGATAAATGCTTATGCATGCATGTACACGTGTCACCCATGCATGGACACGTGGCACCTACTAGCTCAAATTGATGACACCTCATTTTCACCTTCCTTCATGAGCAACAAGTATATATACCCCTAGTTTCACCCCTTAGTGAATTTTTTTGACCCTTACCACCCTCCTCCCCTAAGTCATCGTGCATAAAGATCTTATATCATGAAGGAGTGCAAGGATATCATGCATATGTCCTTGGATATCACCCATAGCAAAAGCATATCAGCCAAGTAGGTGATATCGACCATATAGGGTGATATCGGCCATAAAGTGAAGTGTTGAGTGGCATATTGTGCAAGTGAATGTCATATCGTGCAAGAGGGGTGGCATATCGTGCAAGGACACAAGGGTATCATGAAAAGGTGTTAAGGAGCAAGAAGGAGCTCATACTTAACCCTAAGAGGAGTTGTAAAGTTCATCTTCAACCTTGGGAACATGAAGCTTTGGAGCTTGGAGCTTTAAATTTGTTCTTGAGGCGGGTTATATAACTTAAATCCAATTATATTATTAGGCACCTTCAAGTTTGTCATACTTGTTGAACTACTTGCAATTTCGATTTCCCTTGATTAATTGCAGAATCTTTGAGTTCTAAAAGCTTCATGGGACTGTTGTCCATGACTTAGAATAGTAAGAACAAGGATCTAGAGGTTGATGATGATGACATCATCAGTATCGTATGGAAGCACACAAGCACACACCTCCAAACTGATATGGTGTGGAAGTACCTTAAATTGCAATATACTTGATGGAGTAACACATGGAGTGTTTTATATCAAGTTATACATTAGGAGTTATGGAGTTTAATGAATAATGATTAAGTAGGCTATTGTACCTTGAAAGAAAAGTTGAGCCAACTTAATAAAGTATGGAGTAATCAACATCCTTGAGAGGATGAGAGAGAAACTCATACTTGTGCAATAAATAAGTGATGTGCATATATTAATGCTTCTAATATGTGTAAAGCATGAATTAGGGTTTGATCCTTGATAATGTGATATTGAAACCCTAATCGATAAAGAATGGGAAACCCTAACCCTAATATAGGGTAATGGTATGTGAAACCCTAATCGATAAAGAATGGGAAACCCTAACCCTAATGAGGGAATAGTTGTATTACCCTTGTATTGCATGGTGTTGATATGTATTTGATATGGCTGTTATCATGTATACTAACCATACATGTATTACGAGATGATGAGCATAGCTAGGTACGAGCTATGATGTTTTATATGATAAAGATGCTCGATGGGACTTGTGAGCCTTGTGAGATGCTCGTGTAACAAGTATCATGTATACATTGGTCAGATTACCCGAAGGTAATAGTTACCTGATAAATGGTAACAGTGTTCAGTGATGATCTAAGGGTTTGAATACCCATATTCAGTGATCATGATGATGAGATTGCTGAGGGATGAGAATTCTCAGTAGTAAGATGAGGGATTGAGATCCTAATGATATATAAAGTTTTGAAAAGTACTTGATAGATATATTACACTTTTCTTTGTAGCATTTGTCATAATAATTCATGTTTGGAAACTTGACTGATGCTAAAATAATATGGTAATGTACTTAAGTAATCAAGTGGAATCTTATCATGTAGATCCCTGACCATAGATCCATCAGCATTAGAATTTGCTGAATGGTGAAATAAGTTTTCTTACGGGATCTCCTGATGAACGCATATTTTTGAATATGTGGGGGTGATGAACCCATGGGCATGAATATCCTTACGCCCTAATGTGGGATTGATGTGAGATAAACATTAAATCTCTCAATCCTTCATTATAAATGTCGAGATGGATGTGTCACGAATCTCCCGATGATGATATAAATACCAGATCGATGTGAGATAAACATTAAATCTCTTGATGATGAAGGAGTGCAGCCACCGCTGTAACTCTGTAGTGAAGTTGCCAGTATACCCTGGAAAGCTATGATAAGCAGTTGCCATAGTCCTGCTTGTGGTCTCGTACTGACCGAGATGAGGGAGGTCTTAGCAGCCGGCTCTGTCATTGACCTTGTATGGTACCGATTTCGACTTCACAGTGGTCGGTTGGAGTATGAGCGGTATACCTCATCTTCTTAGGGCTTAAGTGTGATTGTAAAATGTAATTAGATGTGTAGTGTATTTTCTTAAGGATGGAATATGGAAATCATTGGTTGATGTTACATTTCTTATTGCATCTTAAATAAATAGATGTTATACATGTTCTTCATATTCCTTATAAAATGAATAGATGAGTTACTGCTTTATCATATATATAGATGCAATGTTTCAGAAGATGATATTGCTCTATTCTGCTTAAACAATGATTAAATCATGCTTATTAATATAAAAGACTCCTATGCTCAGTTTTATTACTGTTTATCTACAATAATAATATTGTTTTCGGAGAGTTATATCTCTCGTTGGGACATGGGTCTCACTCCGTTGGTCACCAACAGTTTTTAGGTGGACGCGAATGAGGAGGTAGGGACCATACAGTAGAGGAAGGACAACAACATCAAGGGCATCAGTAACATCTCAGGTTGAGTTACTATCTTTCGTGAGTTGTAGATGTGAGTCCTATGTGTCGTCTCTATACACTCATGTCCTTGGAGTTAGTACTTAGTGATTTTATGATCAATCTGAGATTTTAGCTTGAATGCCTCAATGTTTTATGTTGCTTATGTATAGTTTTGACAAAGCATCTGTTGTATATATTCCTCGAGATGAGATGGGACATGGTATGTACAATGTGAACCATAATGTATGCAGTACTTTGGTTCTCTTTTCAAGAGTTTCCTAGAAATGGATCTCTTTGCAAATGGTTTTAATTTTTAGTGATTTTTGTTAATCCGCTGATTATGGTTATTCCGCAATTATTTACTGGTGACTGTTTGGTTTATGGACGGTTCATCACAAAGTTTTGGTATTAGAGCCTAAGGTTTGATGAGTCTACAGAGACATAGGATTAAAGTCATTGAGTATGTTCTAATGTCTTCCAGTTTATCTGATAGTGACTTCTGCTCATATAGGAGAAGAAGTAAAGCTTAAATAAGGCTGGATCACATGAAGAACATGCTGCTGAAAGTAGTGTTGCTGCACCAGGAGGAGGTGCAAGGGATCAGGCTAGAGAGGAACTAGACCCTGAGAATCCCCAACTTAACCAAGCCTCAATAGAAAACCCAACTTTTCATGCTCTGTTTAGATAGTTCATGAACACAATATCACATATGGCTAATCATATGCCAACACCAACACCTAGGGCACCAGCTTCCAATGAGGGGTAAGGATCTGGTAAGACCTTTGAGCGGTTACGCCGGGTAGGAGCCACCGAATATGCTGGCACAACTGACCCAACAGACGCAGATTCATGGCCTACTGAGTTGGAGAAAGCCTTTAGAATCTTCAATATTCCATAAACTGAGAAGGTTAATCATGCAGTGTACATGTTAAAAGGGAGTGCTGGCCACTGGTGGGCCATTGAGGAAGAGAAACGACCAGGAGTTGAGGTCAAATGGAGAGAGTTCTGATGAGAGTTTGTTAGTAGATACTTTCCCAAGACCTATTTGGATGAGAAAATCTCTCAGTTTGAGCGGATTAAGCAAGGACCAATGAAAATTAGCGAGTATGAAGCTAAGTTTATGGAGCTTCTACAGTTTTGTCCACACATGGCTGCTATAGATGATGAGAGAATTCAACATTTTGAGAAGGGTTTGAATGCTGATTTGACCACACCTGCATCTGCTCTAGAGAATAGAGAAAGGTTTGCCACCTTTGTGGAGTCAGTTAGGCAGATAGAAAGGTCTGTGACTGAGAAACGTCAAGCCAACAATAAGAAAGTATATACACAGTTCCAGGGATAGAGGTCCGAAAGTTTTAAGAAACCAAAGTTTTCTGCACCAATAGCACCACAGAGGTTTAGTAACCAGACACAGTGGACATCCAACAAGGGTAGAGGCTGTAGTCTACTACCAGATGGAGCCCACATCTCAACATCAATGTCAATAACATGACCATCTAGGCCAAAATGGGAAAACCTAAGATGTTATAGGTGTGGGAGAATGGGACATATGGTGAAGGATTGTCCTGATAAAGACAGGAATGTGACCCAAACACCAAGGCAGAGTCAACAAGGCTCTCAGAGGCAATAGTTTAGTAGTGGCACACCAGGACGCAGACAGGCATCCCAATCCGGTTCATCTGCACCCAACAATAGGATGCGTAGTTGGCAACCAACACCGACTAGATTCTATGCTATGAATCAGGCATAGGTAGTGGTCAACCCACGAGTCGTGACAGGTTAGATGGAATTATTTTATTCTGATATGTCTTCATCCTACTTCGTATCTGTTTTGATTGATCCGGGTGCTACACAATCCTTTATTAGTCTAGAAGTGATTCATGACTGCAATATGACCGTCAGTTATAGATCAGATAATTTGTTATTAGAAACTCCGTTAGTTGGATCTGCAGTGTTGTGGGAGGTATGTTCTCCCTGTGTTCTTTCCTTTATAGAATACAACATTCAGGTAGATCTTATACCACTTGAGATGCACGGGTTTGACATAATTCTTGGGATGGACACCCTAGAAAAGTATAAGGTTGTCTTGGATTGTGGTTCCAAGCAAGCTATGTTCACAGATAATGGTGAGACATGGGTCTTTCAGGGGGACAAAAAGATTCTTCCAACCTATCTAGTGTCAGCTATGGTAGAAAAAAAGTTGATGAGACAAGGATGCTTCACATTCTTGGCACATGTGGTAGATACCAGAGTAGAGATTCCTAGTCTTTTTGAAGTTCTGGTTGTCAGGGAATTTGAGGATGTGCTTCCTAAAGAACTTCCAGACATTTCTCCACCTCGAGAGATTAATTTCGAAATTAATCTAATCCCGGGTACGCAACCTATAGCTCAAACACCTTATAGGATGGCACCAGATGAGATGGCAGAACTTAAGAAACAGTTACATGAGCTTCTTGAGAAAGGTTTGATTCGACCAAGTACTTCTCCGTGGGGTGATCCTGTTCTTTTTGTTAAAAAGAAGGACGGGCCTATGAGATTATGCATAGACTATAGACAGCTTAACAAGGTGACCATTAAGAACAAATATCCTCTACCAAGGATAGATGATATGTTTGACCAGTTGTATGGTGCAACAATATTCTCTAAGATAGATCTAAGGTCAGGATATCATCAGTTACGTATCAAGGAGAGTGACATACCTAAGTCTGCCTTTAGGACAAGGTATGGCCATTATGAGTTTGTAGTTATGTCGTTTGGACTAACTAATGCACCGGCTGCATTCATGGAACTGATGAATAGAATCTTCTGGCCATTCCTTGATTAGTTTGTAGTAGTCTTCATAGACGACATCCTGATATACAGTAGAGATGGTCAACAACATGAACAACACCTTTGTCAAGCATTGACATTGTTGAGACAGCACAAGCTATATGCCAAGTTTAGCAAGTGCGAGTTTTGGTTGTCAGAAGTGTATTTTCTTGGACACGTTATATCTGCTTCAAGTATTCATGTTGATCCATAGAAAGTGGAATATGTGTTAGAATGGGAACAATCCTAGACACTGATTGAGATTCACCGTTTCTTAGGCCTGGTAAGTTATTACAGGAGGTTTATTAAATACTTTAGTTCTATAGCCTTACCCCTAACCAAGTTGAATAGGAAGGAAGTTCCTTTTGTCTGGAATGACAAGTGTCAACATTCTTTCCAGTTGTTGAAAGAAAAGTTGACTAGTGCACATGTATTAGTTTTACCTGGGCAGGGAAAGGGATACATTGTTTTCTGTGATGCCACTAAGAATGGTCTAGGATGTGTGCTGATGCAGAGTGATCATGTAGTTTATTTTGCTTCCCGACAACTTAAGAAACACGAGGAGAATTATCTGACGCATGATCTAGAATTAGCTGCAGTGGTTCACGTGTTGAAAATTTGGAGATATTATATCTATGGAGAAACATTTCAGATTTTCACAGACCATAAGAACTTAAAGTACATCTTTTCACAACACGAGTTGAATATGAGACAATGCCACTAGATGGAGATAATCAAGGACTACGATTGTACAATTGATTATCATCCAAGAAAGACTAATGTAGTGGCAGATGCACTAAGTAGAAAATCATCATCGCCAACCATAGATAAAGCACACTTGAACTCTTTAGTGTGCTTTAAACGATACATGCTTGTCTCTTTGAGGCAAAACAATGTGCAACTTAAAGTATCTTTGTTAGGTGGACTGTTAGCTGAGATGCAAGTGAAACCTACTCTGAAACAACAGATCAAAGAGGCACAACAAGCTGAAATATGGTAGTGAGAAACGAGACGATTTTCATGAGTCAGAAGATGAGGTAGTCTGTTACCATGGCAGGATGGTAGTACCTGATGCCAATGACTTAAGGAAGCTAGTCATGGAGGAAGCTCATTCGTCCATGTATGCAATGCATCCAGGGAGTACCAAAATGTATCATAACTTGAAAGATATGTATTGGTGTCCCAGTTTGAAGAAAGATGTAGCTGAGTTTGTTATGCGGTGTCCAATGTGTCAGCAGGTTAAAACTGAACATCAGAAGCCCACAGAAACACGTGACCATAGTGGAAATGGGATCACGTGACCATGGACTTTGTGGTTGGTTTACCCAGAATAGCCAAAAGTCATGATTCCATTTGGGTGATAGTTGATAGGTTTACTAAGTCAACACATTTTCTTCCTGTCAAAACAACCTACACTATTGAGAAACTTTCTATATAGATGAGATAGTGCAATTACATGGGGTTCCAACTAAAATTGTATCTGATAGAGGTCCCCAGTTTACAAGTCATTTTTGGGAACGACTACATAAAGCCTTGGGTACTCAGTTGAAGTTTAGCATAGCTTTCCACCCTCAGACAGATGGGCAATCTAAGAGAACTATACAGACTTTGGAAGATTTTATTAGAGCATGTGTTCTTCAGTTTGTAGGAAGTTGGGACATACACTTGAGCTTGATAGAGTTTGCCTACAACAACAATTACCAGACTAGTATTGATATGGCACCATATGAAGCCTTATATGGTAGACGGTGTAGATCTCCGTTATGCTGGTATGAAACCGGAGAATACCAACTTCTAGGTCCTAAGTTAGTGCAACAGACAATTGAGAAGATTAAAGTAATACTACAACATTTGAAATATGCCTAGGATAGATAGAAGTCTTATGCTGATAAGCATCGTAGACCCTTAGAATTCCAAGTTGGAGACATGGTGTATCTCAAAGTCTCTCCTTGGAAAGGTGTTCTCAGATTTGGGAAAAAGGGTAAACTAGCTCCTAGATTTATGGGACCTTATCCAGTGACAACACAGATGGGAAAGGTAGCTTATAGGTTGGAGTTATCACCTGTGCTACATAGACTACATCAAGTGTTCCATGTATCTATGTTGAGAAAGTGTCATCCCAATACATAGTTAGTGTTGCAACCTATAGAGGTAGAATTAAATGAGGATATATCCTATGTGGAAGGTCCAATGATGATTCTTGACAGGAGAATCAAGAAGTTGAAAAAGAAAGACATAGTTCTTGTGAAAGTTCTATGGCATCACTGTGGCATTGAAGAAGCCACATGGGAGCTATAGGAAGAGATGAGGAGGAAGTATCCTTCTCTTTTCTCTTGAGATTTCGGGGATGAAATCCTTGTTAGGGGTTGATAATTGTAACATCCCTGACCTAGGTTATGGCCTAACCCTAGAAGTTTTGCTTAAGTTGTTTACAAACTTGTTTTAATCTTTTGAAAAGTAATTAAGACTCTTGTAGAGTCTAAATTTCAAGTTTGAGCTTATTTGCAAACTGTTTGTGCATTATATGATAGTTTGGGCATAAAGTGCAATTTACCCAAAATGAGGGGCTATATGAAAAATGTCACATGTTGATGTACCTCAAGTGTTTAAGCATCATAAGAGAAAGAATGATGTTAAAGTATGGCTTGTGGAAAGCCTAAATTACAAGTTGCATTTTGTTTAAATAATGTTAGTGCATTGTGCACCAGTTTTGGTACAAATTGTAATTTACCCAAAATGTAGGGTTAATATGCAAATTACCACCTCTAGAATGTCCCTACTCCCTCCTAGTATCATGTAGAAGAGATATAAAGAAGTAGACACCATGTTTGAATCAATTATGAATGATGGTAATCTTGGTGATGAAATGACCAAGAAAGGGGGTTGAATATGAAACCCTAACTTGAGTTTTATCAAGTTGAGAAGCTTATATATGAGTGCCTATTGGCCAAGGAGCCAAGGGACGAGCCTCATATTGTTTTGTGAACTCTTTGCAAAGTCCATATCGTGTAAAGAACCTTAAGGAAGTGAGTTGTGTCGGGTTACAACTTCCTTAGTAAAGTTGTGACGAGTTGTGAATAAAGTGATGAATTAATTGATATATCTTATTCAATAGGATATGTAATGGATGAATATTTATCCCTAGATCACCCTCAACCATTTTGTAAGACAAGATAAATGTTTATGCATGCATGTACACGTGTCACCCATGCATGAACATGTGGCACCTACTAGTTCAAATTGATGACACCTCATTTTCACCTTCCTTCATGAGCAACAAGTATATATGCCCCTAGTTTCACCCCTTAGTGAAAATTTTCTACCCTTACCACCCTCCTCCCCTAAGGTATCGTTCATAGAGATATTTTATCGTGCAATAGTGTAAGGATATCATGCATAGGTCCTTGGATATTGCCCATAGCAAAAGCATATCGACCAAGTAGGTGATATCATCCATATAGGGTGATATCGGCCATAGAGTGAAGTGTTGAGTGGCATATCATGCAAGTGAGTGTCATATCATGCACGAGGGGTGGCATATCGTGCAAGGACACAAGGGTATCGTGCAAATGTGTTAAGGAGCAAGAAGGAGCTCATACTTAACCCTAAGAGGAGTTGTGAAGTTCATCTTCAACCTTGGGAACGTGAATCTTTGGAGCTTGGAGCTTTAAAGTTGTTCTTGAGGCGGGTTATATAACTTAAACCCAATTATATTATTATGCACCTTCAATTTTGTCATACTTATTGAACTACTTGCAATTTCGATTTCCCTTGAGGAATTGTTGAACCTTTGAGATCTAAAAGCTTCATGGGACTGTTGTCCATGACTTTAACAGTAAGAACAAGGATCTAGAGGTTGATGATGATGACATCATCGGTCATCATCAGTATCGTGTGGAAGAACACAAGCACACACCTCCAAACTGATATGGTATGGAAGTACCTTAAATTGCAATATACTTGATGGAGTAACACATGGAGTGTTTTATATCAAGTTATACATTAGGAGTTATGGAGTTTAATGAATAATTATTAAGTAGGCTATTGTACCTTGAAGGAAAGGTTGAGCCAACTTAATAAAGTATGGAGTAATCAACATCCTTGAGAGGATGAGAGATAAACTCATACTTGTGCAATAAATAGGTAATGTGCATACATTAATGCTTCTAATATGTGTAAAGCATGAATTAGGGTTTGATCCTTGATAATGTGGTCTTGAAACCCTAATCGATAAAGAATGGGAAACCCTAACCCTAATATAGGGTAAAGGTATGTGAAACCCTAATCGATAAAGAATGGGAAACCCTAACCCTAATGAGGGAATATTGGTATTACCCTTGTATTGCATGGCGTTGATATGTATTTGATATGGTTGTTATCATGTATACTAACCATACATGTATTAGGAGATGATGAGCATAGCCAGGTATGAGCTATGATGTTTTATATGATAAAGATGCTCAATGGGCCTTGTGAGCCATGTGAGATGCTTGTGTAACAAGTATCATGTATACCTTGGTCAGATGACCCGGAGGTAATAGTTACCTGATAAATGGTAACAATGTTCAGTGATGATCTAAGGGTTTGAATACCCAGATTCAGTGATCATGATGATGAGATTGTTAAGGGATGAGAATTCCTAATAGCAAGATGAGGGATTGAGATCCGAATGTTATATAAAGTTTTGAAAAGTACTTGATAGATATATTACACTTTTCTTTGTAGCATTTGTCATAATAATTCATGTTTGGAAACTTGACTGATGCTAAAAGAATATGGTAATGTACTTAAGTAATCAAGTGGAATCTTATCATGTAGAGCCCTGACCATAGATCCATCAGCATCATAATTTGGTGAATGGTGAAACAGGTTTTCCTACGGGATCTCCTGATGAACACATATTTTTGAATATGTGGGGGTGATGGGCGCGGATATACTTACGCCCTAATGTGGGGTTGATGTGAGATAAACATTAAATCTCTCAATCCTTCATTATAAATGTCGGGATGGATGTATCATGAATCTCCCGATGATGATATAAATGCTGGATCGATGTGAGATAAACATTAAATCGCTCGACGCCGAAGGAGTGCAGTCGCCATTGTAACTCTGTAGCAAAGTTTTTAGTATACCCTGGAAAGCTATGATAAGCAGTTGGCATAGTCCTGCTTGTGGTCTCGTACTGACTAATATGAGGGAGGTCTTGGCAGCCGACTCTGTCATTGACCTTGTATGGTACCGATTTTGACTTCACAGTGGTCGGTTGGAGTATGAGCGGTATATCTCATCTCCTCAGGGCTTAAGTGTGATTGTAAAATGTAATCAGCCGTGTAGCGTATTTTCTTAAGGATGGAATACGGAAATCATTAGTTGATATTACATTTCTTATTACATCTTAAATAAATATATGTTATACATGTTCTTCATATTCCTTATAAAATGAATAGATGAGTTACTGCTTTATCATATATATAGCTGCAATGTTTCAGAAGATGATATTGCTCTATTCTGCTTAAACAATGATTAAATCCTACTTATTAATATAAAAGAATCCTCTTCTCTGTTTTATTACAGTTTATTTGCAATAATATTATTGTTGGTGGAGAGTTATATCTCTCGCTGGGACATGGGTCTCACTCCGTTGGTCACCAACATTTTTTTTAGGTGGACACGAACGAGGAGGTAGGGACCATACATCACAGGAAGGACAACAACATCAAGGGCAGCCGTAACATCTCAGGTTGCGTTACTGTCTATCGTGAGTTGTAGGTATGAGTCCTATGTGTCATCTTTGTACTCTCAGGTCCTTAGAATCAGTACTTAGTGGTTTTATGATCGATCTGAGATTTTGTCTTGAATGCCTCGGTGTTTTATGTTGCTTATGTATAGTTTTGACAAAGCAACTGTTGTATATATTCCTCGAGATGAGATGGTACATGGTATGTACGATGTGAACCATAATGCATGCAATACTTTGGTTCTCTTTTTAAGAGTTTCCTGGAAATGGATCTCTTTGCAAATGGTTTTAATTTTTAGTGATTTTTGTTAATCTGCTGATTATGGTTATTCCACAAATATTTACTGGTGACACTTTGGTTTGTGGACGGATCATCACATGAAGGGTCCAACAACTCTAGCAAAAAATGAAAACTGAGAGGGCTCATCAGAGTAGACAAAGGTCTGATGTACATGTATTTCAATAGTAAATCACACAAGGGATTAATCAGTGACCTTGAGACATCCTGGAGGACTCGTTAGGACCTGAGCACTATGATCATCGTTGCTACTGACTTCCATGGTCAAGATGGTCATGGAAAGCCTTGTTGACAGGGAGATACAGAAGCATTCGGGGAAAACTGAATACATGGAATGAAAGGGGGGGCTTGTAGTTGGTTACCTCAAATTTAATTGGCTCGAGGTGAAATACGCACCACTGCTTTAGATTTCTCATCAGGTAAGACGACCAACACCAATATCTCTTCCTGCGGTGTCCTGGGAGAAATTGAGCCAAGAGAAGGGCCTCCGGGGCGATGGCAATGTTACTAGGTTGTTTGAAGGTTGTAGTATGTACTTTGGCTAGGGTTCGTGCTGTGACGTCCCCGGATTTTCTAAAACTTAATCTGATGTGTGACGTCCAAATTGAAACCCTCACCTCAGCGAGAATCCCAATTCAAACATCCCACATGAGGCTAAGAAGAAGAAAATCAGAGGAAGTCAGAAAGAAACAATCAGTAGCACATGTACATGAACAATAATAAAACCATACACACATGTTCACCATTCAACATATAATTACAAGATGAATTGTTACATTATTTGATATTACATATTGAGCAGCAAACTATACATATACATGTACTACAACTAAACAACAGGATCTTAAGACAACAGGTCCACCTGTACATCAGCTCGCCATACAACTCTCACTATCCTGGATCTTCAAGAGCAGAACCACAACCTAAACAAAAGATTACATGCAGTACACGTCAGCACAATATTTCATGAATATTGTACTGAGTACGCCTACATGTCTTTTATTTACCTCTCATCATATCTTGGCAATAAGATAAAACTAATACTTGGCAGTAACAGAAGAATATAAGAAAAGCATATACTTGCACAAGGATATTCATTAACAAAAGAGAACACATATTTTAAGCATATTTTCCATTATATCTCAAGGCCTTTATGATCACTACCAAAGAGTTAGATCATTTGTACAAGGTGACCACTACCAAAGAGTTAGGTCAGACCACTACCAAACAGTTAGGTCATATGTACAATGTGACCACTACCAAAGAGTTAGGTCACTTCCAAGCACACTACCAAAGAGTTAGTGCTTTCATATAATGGAACATATATATTATGTTTGATGTGTTCATAACAGTAATCATGGAAAATCATGCAACATATCATACAAGAACAATCATCTCAATCAATACCATATGCCAAGTATTTTACTACTCATATAACACAAGCATATTGTATAATAAGCCAAGTAAGAGGTAATAGCGTACCTTGATCAAGAGATAAACTTAATCATCACATATTCCTCATAGGCTCGTAGTAACTCAATATACATTCTCTAATATCTCAAGACATCAAAAGCTTACAATTTATTGTAGAAACTTTTGAACATCATCACAATAACGACCATCTATTCTCAAACTTATGAATTAGATTATCTCATTGGATATCCAATACTCCAAAAAGTCACTTCATCACATCCTATACGCCTTAAAGAAATTCTGTCCTCAGAATTAAGCCAGAAACCACTTTGTCACATCAAACCCCCCTAATAATGCTTTGGATGCATGGTTCTAGGTAACCTTTGCGGATATGTTACGCATAGAATAGTGCCTACATGTGGATCAAGACATGGTAGTTTCCCTTGGAGTACGAGTATGGTTGACTTTCGAGGATGAAAGTTCTTTTAAGATGTATATGATGTGACAAAGTGGTTTCTGGCTTAATTCTGAGGACAGAATTTCTTTAAGGCGTATAGGATGTGATGAAGTGACTTTTTGGAGTATTGGATATCCAATGAGATAATCTTATTCATAAGTTTGAGAATAGATGGTCGTTATTGTGATGATGTTCAAAAGTTTCTACAATAAATTGTAAGCTTTTGATGTCTTGAGATATTAGAGAATGTATATTGAGTTACTACGAGCCTATGAGGAATATGTGATGATTAAGTTTATCTCTTGATCAAGGTACGCTATTACGTCTTACTTGGCTTATTATACAATATGCTTGTGTTATATGAGTAGTAAAATACTTGGCATATGGTATTGATTGAGATGATTGTTCTTGTATGATATGTTGCATGATTTTCCATGATTACTGTTATGAACACATCAAACATAATATATATGTTCCATTATATGAAAGCACTAACTCTTTGGTAGTGTGCTTGGAAGTGACCTAACTCTTTGGTAGTGGTCACATTGTACATATGACCTAACTCTTTGGTAGTGGTCTGACCTAACTCTTTGGTAGTGGTCACCTTGTACAAATGATCTAACTCTTTGGTAGTGATCATAAAGGCCTTGAGATATAATGGAAAATAAGCTTAAAATATGTGTTCTCTTTTGTTAATGAATATCCTTGTGCAAGTATATGCTTTTCTTATATTCTTCTGTTACTGCCAAGTATTAGTTTTATCTTATTGCCAAGATATGATGAGAGGTAAATAAAAGACACGTAGGCGTACTCAGTACAATATTCATGAAATATTGTGCTGACGTGTACCGCATGTAATCTTTTGTTTAGGTTGTGGTTATGCTCTTGAAGATCCAGGATAGTGAGAGTTGTATGGCGAGCTGATGTACAGGTGGACCTGTTGTCTTAAGATCCTGTTGTTTAGTTGTAGTACATGTATATGTATAGTTTGCTGCTCAATATGTAATATCAAATGATGTAACAATTCATCTTGTAATTATATGTTGAATGGTGAACATGTGTGTATGGTTTTATTATTGTTCATGTACATGTGCTACTGATTGTTTCTTTCTGACTTCCTCTGATTTTCTTCTTCTTAGCCTCATGTGGGATGTTTGAATTGGGATTCTCGCTGAGGTGAGGGTTTCAATTTGGACGTCACACATCAGATTAAGTTTTAGAAAATCCGGGGACGTCACACGTGCTCTCTAGGAGTGGTGTCTGTGGAGGAGAGGAAATGTGATTTGGACATTTTGTGGTTTGGTCATGAAAGGGGATTATTCATGGCTCCTTGTGTTTGGAAGGAGGTGAGGAAGATACTGGCGCAAGAATCTTATGGAGCGGGTCACCAGGGTGGGAGAGATGAGAGAAAAATGCACGAAACCCGAGGCATTAAGCATGTCTCAAGCCACCATGGTAAAATCAAAGGAAGGGGACAATAGAGTCCACCTCCTAGTTATCTGACCCGGTAGCGGACCACACCATATGCGTGAAAAATAAAGGAAAGCAGATCTAAGTCAAGGAAAATGACCGTGAGCCATGTTTTAGATGGAATTAATCATCCCAATTTATATCTAACCTCTAAATGACGATCAAAGGTGTATTTGCTATCTGATTAACCTTAAAATTGGTAAGCTACCTGATTTGGGTTTGAGGAATATAAATTTGGAATTAGATTTGCAATTTGAGATTATTTGTGTTGAATATACCCCACTATACTTGTAATCATTTATTTAGGGTTTTAATACCATCCTACAGGTCAAAAGCGTAAACCTTTGAGGTATCTTCGATTCTCTCATATTAAGATCATAGGGTCATAATATGGTAATTAATTATGATTGGTACTACAACTTAGTATTATCATTCTCCAATTTCCCATGATTCAATTATCAGGGTCATTACCTCCTAAGATTTCATGTCTATGGGATACTATTGAGTCCATATGGCTCGACAGATCCCGACAGGGTCTATTCTACTCTTAAACAAGGAATTATGGGTATGAATAGGTGTTTAGTTGAAAATGGACAAGAAAAGGGGAGAAGGAGATTAGATAACAACATAGTCATGTAGGGCCTAAAAGAAAGTATGATTGACCTATATGCCTAGAATTGAGTATGTTACATGTACTCAATGTATACTCAATGAAAAACTTGTACAAGTATATAATGTACAAGTACTTAAATATCATGTAAAATAAGCGTTAGATTTTCCCTAACCACCCAAAACCCTATCTTACACTCACATGAAGACTTTAGGGTTGATAGGTTTCATATGAGTCATCAACAGGACCTCACATGCATTGCAAATCCTTGCAAAAAGTCCTTCTCAGTTGACAAAATTGTCAACCAAGAATCAGTCAGTTGAAGACTCAGACAACCGAGAAATAACTTTGCAAATCTTTAGTTCTGAGTCAATTTTGGTTGACAATATAGTCGACCGAGATATAGCCCTTGTAATAGGTTTAAACAAGAGAGAGATAGACATATAGCTGTTAGAGCCACCTGAACCAACACATTCATCCAGTCGATGAGTTTGTGGACCGAGATTAATCCATTTGACAATATTGTTGACTAAGAAAAGTTCTGGAAACTTCACTTTTAATGAACATTTTAGTCGTTGCAACCCAAGTACATTTATAATCTAATGACTAGTTAAGTACTAAGAACACTCTAGACACTCCCTACAACATTGGAATCACTTGTAACCATTCTTATAAATAGGAGAGGCCTTAGGACACCCACATAATTACTTGCATACAAAATTACACAAGCTACACTTGAGAAATCATTCTAGAGAGCAACAACGCTGAGAATCACTTGCTAACTTCTTCCTTGAGCACTAAGTTTGTGTCCTATAGCTATATCCTATTATCCACCATCCAAGAAACGTCCATCCTAAGTGGTTAGGAGGTCTAAATGCTTGATATAGGAATCAAGACGTTGTACTTCATTGGTTAAGTATTTCTTTCTTCCCATCTATTTCCTTTGTATTATATTTGTTCCTGGACTACTCTAAGTGTAGGAGTCTATTTGAGGGAGGTTTCTTGGAGCTACTTCAAGGAAAAAAAGACTGCTCCAAGGTTGCTTGAGGTTACTTCAGGAAGGATGCTTGAAAGGAGGTTGAAGCTACTTATACGTGAATGCTACTTCAAGGTGGTGGAGCTACTTCTTGGTGGAGAAGGCGGCTACAAGGATGCTTGAGGTTACTTCAAGAAGGCTGCTTCAATGGAGGTTGGAGCTACTTCTAGGTGAAGTCTACCTCAAGGTGGTGGAGCTACTTCAAGGCGGTGAAGGCTGCTCCAAAGGCTTGAAGTTACTTCAAGAAGGCTACTTCAAGGATGTTGAGGCTAATTAAAGGTGAAGGCTACTTGAAGGAGGTGGAAGGTGATTGTATTTTGTTGTAACATCCTTGTGAGGTAAATAAAATAAATCACTTTCAAAATCCCAACTGGAGATAATTGGGTAGTGGATTGACAACCTTTGATTCAAAGGTCATAACCACTCTAAATCGAAGTGTCTTCCTTGTTTCCTACTCCTTCTTTGCTTTAATTTTGCAATTGAATTTTAAAGTACCAAAGCTCTATTCACCCCCCTCTATATCTTTTAAATGGTATAGGAGCAGGTATTCAAGGATCCTTAACCAGTATTGAATGGGGGACGATGTTCTATACAACCTCAACCTCAAAGGAACTTATGTGAACCAGCCACCAACCTTTGATGGAAGCAACTGGACTTATTGGAAAAGAAGGATGTAATTCTACTTCCAAGGGGTCAACCTGGAACTTTGGAGCATTGTGTCCTTACCCTATGCACTTCCTAATACATAGTATGCAACATGGAATGCTGAAATGATAAATCAAGTTCAATTGAATGCAAAAGCAGTAAGCATTTTATATTTTTCTATTTCCGTCAGTGATTTTAATAGGATATCTTCATGTGAAACCACTTATGAAATATGGAATAATTTTTTAGTTACACATGAAGGTACCACCCAAGTTAAGATACTAAGATTAGTATGCTTAGACAAAAGTTTGAATAATTTCACATGCAACCTAATGATTCCATTAGTGAAATGTATGCAAGGTTTTATTCTATTGTTAACATCTTGTGTGCCTTGGGTAAGTATACTAGTAAGGAAGATCAAGTGTCCAAGATTCTTAGATCCTTGCCTCAAAAGTACTAGCCAAAGGTAATGACCATTGAAGAAGACAATGGTCTTACCACATTAAGGCGGAGCAACTCATCGACAATCTAGAGACTCATGAAGTTACTCTTGAAGAAGAAGAAAGATTGGAGTTGGAACTTAAAAAGGGAAGAAAGAAGGATATAACATTCAAGGCTACAACCAAAGCACAAGAAAGTGATGAGTCAAGTGAAGGAGAAGATGAAGAGGATTCACTCATTATTAATGGTAAGCAATATAGAAGATTTAAATCTAACTAAAATTCTAGTGCTTCTTCCTCTTCTTCCCTTAGGTGATTTGAATGTGGCAAGAAGGGATATCTAAAGAATGAGTGTCCTAAAGTCAAGAAGGGAAAAAAATCTTGTTTCAATAAGAAAGAAAAAGCCTACAAAGCAGCTTGGGATGAGTTAAGCGACAATAGCAAGAGTGGAGAAGAAGTAGAATGTATAATGGCTAAAGAAGACAAGGTAAGTTGTCTCATTGCAACAACGAATGAAGAAGAAAATGAGGTAAGTCTTATTGATTTATCTAAAGAAGAGTTAGTTAATAATCTAGAAGAACTCCATGATAAATATGTTGATTGTAAAAGGAAATTGAGAATGCTTACAAAACTAATTATGATTTGCATGTTAAATTGTATGATCTTACTTCTGAAAATGAAAGCCTCATGTTTGAAAAAGATACCTTGAAATCATCTATTAATGATTACAATATCAAGTTGCTTTCTCTAGAGACCAACAATAATCATTCTCAAGAAAAGGTTGAATTGCTTGGTAAGATAAATAATTATCAAACTCAACCTGTTCTATGTTCTCATTCAAATTATGATATCATTGTTCAAGAAAGAGATTCTTTGCTTTCAAGTTTAGATCAAGCAAAATTAGACATTGAAAAGAAAATTTATGAAATTGTTAAATCACAAAAGCATGTTTATAGTTTGGAAAATAATGATATTTTTGATAAAATTTAATAAAAAATATTCTGAACAAGTTGGTAGAAGAGGTCTAGATTATGTACCCAAATATAAATCCTATCAAAAACCTAGAGTTAGAAAGACAAGTGCCGAAGACCAATGTCATGTATGCGCCTAAAGACAATCTAGCTCATGACCATAATGCTAATATGAGAAATGAAATTGATTTTATTTGTTGTCATTATTGTTTATGTTTTGGTCATTATTCAATTTCTTGTCCATACAAGAAAAAGAAGGATGTTGACTTGGTTTGGGTTCCAAAACCTCCAACTTAGAAATGTTGGACATATTAGTTGAGATTTGACCTAAACTTCATTTTGAAATTCATAATGTCTTATCTCAACTAAAACAAGCCTCAACTTATATATCTTTGATTATTTGATTGATTAAATGTGTTATTTGGATTAAAACAAATGAAATAATAAATATTATGTTCATACTAGAAGTAGTATATATTCTGAAAAATCTGTAGAACTATATTCAGTCGACAAGAATCTCAACCGAGATGCTTATCGGTCAGAAAAAAATTCGTCCGAAAATAGTTCTGTCAGAAATTTTTGCTAATGAAGTCAATTTATTGAAATCAATACTTGACGACTATAAAATACCTTTCATTCTGATTAATATATTTTCAAAATAATGAAAATCATTCATAACCAAAATGACCACTATATGGGGACCAAAACTTTCATACTTCGTAGGTTTGGATGGTCTATAGAAATTGCTCTCAAAACATAACCAGAAACAAGGAAACTTTTCATACACTTAGAGAAAAGGTAAAATTATTGGTCACAGTTGGAGAAAATTTCAAAGGTAAAACTTTTGACATAGGTAATGTTGGTACAAATTTTAAATGTGCTTTTGGTCAAAATAACTACATCATAAGTGCTATGACAATGGGTATGATTTATAAGAAAATATCAAGGTTGTTGATAAAAGAAAAATATTTATAAATGCAAAATAATGTATGAGATTCAGTTCCTAAAGGCAAAAGATTCATTAGAACTAAATGAGCATGATGAAATAAACAAAGCTAGGATATAATGAGAGAAAATAAATTTTAATATAACTTATGCATCTAAGGCCATTCATATGTTATTCTAGCCACTAATAGCAACATCAAACTCTTTAAATAGATGCAAAAATTGTTTTCTGATATCTATGTTGCTTAAACCCATGGCTTGAAACATGATTGAATATGCATAAAGAAAGTTGATTGGTCACTTATGATAATATAGAAGAAAATGTTATATCTTGATCATTCTAGATAAACTACAAATTCTGAAATTTTGTAGAACTACCTCTCGGCCGACAAGGAGATCAACAGAGGGGCTCCCCGGTCAAAGTCATGGTCGAACAAAAATAAGCCCGACACAAATGCTTATTTGTAAATCAACTCATTCACTTGCACTCAACATTGGTATATTAAACCTGTAAATTGCTCATCATGATTAATTCATTACAAATATTTAAAATGAGAGAAATACCTAATAAAAATTGTGTAAGAATTGAAATTGTTTAAAAGATCATAAAAATTGATTCATAGCCTTACTGGATTTATTAGCTTCAAAGTAAATTATGATTTAAAGTATCTTTATACTAAGCTCACTTTTATTATGAGATTAAGGGGGAGCTCACAAAATTCTTGGATATAATGTGCATATCTTTTTGATCTTGCTCTTTCTCTACACCAATAAGGGCTTAACATCCCTGATATTTGGGTAGAGATACATTTATTGATCCCACTATGAGACTAAAGGAATCTCATATCATTTCAGGGCTTAACATCCCTTGTAAGTGGTTGAGAATTTAATATTGGATCTTGAATTGTGGCTAAGTTTGACAACCTTTTAGAAGTAAACAATTAAGGGGGAGTCTTATTGATTTACACATATGATTATCTTTTTGAAATGACAAAGGGGGGATAGATTAAAATAACATTTAAAATATTTTCATGATCTCTTGGCTTGACCTTAATTGGTACTAAATTTCCATAAGAGATGGATATCATGTTTCATATCTCTTTAGGCATATTAGCATACATTTTAAGAGATCCAATGACTTATTCATCTCAAGTATGTCACAGGTATGAAACTCATTTCATTTCAAATATTTTTCTTTATTTTATAATGTTTGTCATCTTCAAAAAGGAGGAGATTGTTGGCTTAATTGGACATTAGCATACCCTTTGTTTTCATGATGACAAACATTTCATTCTTGTGGATCTCATGTGCTATTTGAGTATTTCATGGTTTCAATATGATGAGAAGATCTTAATAAGTGGATAATTAAAGATCAAGGAGCTTAAATGTTTAATATTTTCATGATTGTAATCAATGTAAAAACTTGTACACGTATATAATGTAGAAGTACTTAGATACCATGTAAATCAAGCATCAAATTTTCGCTATCCACCCAAAACTCTATCTTACACTCACATGAAGACTTTAGGGTGGATAGGTTTCATATGAGTCATCAATAGGACCTCACATACATTGCAAATACTTTCAAAAAGTCCTTCTCGATTGACAAAATTGTCGACCAAGAATCACTCAGTTGAAGACTCAGACAATCGAGAAATAACTTTGTAAATCTTTAGTTCTGAGCCAGTTTCGATCGACAATATTGTCGACCAAGATATAGCCCTTGTAATAGGTTTAAACAAGAAAGAGACAGACATATAGCCATTAGAGACACCTAAACCAACACAGTCATCCGGTCGATGAGTTTGCAGACTGAGAGTCATCCGGTCGACAATATTGTCGATCAAGAAAAGTTTTGGAAACTTCACTTTCAATGAATATTTTAGTAGTTGCAACCCAACTGCTTTCTAACTAATGGCTAGTTAAGCACTAAGAACACTCTAGCACTCCCTACAATGTCCCTAATCACTTGTAAACCATTTCTATAAATATGAGAGGCCTTAGGACACCCACATAATCACTTGCATACAAAAATATACAAGCTACAATTGAGAAATCATTCTAGAGAGCAAAAAAGATAAGAATCACTTGCTATCTTCTTTCTTGAGCTCTAAGTTTGTTTCCTATATCTATAGACTCTGAGCCACCATCCAAGAAACGTCTAAGTGGTTAGGAGGTATAAATTCTTGATATAGGAATCAAGACGTTGTACTTCATTGGTTAAGTATTTATTTCTTCCAATCTATTTCCTTTGTATTATATTTGTTCTCCTTGACAACTCAAGTGTAGGAGGTTGTCTGAGGGAGGTTTCTTGGAGCTACTTCAAGGAAAATAACGTTGCTCCAAGTTTGCTTGAGGTTACTTCAAGAAGGCTGTTGTAACATCCCTGACTTGGGTTATGCTTAACCTTAGATGTTTTACTTAATAAAGTTGATTATATGCTTGCTCTTATCTCTTGAAAAGTAATTTAGGCCCAAGAAGAACTTATATTTTAATTTTAGTCCATATTGAACTATGTTGAAAATAATGTTTTGCTTGAGTTGGACTAAAGTGCAAATTACCTAAGTTAAGGGGTTAAATTGCAAATTGTGCATGATAAGATGTTCCTCATGTTTTGAAGCATCATGAGAATGAAGATGATGCAGAGGTATGGCTTGTGGAAGCCTGAGTATCAAGAAAGAACTGATAAAGCAATGTTTGTGCATTAAAAACCTAGTTTTGGTATAAAGTGCAATTTACCCAAAACCTAGGGTTTAATATGCAAATTACCACTTCACAATAGTTCCTCATATTTCTTGGCATCATGTAGAGAAAATAAAATGAGAGGGGAGCCTCATTTGAATTAATTTGGAGGAGAGAGAATCTTGATATTAAAATAATCAAGATTTATGCATAATTGAAACCCTAATTCAATTTAATGAAAAAAGAAATATATTAATTAAAGAGCCCTTCAACCAAAAGTTTAAGGATGAATTTGAAAAGAAGTTGGAAGAGATTGGTCCTTGAAAAGGCACGAAAATATCCAAAGGAAGTGGATAACTCACTCACATTATTATAAGAAAAAGAAATATCCACTCACTTATGGATATTATTATAAAATGATTTAAGGTGCTTAGTTTCTTTTCCTTTAATTCTTGTATAATGAAGAAGTTTTGCAAGGAAAAGAAGATGGATTCGTGGCCAAGGAGTTGAGGGGGAAAAGGCGGCACTAATTTTGGAATTAAATGATTTTATATGGCATTTTCTCTCTCATTGATTATCTTATAAAAACACCCTTTACAAGCCAAACCAAAGGCTTTTTCGGAATCTACTTCTTTCCCTTGCTTGCAAACGACCAAAGGAGATTTGGAGGATCAAGAGGACGACCTCCAACCTGTTGGTAAGCTTCTTGACCTTCATTCACCTTGATTCCATGGTGGAAATCAAAAATCAATGCATGAATTCTTCATATCTCGATCCCCTCTTCAATTCTAACCATTCCTTTTCACTCAAAGCTTTAGGATGAGCCTTGGGATAGTGAAAGGAGTTGCATCCACCATTGTTGATGTGAGATTGAAGCTTTGGAGCTCAATTGGTGGCGGGTTTTATAACTTGAACCCTTAATATTATTATTGCATTCAATTTCTTGTCAATTGTTGATTCTTTCTTTGTGTCCGAAATTTTATTTGGTTGATTGATGCAATCACTATGAAAATCACAGCAAGTTTCGTGGGTTTGGATATTGATGATGATGACATCATCCTAAGCACACACCTCAAAAATATCATATGCAAATGATTTCAATGAGTTGGTCCAAACGATTTCACCAAACCGTTTGGAGACCAAACCGTTTACAAACCATTTGGTGACTTGAGTCCCAAAACGCATGAGAGTGTTGACCATTTGGATGGCTTGACCATTTGAGGTCAGACCCTAGAAAATGTTGGATGATTATCCAAGGGTTCCAATTGATTGATTCAATATAAAGACAAACCTCCAAGTGGAAACCCTAATCAGGTTAAGTGCTGATTTTCAATTTGGTTAATTGAGATTTTTGGGTTGACTAACCCAAACGGTCTCAAGACCGTTTGGAGGTCACCCAAATGGTATAAAGACCGTTTGGAGGTCAACCAAGACCGTTTGAAAGTTTTTGAGGAAGTATGATTGGATGGTTGAAGATCTAATGATATTACATTGAAATACAATCAATAGCTTAATTGATGATTGATTCAATGATGCAAACCCTAATTGAATTCCATAGATTTTAATGATGGTTTGGGCAAACGGTCTCAAGACCGTTTGGAGGTCATCTAAACTAACTCAAGATCATTTGAGGTCAGGTCATGTCATAGCTAAGTGGTTATTCAATGATTGCAATTGAATTAGTTCCACAATGTCCACCATTGATGGTTCCTCAATTTCAAAACCCTAAGTGATGGTTTCTTGATTATAAACCCTAGTTCAATTGGGTTCAAAACCTTAATTGAAGGTCCAATTGAAGGGTGATTCAATAGTTCAATTGAAGAATAAATTAGTGATCCAATTAATAGATAGTTCAATGATTGAAACCCTAAATTGACTAAGTGTTGGAAGACCCTTTTGGTCCATTTGGTTTTGAGAGAGTTTGGACCAAACGGTCTTAAGACCGTTTGAGTCCAAATGGTCTCAAACCGTTTGGAGACCCAAATTCATTCGGTTTCAAATGTGTTGTCTAAACTGTTTCAAGCACTAACTTTGTTAAACAGTTTCAAACCATTTGAACTTAATTGATCAAGACCGTTTGGGGTCTAAGTGACCAAGACCATTTGGGGTCTAAGTGACTAAGAATTTTTTAGGTTCAAATTGGTTAAACCATTTGGACACCTAATATGATTAAAGGTTAGTTAGCTACTTGATTGATAATGATGTAGTCTAATGGTGATCATGATGATTAACCCTAAACTGTGTGTACTTAAAAGAAGAGCTGACCTAGATCAATCTTGGTGTACTTAACATCCTAGAGAGGATGAGAGAGAGAATGAGAGAGATGAATGCTTATATAATTAAGCCCTAATTCTCTCATTATGAAAAAATATATGATTAGGGTTTGATCCATAATAATGAGATCATGAAACCTTAATTGTAAAGATTAATGAACCCTAACCCTAATTCAGGGAAATTCTCAGTGAAACCCTAATTGGGATGGATAGTAAACCCCAATTATGGGTAATGTAACATGGAACCCTAATTAAGATGAATAGTAAACCCTAATTGTGGGTTATTGAATGTAGACCCTATTTTGGGGTGAAATTTATGTGAAACCCTAAATTAGGGCAAAGCTAGGTGAAACCCTAATTGAGGGAGATGTCAAGTGAAATCCTAATTGCAGGTAATACTAAGTGAAACCCTAATATAGAAGGATGTTATGTGAAACTCTAATAAAGAGTGATATTAGGAGAAATCCATAATTATGAGAGATACTATGTGAATCTCAATTTATAAATATGGAAAACCCTATTCCTAACAATGGAATAGTGATTAATGTATTAACAAATGTAACACCTAGAGAGGTTGATAATGGATATCCTTATATCAATAGTTCCTAACTCAAGAATGAGTCCATTTCATTAGCAATGGTTGTAATTTCTAATACAGTGACTTGTGACCAATATTATAAATGTGATGAACTGGTATATAAAGTATTAGGATGGGAAATACCCTAACACAAGCTAAGTGGATGAACTCAAGTAAGGTAATGGTGATTATGGAAGTGAGACATCAAAACATGAGATATATCACATCCATCACCTCAAGTGTGATATACCTTATGTATTTTAAATCCAATATACTTGGATGAGTGACACATGAAATGTGTCATGTCAGTTGTTACATTCAGATGTAATGCATTTTGATGAGTGTAGGCTAACCTGCCTTATGAAAAGGTTAATCTAAATCAATAACTATGATGCAATTATATTCTGGTAAAGATGAGAGAGAAGCTTATACTTTGTGATGATAATTCATTTAAATGATGAATGATGAGAATAAATAAGTATGATTGAATACTTATGTTATCCATATTGATTCCTAGATGGGTGAAGCAATGTAATAGGATTTGATCATTAATAATATGATCTTAAGAACCTATATGATTATTTTTGGAAAATCCTAATTCAGGATAATGATGTGTAAACCCCTAATATAGGATGATAAATGTGATATCAAACCCTAATACAGGGTGATGTTATGTAATGATACAGTAAACCCTAAATTGGGTAAAAGGACATGATGAACCCTAATCTGATGTGAATAGTGCATCCTAACCCTAAATTGGGTAATAGGATATAATAAACCCTAATACATGGTAATGCTATGTGAAACCCTAATACAAGGTAATGCTATGTGAAGCCCTAATACAGGGTGATGCTATGTGAAGTCCTAACACAGAGTAATCCTATGTGAAGCTCAAGTACAGATTGATGAGTTATGAATGTAATAAGAAAACCCTTGTATTGCATGGTACTGATATATAATTGTTATCATGAGTACTAATCATATAGGTATGTGGAGATGATGAGCATAGCCAGGTATGGGCTATGATTCTCTATATATTGAAAATGTTTTATGGGCTTCATAAGCCATAATATGCCTTGTTGTTTATTAAGGGGTAATAAGAGGTGATATGAGCCTTGTGAACTATGTGGAATACTTTGTGTAGTAAGAATCATAATGTCCTAGGTCAGTTGACCTGAAAGTATAAATTACCTAATAGGTGGTAACAAGTATTGTATGATGAATTAAGGGTTTGAATACCCATATTCTATAATCATGATGATGAACATGTTAAGAGATGAAAATGTACTTGATGAGATGAGGGATTAAGATCCCAATACTTGTTAAAAGAATATGGCTATAGTCCAGGACTCCACAAAGACAATGCCATGCATTAACTATGTGATCTAAGCCTGAAGATAGTATATGCTGCAGTTATAATTCTATAGTGAATACATGTTATCCATATTCCTTAATGGATAAGTGACATTCTGCTCTATCAAGTTGTAGCTGCAATGCTTTAGATAAGAATAATGTTCTAATCTGTTAGACAATGAAGTAACTACTGTTAAACAATAATGATTCTTCTGTTCAGATTTATCTTATTAAACTGCAACAAAAATGTTTCTGGCGGAGAGTTATATCTCTCACTGGGGCAATTTACAACTGTCTCGCCCCCGTGGGAATCAAATTTTTAGGTGGACGCAGATGAGGAGGCAGGAATCCTTCAGTAGGCGAAGGACATCAACATCAGCAGTAGGGACAACAGTGAAGACTCAGGTGGAGACACTGGATGATATGCCTTGCATAGTTGTACATAGAGTCTTATGTGTCATCTCTGTACTCTCAGGTCCTCGGAGTAGTAGTTAGTACTTTTGAGATTTTGGCTTAGTGCCTCGAGATTTCATACTGCCTGTATTTAGTTTAACAAAGCAGTCGATGCATGTAATCTTCAGAAAAAGATGATACATGACATGTAATTGTGAACTAATATGTAATCAAATTACTTCACTCCTTTGTGAAAGAGTTTTCCTATGTGTGGACCTTTCTGTAAAAATGGTTTTATTTTTAGTGATTTTTGGTAATCCGCTGCTTAGTGATCGCTTCCGCATTAGTTAATCATGTTTTTGTGAGTTGGATGCCATAATTTAGTGGTATCAGAGCGCTAGGTTCATTGAGTCTTTAGAGACATAGGACTAAGGTTTTTGAGTCTGTTCTAGTGTCTTCCAGTTATCTGATAGTGACTTCTGCTCATATAGGAGGAGAAGAAAAACTTGAAGATGTCTGGAACACACGAAGAACACGCTGCTGATAGCAGAATTGCTGTCCCAGGAGGTGGTGCAAGAGACCAGAATAGGGAAGGGCATGTACCTTAACAACCCCAGATTGACCCAGCTGTGATAGAAAACCCAGCCCTCCATGCGCTATTTGACAAATTCCTGACAACCATGACACACATGGCAGATAGGATGCCACCATATGTACCTAGGGCACCAGCCCACCATGAGGGATATGGAGCCGACAACACTTTTGAGAGGCTTTGTCGAGTTGGAGCCATAGATTATGCTGGTACATATGATCCAACGGATGCTGATTTGTGGCTGACAGAGCTGGAGAAGGATTTTAGGATCCTTGATATTCTCGAAGCCAAAAAGGTAAGACATGATGTGTACCTCCTAAAAGGGAGTGCTGGTCATTGGTGGATGATAGAAGAAGATAAGAGACCAGGTGAGAGATTGGATGGGAGGTATTCTGACGAGAATTCGTCAGTAGATACTTCCCTAAGACGTATCTAGACAAGAAGATCTCTCAATTTGAGAGGATCAGACAAGGACAGATGAATGTTAGCGAATATGAAGCTAAGTTCATGGAACTGTTGCAATTTTGTCCACAAATGGCAGCTAGTGATGAGGAAAGAATTCGACATTTTGAGAAGGGGTTGAACGCTGAACTAACCACCCCGGTGTCTACTTTAGAGAATAGGGAGAGATTTGCCACCTTTGTGGAATCGGTAAGGAGGATAGAGAGGTCTGAAATCGAGAACCGACAGACCAGTGGCAAGAAGGTGTACACTCAGTCTCAAGGACAAAGATCTGAAAGTTTTAAGAAGTCGAGATTTTCTACATCAGCATCACCCTCGAGATTCCATACCCAGACGCAATGGACGTCAAGTAGGGGTAGGGATCATAGTAATGCTTCAAGTAGAGCCCCCAACATAGCATCAACAGCGGTGACTGGATCTCACAGACACTATTTTGTGCCCAGGATCTGTTACCAATGTAGACAACCAGGACATCTAGCAAAGGATTATTCAGATGGGAATTCGATGATGACTCAACCCCAGGGGCAGAGTCAGCAAGGCTCACAGAGGAGATAGTCTTCTAGTAATAATAGAGGATGTGGATAGACATCCCAGACAGGTCACATAAAATAGTTTTGTTTTGATATTTCATTTCATGATTCTATGTGTTAAAAATAAGAAAGTAGTTGTTTTGAGCTGCCTCTGACTAGTCCTACAAGGACACAAGGAAAATGAGAACTTACATTTTGCTAAGTATTCTTTAAAATGCTTTATAATCTCACTTATCTATGTGATAAAAGATGAGATATAGAAGTGATGTTAGAAGAAAAATCCACGAATGAAAAATCCTGTGTGTAACTGTGTATAATGATATGAAGAGTGAGAAACATGATAGTAAATAAAGTGCATACTACCTAATCTCAATACTTGTATACCCTGGCCAGGTATATGATTATTGGAGATAAGGCAAGTATGGAACTCTTAGATTGTTATCTTTCTGATTACTCTAATCAAGTAGTCATTCTGAAACAATCTAGAGAGTATAATGAAATTAAATAGGAAGAGCTAAGTGATCCTTCCTAATTAAATAGGAAGAGCTAAGTGAACCTTCCTAATTAAATAGGAAGAGCTAAGTGAACCTTCCCAATTAAAAAGGAAGAGTTAAGTGAACCTTCCTAATTAAATAGGAAGAGCTAAGTGAACCTTCCCAATTAAAAAGGAAGAGCTAAGTGAACCTTCCTAATTAAATAGGAAGAGCTAAGTGAACCTTCCCAATTAAAAAGGAAGAGAAAAAGGAAGAACTAAGTGAACCTTCCTAATTAAATAGGAAGAGCTAAGTGAACCTTCCCAATGAAAAAGGAAGAGCTAAGTGAACCTTCCCAATTAAAAAGGAAGAGCTAAGTGAACCTTCCTAATTAAATAGGAAGAGCTAAGTGAACCTTCCTAATTAAATAGGAAGATCTAAGTGAACCTTCCCAATTAAAAAGGAAGAGATAAGTGAACCTTCCTAATTAAATAGGAAGAGCTAAGTGAACCTTCCCAATTAAATAGGAAGAGCTAAGTGAACCTTCCTAATTAAATAGGAAGAGCTAAGTGAACCTTCCTAATTAAATAGGAAGAGCTAAGTGAACCTTCCCAATTAAATAGGAATTACTCAGTGAATTTTCCCAATTAAATGGGAATTACTCAGTGAATTTTCCCCATTTAAATGGGAATTACTCAGTGAATTTTCCCAATTAAATAGGAATTGCTCAGTGAACCTTCCCAATTAAATTGCTCAGTGAACTTTCCCAATTACATAGGAGCTGCTGAGTGAGTTTCCCCAATTACTTATGGATTGCTAAGTGAACTTTTCAACCACATAAGGTTGGCTAAGTGAACTTTTCTAAACGAATAAAAGATTGCTGAGTGGATTACCTATGTTAAATGTATGTGTTTCTTCTTTGATAAACAATCTTGGGTGATGATAGGAGTATGTTACTTTGTGTTTCTTCCTTTCAATTAACATGGCAATCAAGTAAGTAATATGACATTTGATGTGCATGGGTTAGAAATAA
The DNA here is from genome assembly GCA_963693085.1 of Alisma plantago-aquatica. Taxonomy (NCBI): domain Eukaryota; kingdom Viridiplantae; phylum Streptophyta; class Magnoliopsida; order Alismatales; family Alismataceae; genus Alisma; species Alisma plantago-aquatica. The sequence continues at coordinate 723,610,424 of OY856413.1, forward strand.
TCCGTTGATGGATACTTAGAAAAGTATCAGTCTTCTTTGGACTTTGGTTCCAAGATAATGATATATGGAGCAAGCAATGTCCTAAGATAAAAGAAATACTGTGTGCATGTACTTTTGGTGGTAATAGCAGAGAAATGAATATGATAAGGATGAGATGTGTTTTCAACACATATGGTGAATACCAAAGTAAGGATTTTGGTATTTGAGAAATAGTAGATGATTTATGTTGGCTAACTATATTAGCCAACTGTGAAATCAACCTAGTTACCTAAAATATATGGACATCATATGTTAGGGGTTTATGCTTTGCATAAACATAAAAATTGATAAGGTTGAACTAATGGAAGGAACTTTGTGTGGATTAAATATCTATGGTATCTCCATGACATTAAGGTGTTATGTAGAGACTTGATGGTATGATAAATGATTAAAAATCATCTCTCATTTTCTTGGGATTTCGGGGACGAAATCCTTGTTAGGGGTTTATAATCTGTAACATCCCTGACCTGGGTTATGCTTAACCCTAGATGTTTTACTTAATAAAGTTGATTATATGCTTGCTCTTATCTCTTGATAAGTAATTAAGGCCCAAGAGGAACTTATATTTCAATTTTAGTCCATATTGAACTATGTTGAAAATAATGTTTTGCTTGAGTTGGACTAAAGTGCAAATTACCTAAGTCGAGGGGTTAAATTACAAATTGTGCATGATAATATGTTCCTCATGTGTTGAAGCATAATTAGAATGAATATGATGCAGAGGTATGGCTTGTGGAAGCCTGAGTATCAAGAAATAGCTGATAAAGCAATGTTTGTGCATTAAAAACCTAGTTTTGGTATAAAGTGCAATTTACCCAAAACCTAGGGTTCAATATGCAAATTACCACTTCAAAATAGTTCCTCATATTTCTTGGCATCATGTAGAGAAAATAAAATGAGAGGGGCGCCTCATTTGAATTAATTTGGAGGAGAGAGAATCTTGATATTAAAATAATCAAGATTTATGCATAATTGAAACCCTAATTCAATTTAATGCAAAAAGAAATATATTAATTAAAGAGACCTTCAACCAAAATTTGAAGGATGAATTTGCAAATAGGTTGGAAGAGCTTGTGCCTTGCAAAGGCACGAAAATATCCAAAGGAAGTGGATAACTCACTCACATTATTATAAGAAAAAGAAATATCCACTCACTTATGGATATTATTATAAAATGATTTAAGGTGCTTAATTTCTTTTCCTTTAATTCTTGGATAATGAAGAAGTTTTGAAAGTAAAAGAAGATGGATTCGTGTCCAAGGAGTTGAGGGGGAAGAGGCGGCACTAATTTTGGAATTAAATGATTTTTATATGCCATTTTCTCTCTCATTGATTATCTTATAAAAACACCCTTTACAAGCCAAACCAAAGGCTTTTTCGGAATCCACTTCTTTCCCTTGCTTGCAAACGACCAAAGGAGCTTTGGAGGATCAGGAGGACGACCCCAAACCTGTTGGTAAGCTTCTTGACCTTCATTCATCTTGATTCCATGGTGGAAATCGAAAATCAATGCATGAATTCGTCATATCTCGATCCCCTCTTCAATTCTAACCATTCCTTTTCACTAAAAGCTTGAGAACAAGCCTTGGGATAGTGAAAGGAGTTGTATCCACCATTGTTGACGAGATCTTGAAGCTTTGGAGCTCAATTGGAGGTGGGTTTTATAACTTAAACCCTTAATATTGTTATTGCATTCAATTTCTTATCAATTGTTGATTCTTTCTTTGTGTCTGAAATTTTATTTGGTTGATTGATGCAATCACTATGAAAATCACAACAAGTTTCATGGGTTTGGATCTTGATGATGATGACATCATACTAAGCACACACCTCAAAAATATTATAGGTAAACGATTTCAATGAGTTGGTCCAAACGGTTTCACCAAACTGTTTGGAGACCAAACAGTTTGCAAACTGTTTGGTGACTTGAGTCCCAAACCGCATGAGAGTGTTGACCGTTTGGATGGCTTGACCATTTGAGGTCAGACCCTAGAAAATTTTGGATGATGATCCAAGGGTTCCAATTGATTGATTCAATATAAAGACAAACCTCCAAGTGGAAACCCTAATCGGGTTAAGTGTTGATTTTCAATTTGGTTAATTGAGATTTTTGGGTTGACTAACCCAAATGGTCTTAAGACCATTTGGAGGTCACCCAAATGGTCTCAAGACCATTTGGAGGTAAACCAAGACCGTTTGGAAGTTTTTGAGGAAGTATGATTGGATGGTTAAAGATCCAATGATATTACATTGAAATACAATCAATAGCTTAATTGATGATTGATTCAATGATGCAAACCCTAATTGAATTCCATTGATTTTAATGATGGTTTGGGAAAACGGTCTCAAGACCATTTGGAGGTCATACAAATGACCTCAAGACTGTTTGAGGTCAGGTCATGTCATAACTAAGTGGTTATTCAATGATTGCAATTGAATTAGTTCCACAATGCCAACCATTGATGGTTCCTCGATTTCAAAACCCTAAGTGATGGTTTCTTGATTATAAACCCTAGTTCAATTGGGTTCAAAACCTTAATTGTAGTTCCAATTGAAGGGTGATTCAATAGTTCAATTGAAGAATAAATTAGTGATCCAATTAATAGATAGTTCAATGATTGAAACCCTAAATTGACTAAGTGTTGGAAGACCCTTTTGGTCCATTCGGTTTTGAGAGAGTTTGGACCAAATGGTCTTAAGACTGTTTGAGTCCAAATGGTGTCAAGACCATTTGGGACCAAACAGTCTCAAACCGTTTGGAGACCCAAATTCATTCAGTTTCAAATGTGTTGTCTAAACAGTTTCAAGCACTAACTTTGTTAAATGGTTTCAAACTGTTTGAACTTAATTGATCAAGACCGTTTGGGATCTAAGTGACCAAGACCGTTTGGGGTCTAAGTGACCAACACTTTTTGAGGTTCAAATTGGTTAAACCATTTGGACACCTAATATGATTAAAGGTCAGTTAGCTACTTGATTGATAATGATGTAGTCTAATGGTGATCATGATGATTAACCCTAAACTGTGTGTAGTTAAAAGAAGAGCTAACCTAGATCAATCTTGGAGTACTTAACATCCTAGAGAGGATGAGAGAGAGAGAGAATGAGAAAGATGAATGCTTATATATTTAGTCCTAATTCTCTCATTATGAATAAAATATATGATTAGGGTTTGATCCATAATAATGAGATCATGAAATCTTAATTGTAAAGATTAATGAACCCTAACCCTAATTCAGGGCAACTCTAAGTGACACCCTAATTGGGATGGATAGTAAACCCTAATTATGGGTAATGTAATATGGAACCCTAATTAAGATGAATAGTAAACCCTAATTGTGGGTTATTGTATGTAGACCCTATTCTGGGGTGAAATTTATGTGAAACCCTAAATTAGGGCAAAGCTAGGTGAAACCCTAATTGAGGGAGATGTCAAGTGAAATCCTAATTTCAGGTAATACTAAGTGAAACCCTGATATAGAAGGATGTTATGTGAAACTCTAATAAATAGTGATATTAGGAGAAATCCATAATTATGAGAGATACTATGTGAATATGATGAATGTATATTCATCATGAAATTCAATTATCACTTCGAGACCAATTCAACTCTATACATACTATTTCACTCAATATGAATCATAATGTGCAAAATTATTTAGTTGATTCGATTATCAAGGTTTTATCTAAACATCGCTCATTTAATGCAGGTTTTGACAAAGCTGAACAAGAAGTCAAGGTCCACCTTCATCTCTGTCTCCGATCAAGATATCTAACCAAGCAATTCCACCCATTCGGACTCAAGACCGTTTGAACCCATGCGGTCTCAAGACCGTTTGAGTCTATGCGGTCTCAAGACCATTTGAGCCCATGCGGTCTCAATACCGTTTGAGCCCATGCGGTCTCAAGACCGTTTGATCCCATGCTGTCTCAAGACCGTTTGAACCCATGTAGTCTCAAGACCGTTTGAACCCATACAGTCTCAAGACTATTTGAACCCATGTGGTCTCAAGACCGTTTGAGCCCATGTGGTCTCAAGACCATTTTGAGCAACAGAGACCGATTGGAGGCATCACTCAGCCGCAAGGAATCGAGTAGTGAATGAACTCAAGGTCGCGAAGCAGAGTCCTAACCATGGCCGTGGTGGTCCAAAACAGCCGTGGTCTTCTGCCATCACCGCGACTGTGTGATGCGGCCAAGACCGTGGTAGACCTGAGCTTTCACTCGCCATGACCATGGTCGACGATCCACGACCGTGGCACCCTACCTGCATCGACCCTCCCTCACTCGCCATGCCCGTGCGAGGCAGTACGGCCGTGTGGCAGCTACCTCACCACAACTGTGGTGTCATGCCACGAATGTGACACAATACCAACAGAGTTCAATTTCACACCCACCACGCCCGTGCAAGGTGGCATGACCGTGGGGCAGCGACATCGCAACGACCGTGGTGCCTCACCATGACCGTGGTGCGCCGTCTTCTACCTCTGTACCTCCGCCAAGCAGTAGTTTTCTTCTTCAAATATGACCGAATCCGGCGGCGCCTCGTTCCTAGGGCTCCGCCTCATCAAGAAGTAGCTCCGATTCCACCACGACCTGTAGCTGCGCCACCCCCCTTTCTTCTTCTTCCCGCCATCTTCACCATTGCAGCAACAACCTACATCTCCGCTAGAGAGAAGCAACGCCGCCAGACCTGCTTCTAGGGTGACGACCGTCTTCATCCAAGCCGCTGTGCCACACCTACGACCCCCACCTCAGCCGAATGAAGGACAGGGATATAAACCGTTTGCCCCTTCTGTGAAGACCACATGTTCAGGCAAATGGTCTACTGACAGATCTGAAGATCGTTTGGTCTTGTGCGATTTCCAAACCATTTGCTCAGATCATTTGATCTCATACAGTTTCCAAACCATTTGCTCAGATCGTTTGATCTCATGCGGTTTCCAAACCGTTTTCTCAAGACCGTTTGGTCTTATGCGGTTTACAAACCGTTTGCCCAGTTTTTACAGACCATTTGGGCTATTTTAAGTGAAACCGTTTGGGCAAAATATCTGCAGACTGTTTGGTTTCCTTTGACACAAGACCGTTTGGGGTCATTCCCGTGTCTATAAATAGGACCCCAAGGGTCCTCACTTGGATGGGGGTTCTGGGACGCCAATAGGCTGCCTGTACACATGTCTGATCCAAATCCAGTCCAGTCCACGCCAGTTTCATTCCACCTACTGCCCGTGTTGCAACAAAGGAGGCTGAAGAGAGAAGGGAGATGGAGCGAGGGAGACTGTCCGATCTGTCTTGGCAACTTCCGTTTGCGCCCAGATCTGCTCTAACACGACGTAGAAGGCCGTATCTTCTTCACCAAGTTTTGACTACCTTCTGCACTGAGTTCATGGTGGATTTCTCTCTCTTTCTCATTCTTCTTATTTCTCGCATCATGAGCGAGTAGTACCGTTTCGCCGGGGTGCGGAGACTAGCCCCGCTGCCCATGCAAGTCATGTTCTTTTGTTAAACTCTCCATGGCAATGTATATAACTTCCCATTTCGTTGTTAGTTGGTATGTTTGTAGTTGATTATCTACTTGCTTTCATCTTGTTCTCTCCTATATTGCGAAATCTTCTATATGTGGGATAGAATGGTAGTTTACAAGGTTCGACTCTTTGACGAGAACTTCTGATAAGATTCCTTGAGGTTGTAAGTGTATGATCCGTGAGGGGACGAGACATCTAGCCTACGGTGACACTTCTGTGGTATAAACATCCCTCAGGGAGGACCACAACCTTAGTTGGATTTTGTATCGTCTTTGTTTATCATCGATGTTAGTTTGTAGATCTATCACTTGCTTGCTTATCGATTAATCTGGTTGACTCCCAAACTAGAAATAGAATGGGATTTCTTCAGAGTCGTAAGTAAGTGATCTGGTTGATGATGAGACATCTGATGCCTAAGGTGATGCTTACGTGAACCTAACACCCTTACAGGTGGTTCTGCAGTAGCTCCAGTTGGATTGATATATTTTTCCTGGCTTGTTTGTGATTTATTGTGTTTGCATGCGTAGCAGTGGCGAAACCCGATACCATCCTAGAGATTCCACATCATTGATCTAAATCCTACTTTAATTCATATTTTACTTTCTTGCAATTAGTTTAATTAACCTCAAATCAACCTATCATTTTAAATATTAGCCTTAACTCGAACTAGACTAGACTGACAAAGATTCTTAAAAATGTTGTCCTTTGGGTTCGATCCTTAACTATACTACGATAAGACTCATCCGCTTGCGGGTGGTATTATTGCACTTTGGTTTTTGTAAAAGCGTGAGGATTTCAACCTCGAGTGAGTTTGTTAGTGCAATAAAAATGCTACGTCAAATTCTGGTGCCGTTGCCAGGGACAATGGAATCAGTCAGTAAAATCTAGTTCTTTTAAGACTAATTTAGGATTTTGCGTTTTCTTTTGAAACAATCAATCATGTACTTGAATTTGACTCTACTTTGTGGATCTCATTTTCAAAATCTTTCTACTTTCAGGTAAAACTCGAGGCATAGTGTATGCACCGTTCGGACAGCCTCAGACTCACATCGAGCTTTGATCTCGAGATAGACAGAACTTTCCATCGTCAGATCAGAGAGAATCAAGCAAGGATGGCTCAAGAAGAAGAGGTAGCCCGAAGGGTGGCTCAAGCCATCAATGCACATAGAGAGAGGCTGATGCAAGAAGCCAGGGCGGCAGTTCAACAGGAAATCCTAGCAGCACAAGCAGCAGCACAAGCAGCTGAACTACAAAAGGATCTTAGAGAGTTCTCAATCCCGAAAGCTGCGAATGTTCATCATCCAGTACAACCTCCCCCCATCAATGCTGCCAATTTTGAGATTAGGGCACATTGGATCACATTGCTTCAAAACAACCCTTTCTATGGCAAACAAGCAGAGGACAACCAAAAACATCTTCTGAGATTCATCGATCTATGTGCTATGACAAAGCAAAATGGAGTCACTGATGATGCCATTTGACTCTGTCTCTTCAAGTATTCCCTTGCTGATAGAGCCATAAGTTGGTACAATTCATTGCAAAGTGAAATACCCATCACCACCTGGGAACAACTCCAAAATGTGTTTTTGGAAAAGTTCTATCCTCCATCTCTTACATATGAAATTAGGGGCCGGATAACAAATTTCACTCAAGTCCCTGGAGAAACTCTCGCTGAAGCATGGGATAGGTACAAAGAGCTTCTACACAAGTGTACACACCACGGAATTCCTAAGAATCAACTCATCAAAATTTTCTATAGGGGTGTGGATGATGATATTAAGAGGTTTCTAGATTCCTCATCTGGAGGAAACTTCATGCATCAAAGTTATGACAACGCATGGAGAGTCGTCACCCTGGGAGCAGAAAATCAAGCCGATCGGGGTAGATCTGTAGGTAAAGGAGTCTTGAAAGTAGCTATGGCCGAAGCTACTCCCGAGTAAAAGTCTATCGCTGAAACTTTGAAGGTCTTAGTCTCCAAGCAAGACCATATTGAATCATCTCTAGCTGCTATTGGAAGAGGACGTTCACCCACTCGGCAACCAGAACAGGTCAAGTCCACTTCCCTGTTATGTGAAGCATGTAAAAGCACCGATCATTCCACTTTATCATGCAATGTTCTCTATGACGTTGTGCTGAGCAATGTATGTGGACAAGGAGATAATGGTCAGATGGAAAATCTTAATGCTATCAACACTATTCTGGGGCAAAGTTATTACAATCTGAATCAAAATAGGAATCACCCAGGTTTTCAATATGGAAACCCCTCTAGAGCAGTAAACTCACATCAATTTGGTTCAAACAATCAACCAAGAGGCCCACCAGGATTCCAGTATAATCAACAACAGAATTTTGGGAATCAAGGAAATTTCAAGGGGAACTTTCAGAATAGGAACTACAATAATTATCAAAACAATTCTCAGTATCAAAATCTTAATCAACAGCAAGGACAGCAAACAGGACCCGTCTCTTCTGATGACAAGCTATCATCCATTGAAAAAATGTTACAAACTCAGCAAACTATGATAGCCAACCAACAAGCTCAGTAGAAGGCTATTGAATCTCAACTAGCTCAACTTACAGCTAGCATAAAGCCACCTTCTGGAGTCTTTGCTGGCCAACTCAAGAACAATCCTAAGCATCCTGAACAGTTGAAGGCAGTCACCACCAGGTTAGGAAAAGACTATTCAGATCCCCCATTAAAGACACCTGTGGTTATTACAAACAAAGATGAACCTGTGATTGTCCAAAACTCAACAACACTAGAGTCTCAATCAAAAGATGATAAGACATATAAGGGAAGTCCTGAGAAATCTACTGATGAAGAAACTAAAACACTAGAACCTGATATTCCTATATATAAGCCTCGTATACCCTTCTCAGCCCGTCTAAGGCAAACCAAGCTCGATACTAGATTCAATAAGTTTAAAGAGGCTATGAAGAAACTTCATGTTGATATACCCTTCTTAGATGCTCTGGCTGAGATACCAGCCTGGACTAAGTACCTAAAGTCACTCCTAACCAGGAAGTATATAACTGAGGAATATGAGACAGTAAAACTGGAGACAACTACATCAGATATCATATTGAGCAAGATGCCCAAGAAACAAAAAGACCCGGGATCCTTTGGAATCTCATGTCATATTGGCGATTCATCATGCAAGAAAGGATAGGCAGATCTAGGTGCAAGCATCTCTATTATGCCTCTTAGCCTATGTAAAAGATTAGGATTTGTAGAATTGCTTCCTACTGGCATGACTACACAGCTTGCAGACAATTCGATAAAATGTCCGTTAGGAATCCTCAAAGATGTCCTGGTCAAGGTAGGCAAGGACACATATGTTCCATGCGACTTTGTCATTATGGATATAAAAGAAGATGTCAGATATCCTCTCATTTTTGGTCGTCCATTCCTCGCCACTACAAGAGCCCTGATTGATGTTGAAGCTGGTACCTTACTACTCAGATTAGGAAAAGAAACTCTCAAACTTTATGTTTTTGAAAGTATGAGAAGACCAAGTATGTAGGAAGAAGTCTATCTAATTGACTACATTGAACAAATGTCACTTCTGACTCAAGAGCATCATGAATCAAATGATCCCTTGGAAATTTCTCTAACAAACCCATCAGTGGATGAACCAATCAACGAACGAGTAACAGATTGCATCGAATACCTCGACTCTGCTAAAGAAGATGTTGGAGCCAATAGTGAAGAACTCAAGGCTATGGAAACTATAGAAGAAACAAGTGAAAAACTAGAGGCTCCCGAAATGAAGCCTCTGCCCGAAGGACTGAAGTACGTGTTTTTAGACGATCTCAAGGTTTTTCCAATTATTATAAATTCCGATCTAACAGCTGAACAAGAAGAGAAACTTCTGAAGGAATTGAGGGAACGAAAGAAAGCCATCGGTTATAAAATGAGTGACCTCACTGGGGCCAGTCAAGCGCTGTGTATGCACAAGATCCCTATGATGGAAGATCATAAACCTACTATGAGAATCAATGGAAATTGAACCCAAATATGAAGGAAGTGGTCCGTAGCAAGGTCAATAAATTGCTCACAACTGGAATAATATATCCGATATCCGATTCTCCATGGGTGAGCCCAGTGCATGTTGTCCCAAAGAAAGGTGGAACAACTATTATACGGAATGAAAACAATGAACTCATCCCCACTCGAATAGTCACAGGGTGGAGGATGTGCATAGATTATAGAAAATTGAACAAGGCAACTCGAAAAGATCATTTTCCAATGCCCTTCCTTGATCAAGTCCTAGAAAGGTTGGCTCATCAAGAATATTTCTGTTATCTTGATGGTTACTCTGGATTCTATCAAATACCCATACATCCAGATGACCAAGAGAAAACAACCTTTACCTGCCCATTCAGAACATATGCGTTTAAAAGAATGCCGTTTGGTCTCTGTAATGCGCCCGCAACTTTCCAACGTTGCATGGTCGCCATATTCGCTGGTCTTACTGAAACAATTATGGAGGTTTTCATGGATGATTTTTATATTTACGGAGATTCATTCGATTCATGTCTAAAGCACCTCTCCCTGGTCCTCAAACGTTGTGAAGAAGCGCATCTTGTGCTAAATTGGAAAAAGTGCCATTTTATGGTAAGAGAAGGCATTGTCCTGGGCCATAGGGTCAGCAATAGAGGAATTGAAGTAGATAAAGCCAATATTGAAGTGATTTCTAAACTAGATATCCCCGCGAATGTAAAAGAAGTTCGTGCTTTCCTAGGTCATGCATGATTTTACAGAAGATTCATAAAGGATTTTTCCAAGATAACGAAGCCAATGATGAACCTATTACTAAAGGATACTGATTTCAATTTCAATGAAGAATGTGCCAAAAGCTTCAACACACTGAAGTAGGCCCTTACAACCACCACCATCATTAGAAGCTCCCGACTGGGACCATCCTTTTAAAATTATGTGCGATGCCAGTGATTATGCTGTGGGCGCTGTTTTAGGGAAATGTATAGAAAAGAAGCATTTTGTGATCTATTATGCATCAAAAACTCTCGATGAAGCTCAGAGGAATTATGCAACTAATGAGAAATAACTTCTAGCAATCGTGTATGCCTTTGACAAATTCAGATCCTACCTTATTGGTTTGAAGGTCATTGTCTACACAGACCACGCTACCATTCATTACCTTTTGGCAAAGAAAGATGCAAAACCCAGGTTGATTAGATGGATCCTCCTATTACAAGAATTTGATTTAGAGATAAGAGATAAAAAGGGTACAGAGAATGTTTTAGCAGACCACCTCAGTCGCATCCACACTCTGGATACCGAGAAGATTTCAATTAACGATTCTCTTCCGGATGATCAACTACTAAAGGTCTCAGAAGTTATACTGTGGTACTCAGATTTCGTGAACTACCTTGCTGCTGGGGTTATCCATCCTCAATGCACCATGAATGCACTAAAGAGGTTCATGCATGATGTAAAGAAATATCATTGGGATGAGCCATATCTTTTCAAACTATGTGCTGATGGTCTGTATAGATGATGTATCACCGAAGGAGAAGCTCAACTTATTTTGGAACAATGTCACTCAGGACCAGTGGGAGGACATATGAGCTCCAAAAAGACGGCTTTAAAGGTTTTGCAATGTGGATTCTTCTGGCCAACCATATCCAAGGATTCCTACGACTTTGTCCTATCTTGTGAAAAATGTCAAAGATCAGACAATCTAACAAGGAGAGATGAGATACCGCTGAATCTATGGAAAGAAGTAGAGATATTCGATGTGTGGGGGGTGGACTACATGGGTTCATTCCCATATTCTCATGGATTTTCATACATCCTAGTGGCAGTAGACTACGTCTCAAAATGGGTTGAAGCTATACCAACCATCACTAGTGATTCCAAACCCGTCATCAAATTATTCAAAGATATTATTTCCCCCCATTTTGGTGTGCCACGAACCGTGATATCTGACGGAGGGTCCCACTTCCTTGAAAGAAGCTTTGAAGCTTTACTGAGAAAATACGGTGTAACACACAAGGTAGCCTCGCCTTACCATCCACAAACAAGTGGACATGTAGAGGTCTCTAACTGTCAACTAAAGGCTATTCTGGAAAAGACTGTAGGACGCAATCGAAAGGATTGGTCAAAAAAATCAACGACGCCTTATGGGCCAATCGAACTGCTTATAAAACTCCCATTGGGACTACACCTTTTCGATTAATATATGGAAAAGCTTGCCACATGCCAGTCGAACTAGAATACAAGGCATGGTGGGAAATTAAACAACTGAACTTTGATATGAAAGAAGCTGGCCAAGCCAAGATTCTACAAGTCCAAGAGCTGGATGAACTCAGGATGACAGCTTATGAGAATGCACGAATCTACAAAGAACGCACAAAACTTTAGCATGATGGACATATGAAAAGAAAAGACATACAAGTGGGAAACCAAGTTCTTCTATTCAACTCAAGGTTGAAGTTATTCCCAGGAAAACTCTGCTCATGCTAGTCTGGGCCATATATCGTCAAGAGCATCTCACCACATGGTGCCTTCTCATTATGAAGTGAAAAGTCAGGTGAATTTGTAACAAATGGTCACCGTTTAAAGATATATTTCACCTCAATTGACATAGGCACTAAAGCAATGCTGGAACTCACCAATTCTAAGGATCCACCATGAAGTTGAAAAATTTAGTCGAGCCATGGACATAAAACAACAACTCTTATCGGGAGGCAACCCGATCAATAAATTTGTTTTACCTTTCTTTTCATATTAGAATATTTCTTCAATTTTTTTTAACATTCTAGTTAATTTTTCATTAAATAAAATTCACATCGCAAGATGCAATTTTAAGATCTAATTGCTCTTTACCTTTGAGATTTTTAGATAAGAGGATGCACGCTGATCAGAACGCAACCACACATGGTGGTCATTCTGGCATGATTTTCCCCCTCCATCTTGGTTTTAGGGTTTGCTTGGGACGAGCAAATCTCTAAGTTCGGGGTGGAGGGTGGGTGGTACGTACCTCACTTTCCACCTACACCCATCCTTTTCATACTTAAGTTTTCACTATCACATTCTTGATAAAATTTTTCAAAATTTTCACAATTCTTTAATGATTTTCAAAGAAATTGAACAGATACTTGATGAATTTTTGACACTTTTTGACACTTCCTGGTTTCATTAAAAGTCACTAACTAACCTGCTATGCATTCTAAATCATTATATCCCCCTTATTCGAAGTAAATCCTCAAAAATACCACTTTTTGAAACAAGCCCTTTGATTGAAATCATCTTGTGAATCCTATGATTCCTAACATCGTGATACTTTTGCAAAGATGATAGGTGTCTGTTGAACTGATAGGGATCAAACACAACGTGCTTCCTAACTGATTTGTGGAACAATAGCATGGAATCCAAACCGGATCCTCATCAAGTCATTATTTGAGCAAAGTTTGATAAAGAGAACAACCCGATGCATTGAGTTGTAAATCAAGTTGTATTCTGATATGAACTCTCTTCTACACCTCTTCCATCATCTTCGTACCCCTCCATTCATAAAAAAGAAACAAAATAGCCAAAAAAGTGCCAAACCCTAAGTTCAGGGTGGCACGCCACTTCCCTCTTTATCCGCTTCTTCCATACCCCTCGCAAATAAATAGGGGCATACCACTAAAAATGCAATCTTGATTCGAATAGAGGAGAGATTTGCGTACAAAAAGATGCCAAAGTATACACAAAAAGAAATGCAATCTCGAGTCGAATAGAGGAGAGATTCGCACAAAAAAATGCAATAAATGAAATTGCAAAGCAAATAAAAATCTTGAGTCGAATAGAGGAGAGATTTACTTCTTCCTTCCATACCACCTTTCACTCCCTTTTCTACCTAATGGCACAATGATTGCCTACCCTACCCTGGAAAACACCAGTGTCAGATCAAATGCACACTTGTTGTTCTACATGAATCTCTGAACTCTTACGAAACTCTTTGACATGCTTGTTGTTGGAAAAGGTGAGGAGGAAGTGATTTTGGAAAATGAACTCAGGAACGAAGATATGGTAAGATGTGTTTTGTGGTCTCAGGAGGTTGAGATACTGAGTCATGTTGAGAAAAAAGAAAACATTCATGATGTGAAGATGAAGCAATCACACGAATTGAAAGTATTCATTTGGCGATTGTTTCAGATTTTGTATTACTCGAGGACGAGCAACGTTTAAGTTCGGGGTATTTTGATGAATGTATATTCATCATGAAATTCAATTATCACTTCAGGACCAATTCAACTCTATACATACTATTTCACTCAATATGAATCATAATGTGCAAAATTACTTAGTTGATTTGATTATCAAGGTTTTATCCAAACATCGTTCATTTAATGCATGTTTTGACAGAGCTGAACAAGAAGTCAAGGTCCACCTTCATCTCTGTCTCCGATCAAGATATCTAACCAAGCAATTCCACCCATTCGGTCTCAAGACCGTTTGAACCCATGCGGTCTCAAGACCGTTTGAGTCCATGCGGTCTCAAGACCGTTTGAGTCCATGCGGTCTCAAGACCGTTTGAGCCCATGCGGTCTCAAGACCGTTGAGTCCATGCGGACCGTTTGAACCCATGCAGTCTCAAGACCGTTTGAACCCATGCGGTCTCAAGACCGTTTGAACCCATGCGGTCTCAAGACCGTTTGAGCCCATGCGGTCTCAAGACCGTTTTGAGCAGCAGAGACCGATTGGAGGCATCACTCAGTCGCAAGGAATCGAGCAGTGCATGAACTCAAGGTCACGAAGCAAAATCCTAACCACGGCCGTGGTGGTCCAAAACAACCGTGGTCATCTGCCATCACCACGACCATGTGATGCGACCACGACCATGGTAGACCTGAGCTTTCACTCGCCACGACTGTGGTTGATGAGCCACGACTGTGGCACCCTACCTGCATCGACCCTCCCTCACTCTCCACCCCGTGCGAGGCAACACGACTGTGTGGTAGCTACCTCACCATGACTGTGGTGTCACGCCAAGGCCGTGGCACAATACCATCAGAGTTTAATTTCACACCCACCACGCCCGTGCAAGACGGCACGACCGTGGGGTAGCGGCGTCGCCACGACCGCGGTGCCTCACCACGACTGTGGTGCGTCGTCTTCTACCTCTGTACCTCTACCAAGAAACAATTTTCTTCTTCAAATACCATCGAATCTGGCGGTGCCTCGTTCCTAGGGCTCCACCTCATCAAGAAGTAGCTCCGATTCCACCATGACCTGCAGCTGCGCCGCCCCCCTTTCTTCTTCTTCCCGCCGTCTTCACCATTGCAGCAACAACCTACATCTCTGCCAGAGAGCAGCAACGCCGCCAGACCTACTTCCAGGGTGACGGCCGTCTTCGTCCAAGCCGCTGTGCCACACCTTCGGCCCCCACCTCAGCTGAATGAAGGACATGGATACAAACCGTTTGCCCCTTCCGTGAAGACCACATGGTCAGGCAAACGGTCTACTGACAGATCTAAAGACAGTTTCGTTTCGTGCGGTTTCCAAACTGTTTGCTCAGATCATTTGATCTCATGCGGTTTCCAAACCGTTTGCTCAAGACCGTTTTGTCTTATGCGGTTTACAGACCGTTTGCCCAGTTTTTACAGACCTTTTGGGCTATTTTAAGTGAAAACGTTTGGGCAAAAATATCTGCAGACCGTTTGGTTTCCTTTAACCCCAGACCGTTTGGGGTCAGTCCCGTGCCTATAAATAGGACCCCAAGGGTCCTCACTTGGACGGGGGTTCCGGGACGCCGACAGGCTGCCTGTAAACAAGTCCGATCCAAATCCAGTCCAGTCCGTGCTAGTTTCATTCCGCCTATTGCCCGTGTTGCAACCAAAGAGGCTGAAGAGAGAAGGGAGACAGAGCGAGGGAGACTATCTGGTCTGTCTTGGAAACTCCCGTTTGCACCCAGATCTGCTCTGACATGATGTAGAAGGCCGTATCTTCTTCACCAAGCTGTGACTACCTTCTGCACCGAGTTCATGGTAGATTTCTATCTCTTTCTCATTCTTCTTGTTTCTCACATCATGAGCGAGTAGTACCTTTTCGCCGGGGTGCGGGGACTAGCCCCGCTGCCCATGTAAGTCATGTTCTTTTGTTAAACTCTCCATGGCAATGTATATAACTTCCCATTTCGTTGTTAGTTGGTATGTTTGTAGTTGATTATCTACTTGCTTTCATCTTGTTCTCTCCTATATTGCGAAATCTTCTATATATGGGATAGAATGGCAGTTTACAAGGTTCGACTCTTTGACGAGAACTTATGATAAGATTACTTGAGGTCGTAAGTGTATGATCCGTGAGGGGACGAGACATCTAGCCTACAGTGATGCTTCTGTGGTCTAAACATCCCTCAGGGAGGACCACAGCCTTAGTTGGATTTTGTATCGTCTTTGTTTATCGCCGATGTTAGTTTGTAGATCTATCACTTGCTTGCTTATCGATTAATGCGGTTGACTCCCAAACTAGAAATAGAATGGGATTTCTTCAGAGCCGTAAGTCAGTGATCCAGTTGGTGACGAGACATCAGATGCCTAAGGTGATGCTTACGCGAACCTAACGCCATTACGGGGGGTTCTGCAGCAGCTCTAGTTGGATTGATATATTTTGCCTGGCTTGTTTGTGATTGAATGTGTTTGTATGCGTAGCGGTGGCAAAACCCGATACCATCCTAGCGATTCCATATCATTGATCTAAATCCAACTTTAATTCATATTTTAGTTTCTTACTATTAGTTTAATTAACCTCAAATCAACCTATCATTTTAAATATTAGCCTTAACTCGAACTAGACTAGACTGACAAAGATTCTTAAAAACATTGTCCTTTGGGTTCGATCCTTAACTATACTGCGATAAGACTCGTCCGCTTGCGGATGGTATTATTGCACTTTGGTTTTGGTAAAAGCTCGAGGATTTCAACCTCAAGTGAGTTTGTTAATGCGATAAAAATGCTACGTCAGAATCTCAATTTATAAATATGAAAAACCCTATTCCTAACAATGGAATAGTGATTAATGTATTGAAAAACATAACACCTAGAGAGGTTGATAATGGATATCCTTATATCAATAGTTCCTAACTCAAGAATGAGTCCATTTCATTTGCAATGGTTGTAATTTCTAAATACAGTGACTTGTGACCAATACAATACATTATAAATGTGATGAACTAGTATATAAAGTATTAGGATGGGAAATACCCTAATACAAGCTAAGTGGATGAACTCAAGTAAGGTAATGGTGATGAGGGAAGTGATACATCAAAACATGAGAGATATCACATCCAGCACCTCAAGTGTGATATACCTTGTGTATTTTAAATCCAATATACTTGGATGAGTGGCACATGAAATGTGTCATGTCAGTTGTTACATTCAGGTGTAATGCATTTTGATGATTGTAGGCTAACCTGCCTTATGAAAAGGTTAATCCAAATCAATAACTATGATGCAATTATATTCTGGTAAAGATGAGAGAGAAGCTTATACTTTGTGATGATAATTCATTTAAATGATGAATGATGAGAATAAATAAGTATGATTGAATACTTATGTTATCCATATTGATTCCTAGCTGGGTGAAGCAATGGAATAGGATTTGATCATTAATAATATTATCTTAAGAACCTATATGGTTATTTCTGCAAAATTCTAATTAAGGATAATGATGTGTAAACCCCAAATATAGGATGATAAATGTGATACCAAATCCTAATCCAGGGTGATGTTATGTAATGATACAGTAAACCCTAAATTGGGAAAAATGACATGATGAACCCTAATCTGATGTGAATAGTGCATCCTAACCCTAAATTGGGTAATAGGATATAATAAACCCTAATACAGGGTAATGCTATGTGAAACCCTAATACAGGGTAATGCTATGTGAAGCCCTAATACAGGGTGATGCTATGTGAAGTCCTAATACAGAGTATCCTATGTGAAGCTCAATTACAGATTGATGAGTTATGAATGTAATAAGAAAACCCTTGTATTGAATGTTACTGATATAAAATTGTTATCATGAGTACTAATCATGCAGGTATGTTGAGATGATGAGCATAGCCATGTATGGGCTATGATTCTCTGTATATTGAAAATGTTTTATGGGCTTCATAACCCATAATATGCCTTGTTGTTTATTAAGGGGTAATAAGAGGTGATATGAGCCTTGTGAACTATGTGGAATACTTTGTGTAGTAAGAATCATAATGTCCTAGGTTAGTTGACCTGAAAGTATTAAGTTACCTAACAGGTGGTAACAAGTATTCTATGATGAATTAAGGGTTTGAATACCCATATTCTATAATCATGATGATGAACTTGTTAAGAGATGGAAATGTACTTGATGAGATGAGGGATTAAGATCCCAATACTTGTTAAAAGAATATGGTTATAGGCCACGACTCCACAAAGACAATGCCATGCATTAGCTATGTGATCTAAGCATGAAGATAGTATATGCTGCAGTTATAATTCTATAGTGAATAAATGTTATCCATATTCCTTAATGGATAAGTGACATGCTGCTCTATTAAGTTGTAGCTGCAATGCTTTAGATAAGAATAATGTTCGAATCTGTTAGACAATGAAGTAACTACTGTTAAACAATAATGATTCTTCTGTTCAGATTTATCTTATTAAACTGCAATAACAATGTTTCTGGCAGAGAGTTATATCTCTCGTTGGGGCAATTTACAATTGTCTCACCCCCATGGGAATCACATTTTTAGGTGGACGCAGACCAGGAGGCAGGAATCCTTCAGTAGGTGAAGGACAACAAAAACAACAGTAGGGACAGTAGTGAAGTCTCAGGTGGAGACACTGGCTGATATGCCTTGTATAGTTGTACATAGAGTCCTATGTGTCGTCTCTGTACTCTCAGGTCCTCAGAGTAGTAGTTAGTACTTTCGAGATTTTGGCTTAGTGCCTCGAGATTTCATACTGCCTGTATTTAGTTTAACAGAGCAGTCGATGCATGTAATCTTTAGAAAAAGATGATACATGACATGTACTTGTGAACCAATATGTAATCAAATTACTTCAGTCCATTGTGAAAGAGTTTTCCTATGTGTGGACCTTTATGTAAAAATGGTTTTAATTTTTAGTTATTTTTAGTAATCCGCTGCTTAGTGATCTCTTCCGCATTAGTTAATCATGTTTTTGTGAGTTGGATGCCACAACTGCTTCAAAGGAGGTTGAAGCTACTTCTAGGTGAAGGTTACTTCTAGGTGGTTGAGCTACTTCTTGGTGGAGAAGGCTACTCCAAGGTTGCTTGAGGTTACTTCAAGAAGGCTGCTTCAAAGGAGGATAGTGATAATTCTAGGTGAAGGCTACCTCAAGGTGGTAGAGCTACTTCAAGGTAGTGAAGGATGCTCCAAGGGCTTGAAGTTACTTCAAGAAGGCTGCTTCAAGGATGTTGAGACTACTTCAAGGTGAAGGATACTTCAAGGAGGTGGAAGGTGATTGGATTTTGTTGTTACATCCTTGTGAGGTAAATAAAAGAATCACTTTCAAAATCCCAATTGGAGACAATTGGGTAGTAGAGTGACAACCTTTGATTCAAAAGTTGGAACCACTCTAAATTGAAGTGTCTTCCTTGTTTCCTCCTTTGCTTTAAGTTTGCAATTGAATTTTAAAGTACCAAAAGCTTTATTCACCCCCTCTAGATCTTTCAACTTTTTCATATTGATCTGACTTTTTCATATGTTTATTGTTGATTTTATATATGGCATATGACTAGGAGCACAACGATCATGAATGTGAGGATCATGAGTATGAGGATCCTACTGGGCCTCCTGATCAAAGTGATGGTGAGGCTACTCCCTATACATGTAAGAGAGGGATAACTTTGATGAAAAAAGCCTCAAACATGGATGAAGGCGAGAAGTGCACCACGAAATTTAATTAAGTAGGCACTCCAATTACTAAATAGTTTGTCAACTACTATGGGCCTTAGTCAAAGCAAAATGCCTCTTCGTATTAAGGATTGGAGATATGTAAATAAGGCCACTAAAGACCTCATCTGGAGGGAGTTTGAGGTAAGATATATGAATTTACATTTTTATAGTCTTTTCCTATTTTTTTTTACATTTCTAAAGGTAGTGAATGTTGATCCCTTTTAGGGCCTATTTGGTAAGGTGTAGTTGGACAACAAAGTGTGTGTTTGATGTACATTTTTACATTGTGAACTCACTAAACTATACCCCACTACACCCAACCAAACTATCCTTTAGAGACAATATGAGCTTGATGAAAAGACACATTGCAAGAAGGTTATGCAACTCATCAGGAGAAGACATAGAGATTGGTAGACAATCCTCACAATAGACTACATACTTGGATCCAAGAAGGACAATGACCCCACTATGTAATGGCCCTATCTTGATAAAAAAGAATAGTAGCAATTTTTTGAGAAGAAATAAAAGGATGAGTTTAAGGTATCAAATTAATCACATTCTTATGATTTCTCATGAATGATTATGAATTCTTATGATTAGTTGACAATATTCTTATTGAATTGATCAGGCCATTCACGATGCTAAAAAAGAAAGGCATGACAAGAATGTGCACAACCACTGGTTGGGTTTAGGTGGTTATGCTAAACGCCATAGTTGAGAGAGAAAGAGAAAGGACCCTCTTGTAACATATCGAAACCTAACCTTTAGAATCTAGAAACCTTAATTCTCTAGTTAGCAAGATAGTATGCTTGGTTCCTTTGTTTTGACCAAACAAGGATAAATTTATACCTTAATGTACATTGTTAATGCATATGACATGAATAACTCAATTGCAACTCATAACATATATAGGCCTGAAGTAAATATAACATATTAAGTGGCATATAAACTTCAAAAAAAAGCAGCATATAAATATAATAACATGTATATGTGCTAACATGTGAGTAAGTTCATGAAATATGACACATATGCTTCCTTTGCCAACTGATATTCATATAACAACTAAATAAAAGGTATAATGTACTTAAAACATGTACTACAATAACAATTGGAATTTTAATGTGCAATCATCTAAGTAAAATAAGAATTGATGGACTAAATATATTTCATAAGTAACATATAATATTTCTTGCATAATAACCAAATGTAACTCTTTTGGTAGTAGTTTGAAGATAATATGACTCTAAATTAATAAATCATGATGGTAGTGATGTACTGTTATAGTAATATAATGGTTATAAGAAAAAAAATTAATTGTATTAAAACTCATAGAATGAAACTTTAAAACCCAAATATAATGGTAAAAAAGTGTTCCTTGGGTCCCACTTACCTTGGGTGTCAAGTTTCACCTTAGTTGAGCTATCAAAACTATCCTAATTTCATTAAGAGAAGAAAATGTAAGAGTAAGGTCAACTATATTAAATTAGTTATTAGTAAAAAATCTAATATGTTAAATAAATTGTATAATCAACTTCTATGGCTGATACATATAATGCAAGTGAAGTTGTAATAAATAAAATTGTAGTATAGCATAACGGGAAACAATATTGTACAAGCATGATAAAGTTATGGAAAATTTATCATGGTCGAAAATCTTAGAATGGAACATGATTTAGATAACTATAAACCTAAGTAATTTCTACAATGTGGAATACACAAATAATTTTTTAAAATTAGAACAAAGTATATAAAACTAATTCTCTCTACCTAATGTGTGAAAGCAATAAATAATTCAAAAAAATCACATTAGCATATCATTAAGAAACAAATATTTTAACTCAATTATATATTTGTTTGGAAATAAAAAAATATTCCCAAATTTATATAATAAATTATCTAAACCAAATAATAAATAATAATAAACTTGATGAAATGATTTTCTGGTCCGATTGTGTTGAAGGAAAAGCAAGAGTTTCCCCATCTTGGACGGGTGTGGGTAAAGAAGCTAGTCCCGCTGCATCATCGCCTGGATGTAGTGAAAAATGTGCAAGGGTTTCCACATCTTGGACGGGTGTGGGTAAAGAAGCTAGTCCTGCCGCATCATTTCTCTGATGTAGTGAAAAATGTGCAAGGGCAACATTTTAGACGAAGCAAGCAAAGAAGCAAGTCCAAGAAAAAAGGATTAGAGTTGGATCTTGGAATATTGGCCCTGTGATAGGAAAATCTTTGGAGATAGTAGATACCATGATGAGAAGAAAAGTCAATATAGCTTGCTTGCAGGAAACTAAGTGGATAGGGGAATGTTGTAGAGAGATTGGAGACACATGATACAAAATCTGGTATACATGCATTGATAAACATAGAAATGACGTAGCTATTATTGTTGATAAGATGTTGAAGGATGATGTTGTCAAGATCACTAGGATGGGTGATAGAATCATAGCTATCAAGGTCGTTCTTGGGGAAAAGATTTTTAACATTATTAGTGCTTATGCCCCCCAAGTTGGCCTTAGCGAGGAGGCTAAAAAGGATTTTTGGGATAACATGGATGAATTGATGCAAGGAATACCGACAGAGGAGAAGATCATTATTGGGAGTGATTTAAATATCCATGTGGGGAGTAGCAATGCTGGATATGAGAGAGTTCATGGGGGTTTTGGATATGGCAACAAAATCATAGAAGAAGAGAGGATATTATATTTTGTAGTTGCATATGATATGATTTTGGCAAACACCCATTTCAAGAAAAGAGAATCTCATAAGATTACTTTTAAGAGCGGGAACAACTGTAGACAAACTGATTACCTCCTTACAAGGTGGGAGGATCATAAAGTATGCAAGGATTGTAAAGTGATTCTTGGTGAAGAACTCACGACACAACATAGGTTGGTAGTTTTGGATATTAACACGAAGATCAATAAAGGCAAGCATAACAAAAATCAAGATAGTAGGATCAAGTGGTGGAATCTTAAAGGAGAAAAGAAATTGACCTTTCATGATAAACTCATTAAGGGGGGAACTTGGAACTTAGAGTCTGATGTCACCACTATGTGGCATAACATGAGCTCCTGCATAACAAAAATTGCTAGAGAGGTTCTGGGGGAGTCCAAGGGTTGTGGGCCTCCACAAAAAGAGACTTGGTGATGGAATGATGAAGTACAGAAGGCTATAAAACTGAAAAGGGAGATCTATAGGAGCTTGCCCAAATCTCGAGATGATGCAACGTTCTAGGAATACAATTAAGCAAAGAAATAAGAAAAAAAAGTTGTTCAAGAGGCAAGGTCTAGATACTTTGATGATATTTATAAGAAGTTGGACACTAAAAAAGGGGAAAAAGATATATATAAAATGGCTCGTATAAGAGAAAGGAAAGAAAGAGACTTGAGTCAAGTAAAATGCATCAAGAATGAAGATGGTAGAGTGTAACATACCGGATCTCGAACCCTACCCTAGAAGTTTGACCTTTTGGTCTTAGACAAACAAGGTTGAGGATAGATCTAGATGAGGTTTAGTATAACCTTAATAAGTTAATGTATGTATAAATCACCCTAATATAACCTAATGTTCTCACATTAGTCTTTGGACAATTATGGACACATAAAATATGTCACATGAAGTAATATAAAATTTGTATTAATAATCAGACATAATTCCTATGGTGATAATATGAGAAGATGAAGCATAATTAGATGAATAATGGTAATAATAATAATAATAATAATAATAATGAGCCACAAATAATAAATGTGACATAACTCACTAAAAGAAATCTCAAAAGTGGAATCTAAGTTAATAAACATGTTTCTTGGGTTTGAATTGCCTTGCGAGTCAATTTTCACATTATTCACATAATAATAATAATCAATTTAATTCATTTAGGAAACAAAAGATCTATGTTTTCCCCAAAATATCAAATAAAATAATAAATGATACCAAATGAGGAAAATAATCTTGAATTTGTAATGTACATAATAAATATAGCCTTTGGGTGAATTTTCATCCAATTTGGAAGATATTTGCTTAAAAGACGTAATCAGGAGAGAGAAAGTGTGTAGAACCTTCAAAATATTAAATAAATGAACAAATAACTCCAATATGTAAAATTGATGGCAAATTTGTGTCCAACACATTAAATATGACTTGTGGGTGAAGTTTCATAAAATTTGGAGATTCCTAAAGTCATTAATGTATGAGGAATGAGAAAATATGATTTGATTTATTTAACACATCAAAAGTTCTCAAAAGGCAAATCTAATTGCATATTAGGATTCCACATATCAAAAATAGGTTAGATGCCAAATTTCACTTAATTTGGGATTCGTTTGCACCCTCAAATGAAGAGAGAGAAAAGTTAAATAATTATGTATACCACTTTATTTGAAATCAAATCGAAATCAAAATAGATGTCACATTTTTGGCTGATGCATGTGTGGAATCTAGATCCTCGGATTGTTGATCGTGTGGCTCAGAGGTTATCACCTACCTCTAGCGCTCGTGAACAATACCGAACTGGAAACACAAGTTTCAAATCACAATAACTCACTCATCTTTTGTTCTTTTTCCACAATTCTTTCGCCGGTAGTTTTCAAATCAAATTTCACATCATTCAAGCCATAACTCATGCAAATTCATCAAGGATTTAGGAAATACCCAAAACTTGGCCAACACATTTTCACGGACATATCCCTTCTCTCAGTTTCACTCACCCGCAACTATATATAACCCCATATGGGTCTTCGCTTACCTTTACCCAGCTCTTCCCTCATGCAAAATTCTCTTGTTCTCATGTGTATTTCCACCGGCAATCAAGTTTTAGACTTGACCTTGTGACGCTCTATGCAAGCGGCATACAACCTCAATTAGCGATATGCTCTTCGGGTCAGTTTCTTACAGTTTGTTCTTCGAATTGTGCCTTTAGTTCGTTTTTTGATCGCTTGATAAGGATTTCCCCAATTCGACCGAAGTCCAACCATGCTGCTTCTCACAGCCATGGCTGGGCAGAAAGAAGGGGATGATTCCCCTTTGTGATTTTCCAGTTTTGCCCTTCTTTTCTCTTCTTTCTTTTGGTTTCTCACAGGGGTACAATGGTCTTTTGGGCCTAGATTTCTTTGTTTCGACTAGTCAAACTAAGCCTTGGACCCGTTGGAGAGGCCGCCACTAATTGGCCAAGTCGACTGGTCCCCGCTCTCTTTCTCCCTCTCTCTCACTCAGTTTGCTAACATGTCTTCTTTTGATTGGCCAATTTTATAAAATTCATAACTTTTAATTCCCTTGTCCAAAAATTCAAGTAAAATATGTTATGGAATCAGAAAAATGTGATCTTTCTAATAATACTCTCGAGGCTTGGTTTTGAGTTTCTAAAAATGAATTTGATCATAAAAATCACCAAAAATACACGTAAAACTTCATTATTCCAAAATATGCAATATTATATGTTTTCTTAATCAGGAGAACCTAACTAGATCAGTGGTGATGATTTTAGAGTCTAAATTGATGTTTTATGCGAAATGTCCTAAACTAGGGTTTTCTTTACATTAATGCTTTTGACAAACCCTAATACATGCAAATAATTGTAATTAGGTAAAGTTGGCTTTGGAAACAACTAGGTTGGTGAAGAGGGTTTCTAGGACCCTGTCTTAAGGTATGATTGCATCCTGCATTATTTCTATATTGAGAAATTTCTAATTCTTTTCTCTAAATGTATGATGTATCTGCTATTCCTCTATATTGAGCAATTCACCTATCTTTTCATTCTCTTGAATTTTTCCTACACAATATGTCGTATCTTTTGATATCATGGTTCTTGTGAACTATCATGTTTATGGTAATCTTAGATATTCTCTTGACTCTAATCTTATGCCTTGGTGCATGTTGGACTTTTGATGATATGTGTACACTATAATATGGATGTTTATTTGTGGAATGTGATATCTTGTTCCCACTTACATGTGGATATATGTGTTGTCCATTATATGATATGTCAACATTGTATATTTCTGACCATATCTTCTACTTGCCTCTATATTTTACCTACTGTGCGATTCAATAGCACTAGAGTAGTATAATTGCATTGATTTTTGTTCATTGTGAATGATGGCAACATTGTGATATTTTTGGGATGGAGGATGTATGATTCCCTATACCCATACTAGTTGTATGATTCTTGACCCATGTTATATACTTTTGGGTGGTGGATGTATGATTCCCCATTCCTGGGCAAGATGTAGGATTCTTGGCCCATGATTCATCAGGTTCAAGATGTATGGTTCTTGTCCCATATTTTATATATTTGGGAGTTTGGCAGTATACCATCCTCTATCAGGTTTCAAGTTGATGAGGCTTGGCTGTGATTGTTATTTATATTGTTCTAGGGCTATTCTTATCTCACATGCATGCAGGTTGATGATGATATGTGCTTCTTTTTCCACCATGGTAGTGGATGTATATATGGCACAATCTTTTTATGTTGTTTTATGGCAAGTATCTTCTTTATTGTGGATCAATTCTCTTAATACCCACTTGGGTGGAACTTTTCTTTTCTATTGAAAGCTTCTATTTATTTTGATGTCCTTTACAGTATTTATTACTCAATTTACTTTCTGGTATG
Organism: Alisma plantago-aquatica; assembly: GCA_963693085.1. Lineage (NCBI taxonomy): Eukaryota > Viridiplantae > Streptophyta > Magnoliopsida > Alismatales > Alismataceae > Alisma > Alisma plantago-aquatica. The sequence goes on from OY856413.1 coordinate 723,636,508, forward strand.
CACATACCAACCTTTGCTGATGTTTCCTATTGTTTCTCTTCTTGTCGGGGTACGCTTCCAACCCTAGGTGAAGGACATGGAGGACATGGCATAAAGTTATGGACTTAGCTTAAGAAGTTTAAAGTTTGGAGACAAAGTTGATATGGTTTAGACTTCCCTCTATCTTGGATCCTTATGTTGTATCATACATGTAAACCCCTCGTGGGAGATTATGATGTTTAGTTGTAATCTTATGAGAAATTGAATATAGTTAATGTTTTTATTCTGCTGCTACACTTTGGTTGTTTTGAATACCTTTAATAAGATTTGAAAATTTTACACCCACTCCATCATACCATTTTGGGTGTGTTTGGACTGGAGGTTTTATTCTTCAAATTTTTAGTAGGGAGTGGTTCCCATCTGGGACCCCACTCCTTAAAGCATGGTATTAGAGACCATGGTAGTTAGAATCTGACTATTTCAATTTTGTCTCCCTCATTAGAACCCTTTCCTTACATAATTCCCCTTTAGGTGACATTCTAGCCTTAGATTTGTTCTATGTTAATAAGGTGATGAGGTTATAGGAGATATTACCCTATCATATAGATTGATTATGATTTGTATCTCTTGATGCTATGAGGTTTGATTTGAGGATAAGATTAGGTTAAGAATATGAAAAAGTGGTATGACAAAATATTCTTGTTATGGAAATATCGTGACTTGGTTTTCACATTGAATTTTGGCCAACTTCTTGGTTTTACTTCACAATGTTTCTCATCTTCAAAAAAATTATTTTCATTATACTACTATGTGTACATTTTTTTATATTTTATCGAAGTTTTCTTGAACTAAGTCACGATAAAGATTTTGAGAAGTTTTGGTAGTGAAACCTTAAACCTAGTGCTAACCCTAAATTGGCTTTATGATGTGACTAGGAATATGTGGAATGATATTAAGGTGCAGTTGACCTACCTTTCTACCCTATGACATTTTAGTTGTTTGTTAGGGTTGATAGGTTAGAGACACAAGGACCTAAAGCTCAACTCTAGATGATTCTGACTTGTTAGTTGGATACATGAATAATAAATCTCTAAAACATTCACAAATAAAGTTATGTGGGTAACCCTAAATGTTGTTTAGTTTGACTTGTTAGGATAAACTTTTTAAGGGGTGGAGAGTAGTTGGTTGTTTATGTTTGGATCAATGGATTTCGAGGATGAAATCCTTCTTAAAGGGTAGAGTGCTGTAACATACCGAATGTCGAACTGTACCTTAGAAGTTTGACCTTTTAGTCTTAGCCAAATAAGGTTGAGGATAATTCTAGATGAGGTTTAGTATAACCTTAATAAGTTAATGTATGTATAAATCACCCTAATATAACCTAATGTTCTCACATTAGTCTTTGGCCAATTATGGACACATAAAATATGTCACATGAAGTAATATAAAATTCATACTAATAATCCCACATAATTCCTTTGGTGATAATATGAGAAGATGAAGCATAATTGGATGAATAATGGTAATAATAACAATAATAATGAGCCACAAATAATAAATGTGACACAACTCACTAAAAGAAATCTCAAAAGTGGAATCTAAGTTAGTAATCATGTTTCCTAGGTTCCAATTGCATTGGGAGTCAAGTTTCACATTATTCACATAATAATTATTTTAATTCATTTAGTAAAGAAAAGATCTTAGTTTTCCCCAAAATATCAATTAAAATAATAAATGACTCCAAATGAGGAAAATAATTTTGGATTCATAATTTACATAATAAATATAACCTTTGGGTGAATTTTTATCCGATTTGGAAGATATTTGCTTAAAAGATGTAATCAAGAGAGAGAAAGTGTATAGAACCTTCAAAATATTAAATAAATGTACAAATAACTCCAATATGTAAAATTGATGGCAAATTCGTGTCCAACACATTAAATATGACTTGTGGGTGAAGTTTCATAAAATTTGGAGTATCCTAAAGTCATTTATGCATGAGGAAAGAGAAAATATGATTTGATTTATTTAACACATCAAAAGTTCTCAAAAGGCAAATCTAATTGCATATTCGGATCCTCATATCAAAAATAGGTTAGGTGCCAAATTTCACTTAATTTGGGATTCGTTTGCACCCTCAAATGAAGATAGAGAAACATTTAATAATTATGTATGCCACTTTATTCGAAATAAAATAGGAATCAAAATAGATGTCACATTTTTGACTGATGCATATGCAGAATCTGGACCCTAGGATCAATCGTGTGGCTCAGAGGTTATCACCTATCTCTAGCGCTCGTGAACAATACCGAACCAGAAACACAAGTTTCAAATTGCAATAACTCACTCGTCTTTTGTTCTTTTTCCACGATTCTTTCTCCTGTGGTTTCTAAATAAAATTCTACATAATTTAAGCCATAGCTTATGTGATTTCATCAAGGATTTAGGAAATGCCAAAAACTTGGCCAACACGTTTACATGGCCACATCCCTTCTCTCGATTTCACACACCCGCAACTATATATAACCCCATATGGGTCTTCGCTTACCTTTAACCAACTCTTCTCTCACACGAATTGCTCTTGTTCTCGTGTGTATTGCCACAAGTAAACAAGTTTTGGACTTGACCTTGCGACGCTCTATGCAAGTGGCACACAACCTCGATTAGCGATCTACTCTTCGGGTGAGTTCCTTACAGCTTGTTCTTTGAATTCGTGCCTTTAGTTTGTTGTTTGATTTCTTGACAAGGATTTCCCCAATTTGGCTGAAGTCCAACCATGCTGCTTCTCACAACCATGGTGGGGTGGAAAGAAGGGGATGATTCCCCTTCGTGATTTTCCCATTTTCCCTACTTTTCTCTTCTTTCTTTTGGTTTCTCGTAGGGTTACGATGGTATTTTGGGCCTAGCTTTCTTTATTTAGATGAGTCAAACTAAGCCTTGGAACCACTATTGAGGCCGCCAGTGATTGGGCCAAGTCGGTTGGGCCCCGCTCTCTTTCTCCTTCTCTCTCACTCAGTTTGCTGACGTGTCTTCTTTTGATTGGTCGGTTTTATAAAATACATACCTTTTAATTCCCTTGTCCAAAAATTAAAGTAAAATATGTTTTGGAATTATAAAAATATGATCTTTCTAATCAAAATACTCACGAGGCTTGATTTTGAGTTTTGTTGAAAGGTGTTTTCTAAAAATGAATTTGATCATAAAAATCACCAAAATACACATACAACTTCATAACTCCAAAATATGCAATATTAATTGTTTTCTTAATCAGAAGAACCTAACTAGATTAGTGGTGATGATTTTAGAGTCTAAATCCGAGTTTTGTGCAAAAAGTCCTAAACTAGAGTTTTCTTTACATTAATGCTTTTGACAAAACCTAATACATGCGAATAATTGTAATTAGGTAAAGTTGGCTTTGGAAACCACTAGGTTGGTGAAGAGGGTTTCTAGGACCTTGGATTAAGGTATGATTGCATCTCACATTATTTCTATATTGAGCAATTTCTAATTCTTCTCTCTAAATGTATGCTGTATCCCCTATTCCTCTATATTGATCAATTCACCTATCTTTTCATTCTCTTGAATTTGGCCCACACAATATGTCTTATCTTTTGATATCATAGTTCTTGTAAACTATCTTATTTATGGTAATCTTGGATATTCTTTTGGCTCTTATCTTATGCCTTGGTGCATGTTGGACTTTTGATGATATGTTTCCACTATAATGTGGATGTTTATTTGTGGATATGTGATATCTTGTTCCCACTTACATGTGGATGTATGTGTTGTCCATTGTATGATATGGAAACATTGTATATTTCTAACCATGCTTTCTACTTACCTCTATATTTTACCTACTATGTGATTCGGTAGCACTAGAGTAGTATAATTGCATTGGTTTTTGTTCATTGTGAATGATGGCAACATTGTGATATTTTTGGGATGGAGGATGTATGATTCCCCATACCTAGGCCAGATGTATGATTCTTGGCCCATGTTATATACTTTTGGGTGGTGGATGTATGATTTCCATGCCCCGACAAGATGTATGATTCTTGGCCCATGATTCATCAAGTTCAAGATGTATGATTCTTGGCCCATATTTTATATATTTGGGAGTTTGGCAGCATACCATTCTCTATCAGGTTTCAAGTTTATGAGGCTTGGCCACCATTGTTATTTATATTGTTCTAGGGATATTCTTATCTCACATGCATGTAGGTTGATGATGATATGTGCTTCTTTTTCCACCATGTTAGTGGATGTATATATGGCACAATATTTTTATGTGGTTTTATGGCAAGTATCTTCTTTATTGTGGATCAATTCTCTTGATACCCACTTGGGTGGCACTTTTCTTTTCTATGGGAAGCTTCTATTTATTTTGATTTCCTTTACTCTATTTATTGCTCAATTTACTTTTTAGTATGCACATACCAGCCTTTGCTGATGTTTCCTAGTCTTTCTCTTCTTGCTGGGGTATGCTTCCAACCCTAGGTGAAGGACATGGAGGACATGACATAAAGTTATGGATTTAGCTTAAGGAGTTTAAAGCTGGGAGACAAAGTTGCTATGGTTTAGACTTCCCTCTATCTTGGATCCTTATGTTGTATTATACATGTAAACCCCTTGTGGGAGATTATGATGTTCAGTTGTAACCTTATGAGAAATTGAATATAGTCAATGTTTTTATTCCATTGCTACATTTTAGTTGTTTTGAATACCATTAATAAGATTTAAAATTTTACACCCACTCCATCATACCATTTTGGGCGTGTTTGGACTGGAGGTTTTATTCTTCAAATTTTTAGTAGGGAGTGGTTCCCCTCTGGGACCCCACTCCTTACATAGAGTGCTAGTAAAGGATGATGATATCAAGAACCAATGGAGAAATTACTTCCATAAGCTTTTCAATGGAGATACTATAAATAATGTTAGAGACTCATGTGTGAGGGATACAAGAGATATGATTTACACACAACGAGTTTCACATTTTGAGGTCAAGAATGCCTTGAAAATGAGAAAGGCATGTGGACCAGATAATATTCCCATTGAAATTATGGAAGAGTATGGGGGATGAAGGAGTTATGTGGTTAACATATTTATTTAATAAGATCATGAAGACAAAGAACATTCCGAATGAGTGGAGAAATAGTACTATAGTACCCATCTACAAGACAAAGGCGATGTTTAGAACTCCACAAACTATAGAGGTATCAAGTTGATGAGTCACACAATGAAGCTTTGGGAGAGCATTATTGAGCAGAGGCTAAGATCTATAACACATATATCAAACAACCAATTTGGTTTCATGCCTGGTAGATCAACAACAGATGCTATTTTTCTGACAAGGTGGCTTATGGAGAAGTATATAGAAAGAAAGAGAGATCTTCACATGGTTTTTATTGATTTGGAAAAGGCTTATGATCGAGTGCCTAGAGAATTATTGTGGATGGTTTTGAGGAAAAAGGGTGTTCCAATCCAATACATTAACTTGATTACAAACATGTATGGTAAATCTACTACAAGTGTGAAGACTCCTGGAGGAGAGACACCAACATTTCCCATCACAGTTGGGGTACACCAAGGATCAACACTCAGTCCATACTTGTTCGTTCTTGTTATGGATGAGTTGACATAGAATGTTCAGGATGAGGTTCCTTGGTGTATGTTATTTGCTGGTGATATTGCATTGATTGATGAAACTAAAGATGGTTTGAATGATAAAGTTGAACTTTGGAGAAAGGCACTGGAATCAAATGAATGGATGATTAGTCAGAGCAAAAGTGAGTATATGCATTGCAATTTCAGCCAAACTCATAGTGTAAATGGTGGAGCCAAGTTGGACGGAGTAGATATAACAAAATGTGACAAATTTCAATACTTGGGCTCTATCATTCAAACATATGGGGATGTCCAAAATGACGTTTGTCATAGGATCACTGTAGGATGGTTGAAATGGATGAGTGTAGTGGAGTATTATGTGATCGAAAGATCCCTCTCAGACTAAAAAGAAAGTTTTATAAAACTGCTATATGGCCAACCATGCTCTATGGGAGTGAATGTTGGGTGGTGAAGAAACAAGGACTCAACAAGATGAACGTGGCTGAAATGCATATATTGAGATCGATGTTTAGGAAGACAAGAAAAGATCGCTTGAGAAATGACTATATCAAGAATAAAGTGGGGGTGGCGAGCATTGGGGACAAGTTGCACAGGGGCCAACTAAGATGGTATGGACACATGCAACACAGACCGACTAATGCGCCTATACAAAGCAATAATATTTTGGAAAACACAATTAATATAAGAAAAGGAAGGCCTAAATTAACATGGGAAGATCTTATAAAGAGAGATTTCGAATCTTTACATCTCAACCAGAATATGACCCATGATAGAGATGAATGGAAAAGAAGGATCCATGTAGCCAACCCCAACATAGTTGGGATTGAGGCTTAGTTGATGATGATGGTGAATAAATGATTTTCTTAGAAAACCTCCCTATTACCTCTTAGAAATGTTAACAATAATGAAAAAAGGAAATTGTTTGATAAATAATGTTTTCACCCTTTTGATAGGAAATTCACGTGTCTATAATAATTAGTTTGGATATACAAATTTATTAGAACCTATATACTCTATAAAAAATCAGTATAGAATATATTAACAATTTATGTGGTTGCCACAAATTTGGAATTTTAGATCTAACTTAATATTAATCAAACTGATGCCTTTTATTGGAATAAAATTGTTAGGTATGTTTTCAATGACTCTAAAGTGAGAAGAGAAACATTTTGAGAAAGTAAATTCATAATGGGATGAATAAGTATATACAAGAGGTACATAAATGGAAGGATAGAAATTGAATTTAATATTTATATCCCACATAATTGTGCATTAGATTATTACACATGATTACATAGAGTAAATAATTACACAATGAGATATTTAGAAGTCTCTTTATTGTAAATGTAGTACTCGATATTTTTCTGACCAAGTTATTGAAGAAAACATGGAAATATATTGTAAAACATAGACACAAAAAAATGGAAGGGAAATGGTATTCTTGTATAATTATTCTTTACTATTATGTGTTAGCAAATGCTTAACTTTTCTCCTTTTACAATATATTACATATTTTCCCTAGTAAACAAAAATAGATAAGTTTCTTGCTACCCAACCCAAATAGTTATATATAGACCCCTCCCCATGACCTTCATACACATAGAAATCACTTGATCAATAAGACATGACTCCTAACCTTCTCCCTTATCCTTCTATTCAAGTTCCTTGGAAAATCTGTCAAAGTCTTGTAATCTCATAAACCAATTCATCTGGTGATCTTTTCCTAATCACCGTAATTTCAAACCTTGGACCCTAACTTGGATTGAAGTTTTGGACTTTGAAAAGTTGACAAACATATTTGACGTTTTCTGCATCCCTATTACTCATATTGAGCAGTCACCTATATTTTCTCCCTTTTGGTCTTTTGAGACATAGACCTTACATAGTTCCTCTCTTTTCTAAGATTTTGATTCATGAGTGGTTCTTGTGATCTAATAAACTTGATGGGGGACTCTGATGCATATATTGATGATCTTTTATATGTGGAAATCCTCTTTTGAGTATTTGATATCCTAAAATTCTTGTGGTGGACTTTATGGTCTCTGTTGCACCTTATTTATGGACATGATTGGATATTTGTATATGGGTCCTCTGACCCCACATTATAGTTGTCGGATGCTCTCATCCTATTATTTCATATGAAATATACTTATTCTTTCCTATACATTTTGTGCATAGAAAAATAGACTAATTTTATTTACTATTGTAATACATTTGTACTTCCAAATTATTTAGACGTGCAGTGCGCAGACTCCACTCGACAGATAAGAAGGGCATACATATTCTGCTCAGGGTGTGTGTTTTCCACCCAAATATTTAGGCTTAAGATTTTATGGGTCCCAACCCTACATAAATTAAATTAGTCTATTTGTTTTACATGCTCTAGTTATGATTTGTTAATGTTGCATATGTCAAGAATTCTTTCTGTTAATTATATCTTTTTTTAATAAATGACTCATGTATTGACTTGCTTATCATCATTTTGAAATTCATATTCTTTTTGATATATACTTGGATAGTACCTTCCCTCTTCTATGGGAAGCTTGTTATATTTGATGTCCTTTTTATTTTACATTGCTCAATCTATATTTTATTGCACATACTAAATTTTATGCTGACAAATCCATTTGGTCTTCTCTTGTGGGGTATGCTTCCAACCCCAGGTGTAGAACATGGTGGACATGACAAGCATACATAGACCTAGCTTATGGAGCTGACTCTTAGGGAGACAAACTTGATATAGTTTAGATATCCCTCTACTTAGATCTTGATGTTGTTGCTTTCATGTAAACCCTAAGTGGGAGAATATTATGTAACCTTGATAAGTTGAATATAGTCAAGAAAGATTATTCTGCTACTATAATTTGGTTATTACATATATTATCATTTGAGAAATGAAAAAAGTTACACTTATTCTAGCGTACCTTTTTAGTGTGTTTGGGATATGTGGATTTTTTCCTCAAATCCAGTAGTCTCAGGTCCCACTCCTTACAAGATGGTAACAGATCCATGGTAGTTAGATTCTGACTATTTCAATTTATCTACCAAATTAGAAGCCTTACATTACATAGTTACCCTATAAGTGAGATGTTAACCCCAGAATTGTCCTAATATTTTCATGAGATGATGAAAGGTCAATCTAGAATCACATGTGGTACACAAATATCATGAATAGTAAGCCCTTTTGAGATGAAACTCTAGTTTCTCATAGATAATGATGTAGGTAGGTATGTGTAACATACGAAAATCCAGGGTCTTTCCTACAATTTACCCAATTTTGAGCTTTTCTTTGCCTTATAGTCTATTTGGACCTTTTTCATAAATTTCCCATCCTTTTGGATCATTTTTGGACTCTATATGCAATTTGAGCATTAATGATGGTGAAATTCCATTTTTATCCCCATTTATGGTAATAAAGGGGTGTTTGCACAAATAACCCACTTAAGGAAATAATTAAGGACTAATAATGCAAAATGGAGTTTATGAGGGATAATAAGTGGATAATGTTAATTTGGAGCTCTTACATCTTTTTGGATAAGATATGAGCAAAAATATGTAATAGAATTAATTATGAGTGTAATTAACCTAATTTCTTTCTCTCTCCTAAAAATGATAATAATATATCAAAATAGAATATAATGGTGATATTTTGCTCTTAAAGTTAATTATGGTCGGATATCTCGAATTTCACTCATATAATCCATTAAAAGAAGACTTTTCATATAACTCATTCATTCTAATATATTAATATACACTTTAATGAGAAATATATTTATTAAGGGCCAAATAATGAGTAAAACAAGAAAGTAATTACATAGAATTGTTCTACACATTAATGTGAGCTAATGGTTCAAATTTGGTGGCTTTTGGAGTTGATTTGACCCCTCAAAACTATTTTATACGCTTTTAATATGGTGTAATTAAAGTCTTTGGTTCATTTCATTTAAATGACTTTGTAACGCCAAAGTCTGCGCATTTTAGCTGTCACACGCCTGCTCCACGATAGACACACATCTAGTGGCCATAAATTTTGCACGTTGCAATCCAATGACAACCGACCCTCCTTCAACCTCCAGCTATCCACGAGTTCTGAGCATTAAATGCCTCTCAAGATCCCTCGACCCGTTCTCTCTCTATGCTTAACCTTTTTGCCCGATTTTAGTTCTGTTGGCTTTGTCTCATTGTGCCAGTTCATTTGACCCTTTGCTCACCCATTCTTTTGGCCTGGTCATGAAACGCCCAAACATGCTCTTCTCCTCCTCTTCGCGAGTACACACAGAGGGAGCGTCGACTCCTCTAGTGCCTATTTAAGGCCACCCACAGAATCCTCAGCCCTCATACTATCTTCCTCCCCTTCCAATTGGTTCCGTTTTGCCCCGCAACACCCCAGCCTGATCACTTTCCTTCTTCGGTGACGACGGCTGAGAACTCTCGTCTCCGATCACCCCACTTCAATTCCCACCTCAGTGAGTATCCTCAACACCCTTCCTACCCTTTTCCTTCCTTGTTTGGCCCTGGTGTGCCTCGCGTCTCGGAACCCTGCAATCGCGCCGCCATGCCTCACCGGCGCCTGGCGTTTCTCCACCTTGGTTCTTCTCTGACTTCGGAAAGACGCACCTTTGTATCTCCCCGACTCCGTGATAGCATTACCGACATTGGCTCCTTCTCCCACCACATTTTAGTATCTTTCTTCCCCAAAACCTCCTCCTCTGTTCTTTGGGTTCTCCATTGGTTCAGGTGGCTTCTACATCAATCTTCTCCTCATTTTTGCTCCTTCGCCTCCACCGAAGACCAGTGAAGGTGTTTGTGTCATTTCTGGGAGTGGATCACCCCAAGATCTCGAGTTTTGGTCCCTGCCTCTGGCCCCTGTGCTGCTCCCTCGCCATTGCTGTGAGTGGAAGAAGCTGGGTTAGGTTTTGACCATTATGCCCTCACATGTCCTGTTTGTCTCGTTTTCTCGCATGGGCCTTTCAGTAATTCCAGTTCCTCTTTTATTTCTCACCAACAAAGACTATACTTGCAAATGACTAGAGTGCCCATGCGATTGTAATAGATCTATTTAGCCCACAAGGGTATTTTGGTAATTTCTCCCTCTGCTCAATCGCCCTTGGCGCAAGCCTTTTTAGCCTACATGATTTTTCTTGCAATCTGATTGGTCCAGTTTCTTTAATTCATATTAAATCGATCCCTTGTCAGAAAAATGCGAATAAATAGTCATTGGAAAGGATTTTTCGAGTAGAATCTGAATTTCTAGTTTTTGAGTCCTGTTTCCAAATGAATTTTCGAAGTTATCTTAAATATCTTTTTAATCACCTTAAATGATCTAAAATGTGTATTTAATTCATGTTAATTCCAAATTGGGAAATAAAAGATGTTTTCTTAATCAGGAGAATGTGATTAATTGATTGGACTAGGTTTTGAACCTTAAATAGTGGTTTTGAAAACAAGTTCCCAAAATAGGGTTTTCCTATTCTTTATGCCTTAATATATATTAATTCAGGTGAAATATTTATACCTAGGGAAAATGGAATTGGATAACAAGCTTTTGGTGAGAAATGATGATTAAGAATCTATAATAAGGTATGTGGACCCTATTTGTATGTGATAATTATTTGTGTATGTGATTCCTATTATATATGTGGAATGTATGATTGTGAAATCTATGTGCAAACAATCCTAATCCTTCAGTTGGGCCTTATCCAACCCTACAAACATTTTGTGCTAGCCTTGTTATCCTTCTAAATGCCTTTATTGGCTCTTTACTTATTTAATGCCTCTATTGCCATTGTGGCTCATCTAGTTGAATTATGTGAATCTTGCTACCACTTATGTTGGGTCGTTTACTTGGAAATATTGTACATTGATGTTGCCTATGTTGGCCCCTTCATTGAATTACTTGAAATGCCAATGTTGGCTTGCTTAATTGGAATGCTTGTTGGAAATTATTCCCATTTGCTATGATACAAGTTCATTTATATTTCTCAATGCTGCCAAGTGACTTATTTATGCATGATGTATTTATTGGCCAAATGACAATGTAGTGTACATGAGTACAAACCACCCATAGGGCACTGGGGTTTTAGTCCCCCTGCCACTTTATACAGGGCACTGAGGTTTTAGTCCTCCTGCCAGACACTGGGGTTTTAGCCCCCCTACCATTTTATTTGGTGAGGTCCGGTAGGTGCCTCACCCTACATTGAGATGAGTTTGTGTCATAATATATTCATGCAATGTGTTTATGGCTGATGTGGATCCATGGCAGTCTTCAAATTCTTATTTGTTCATTTGCCTCATACTCTTGAAATCATTTATTATAGTGGATCATTTATTATTCAATGTTTTAGCTTTATAATTGTCCTTTTCCTTTATTGACACATACATTTATATCTATCTCTTCCTGGGTGATTGCAACCACCCGGATTAGGGTCAGAGTGCACATGGAAGCTTGGTGAATCTGCCTAAGGCTAAGGAGATCTTACACATCTAGATAGCTTGGACTAGTTGCATAAACTTTTGTTATGTTGTTTGTGGAGACAAGTTGTATTAGTTTAAGTCTTCCTCTACCTAGATCCTATGCTTGTATAAAGTTGTACTCCCATTTGGGAAATTTTTATAATGTACTCTTTATACATTTTGAATAAAGTCAAGTTTTAACTTCCGCTGCCACACATTTGATGTATTTTTTTTATCATGTTTAATAGTAGAGACTATGTCTTTACAACATGTTATTAGAGGATCAAGGTAGTCGGATTCTTGACTAATTCAAATTATTTCCTAGATAGAACCCTTACCATATATAGTTTCCTTTGTAAGTTTTTCACCTTAGGGTTGACCTATGATGAAAGTTTGATTTAGGATCATAATAATTTCATATTAGAAATACAATTTGTCAACTTTGGGTGAATTGTCTATTGAGAAGCTACTAGAGAAATATGGTGAAGTGACGGTGTCTAGAAAGGGTCAGAGCTTGGGGGCTGGCAAAATTTTCCTCCGTCCCACTAGCTTGGTAACGGGGACTCCTGAGCTCATATGACCTGGCCTGGCCTGATCTGATACAGACAGCTTGAAATTGTCTATCTTTGGACATGTTGCCTAATTGTTGAATACCTTAGGAAAACCATAAGTGATGATTTGATCTCTTACACAAAAATCATCCTTAAATACCTTATACTCCTATGTTTAGGGTTTAGTGTACCCTATGTTACACCCTGAAGCTTGGTTAGTAAATCCTTTTAGTGTTGAATTTTATGTACCCTTTTACCCTTATCTTAGTTTGACTTAGTTGACCATTTTAAGGGGTGGAGTGAGGGTAATGGTGTTAGTACCCTATTTGGTTTTGCAAATCTGATTTCGAGGATGAAATCCCTTTTTAGGGGGATGGAATCCCAATTAAAAGCAAAATCGAATACCTTTAGAGTTAGAAACCCTATCTATGTGGACATATGTACATAATAACTTATGTGAACATGAATTTACCAAGAACATTATACTTGTAATTCAACTTGTTTGTTTATACACACGTGAATATGTAGTAAGTCATATAGAGATAGTTCATATGCTTGAAACTTCACATATTGTTGATGCACATAATAATGAGTTACTCATTACTAATTGTGAATATACATAACGTTGACTATTCCACCCTAATGGTAAAATGTGTATGGATAATGCACCCTAAGGATGCTTTAACATGTAATGATCATGCTGACCTAAACCATAATATGTCATCATCTAGCTTTGACAACATACACACATAGACACACACACAGATATATATATATATATATATATATATATATATATATATATATATATATATATATATATATATATATATATATATATATATATATATATATATATATATACCCTTAATGCCTTTCAAGATACATCAGTGACATTAGGTGTCATCATCACATAATATACCTTGATGCATATAAATGGATTATTGTCACAAAGTTATCAATATATGTAAGGTATATCACCTTGTTCTCTAATGAACACCTCATCATAACTTGATATATGAATTAATTTATTAATATTTAATGTGTTACATCCTATTAACTAAAATGCATAAAATGACTCAAACGTGATAATGAATAATTGGATTCACATAAATATTCATAAGTGCCTAATGTGATGTAAAATATGTATAATTTATAATATGAAGTGTAATGGACGAAAATGATTAATGATGTCATTAATATGAGTATGAAAGATAATGTGACAATGTGCGATATAGAGATAAATAATTTATGTGACATTATTTGGAATTATTATAGGCTTAATAACTTGTTGGATACTATTAACTTTTCTACAAAATAATTTGTGATAATTCTACATGATAGTTTTAAGAGGATAATGGAAAATGAATTCATGTTATTAAGGCTTTTGACCTAATACATTAATTAATGTTGAAATGGCTTAGTAAACCATAATTGTGCTTAACACCCTTGATGAGGGAAATACACATGATATAATGTTGAGATGTAATTGTTTTGAATAAAATGTGGCACAAGTGATGGAATAATAAATATGCTGCCTCTTCATGATGGAGATTATGCTAATAAGATAAAAACGTTGATTATGTTGTGTTGGATAAAAGTTTATAGGTTTTGTGGAAACCTTAGTAACACCTGGCTTATGTGTAGAGATTTTAGTACCCATCTAGTTGTTTAAGGTTGGGATGTTGCACACTCACCCTCCCTTCCCTCTTGTTGTGATTTTGGGGACAAAATCATCTTTAAGGGGTGGCGTACTGTAACATACTGAAATCTAGGGTCGTTTGTGCAATTTACCCACTTTTGAGCTTTTCTTTGCCTTCTAGTCCATTTGGACCTTTTTCATAAATTTCCCATCCTTTTGGATCATTTTTGGACTCTATATGCAATTTGAGCATTAATGATGGTGAAATTCCATTTTTACCCCCATTTATGGTAATAAAGGGATGTTTTCACAAATAACCCACTTAAGGAAATAATTAAGGACTAATAATCCAAAATGGAGTTTATGAGGGATAATAAGTGGATAATGTTAATTTGGAGCTCTTACATCTTTTTGGATAAGATATGAGCAAAAATGTGTAATAGAATTAATTATGAGTGTAATTAACCTAATTTCTTTCTCTCTCCTAAAAAATGATAATAATATATCAAAATAGAATATAATGGTGATATTTTGATCTTAAAGTTAATTATGGTTGGATATCTCGAATTTTACTCATATAATCCATTAAAAGAAGACTTTTCATATAACTCATTCATTCTAATATATTAATATACACTTTAATGAGCAATATATTTATTAAGGGCCAAATAATGAGTAAAACGAGAAAGTAATTGCATAACATTGTTCTAGACTTTAATGTGAGCTAATGGTTCAAATTTGGTGGCTTTTGGAGTTGATTTGACCCCTCAAAACTATTTTATACGCTTTTAATATGGTGTAATTAAAGTCTTTGGTTCATTTCATTTAAATGACTCTGTAACGCCAAAGTCTGTGCATTTTAGCTGTCACACGCCTGCTCCATGATGGACACACATCCAATGGCCATAAATTTTGCACGTTGAAATCCGACGGAAACTGACCCTCCTTCAACCTCCAGCTATCCACGAGTTCTGAGCAGTAAACACCTCTCAAGATCCCTCGACCCATTCTCTCTCTATGCTTAACCTTTTTGCCCGATTTTAGTTCTGTTGGCTTTGTCTCATCGTGCCGGTTCATTTGACCCTTTTCTCACCTGTTCTCTTGGCCTGGTCACGAAACACCCAAACATGCTCTTCTCCTCCTCTTCGCCAGTACACACAGAGGGAGCGTCGGCTCCTCTAGTGCCTATTTAAGGCCACCCACAGAATCCTCAGCCCTCGTACTATCTTCCTCCACTTCCAATTCGTTCCATTTTGCCCCGCAACACCCCAACCTGCTCACTTTCCTTCTCCGATGACGGCGACTGAGAACTCTCATCTCCAATCACCCCACTTCAATTCCCGCCTTGGTGAGTATCCTCGACACCCTTCCTACCCTTTTCCTTCCTTGTTTGGCCCTGGTGTGCCTCGAGTCTCCGAACCCTACAATCACATCGCCATGCCTCGCCGACGCCTGGTGTTTCTCCACCTTGGTGCTTCTCCGAATGCGAAAAGATGTGCCTTCGTATCTCTCCGACTCTGTGATAGCATTACCGACATTGTCTCCTTCTCCCATCGTGTTTTCGTTGCTTTCTTCCCCAAAACTTCCTCCTCTGTTCTTTGGGTTCTCCATTGGTTCAGGTGGCTTCTACATCAATCTTCTCCTCATTTTTGCTCCTTCGCCTCCACCAAAGATCAGTGAAGGTGTTTGTGTCATTTCTGGGAGTTCATCACCCCAAGAGCTTGGGTTTTGGTCCCTGCCTTTGGCCCCTGTGCTGCTCCCTCACCATTGCTGTGAGTGGAAGAAGCTGGGTCAGGTTTTGACCATTATGCCCTCGCGTGTCCTGTTTGTCTCGTTTTCTCGCATGGGCCTTTCAGTAATTTCAGTTCCTCTTTTATTTCTCACCAACGAAGACTATACTTGCAAATGACTAGAGTGCCCCTGCGATTGTAATAGATCTATTTATCCCACAAGGGTATTTTGGTAATTTCACCCTCTGCTCAATCGCCCTTGGCGCAAGCCTTTTTAGCCTACATGGATTTTTCTTGCAATCTGATTGGTTCAGTTTCTTTAATTCATATTAAATCGATCCCTTGTCAGAAAAATGCGAATAAATAGTCGTTGGAAAGGATTTTTTGAGTAGAATCTAAATTTCTAGTTTTTGAGTCCTATTTCCAAATGCATTTTCGAAGTTATCTTAAATATCTTTTTAATCACCTTAAATGATCTAAAATGTGTATTTAATTCATGTTAATTCCAAATTGGGAAATAAAAGATGTTTTCTTAATCAAGAGAATGTGATTAATTGATTGGACTAGGTTTTGAACCTTAAATCGTGGTTTTGAAAATAAGTTCCCAAATTAGGGTTTTCCTATGCTTTATGCCTTAATATATATTAATTCAGGCAAAATATTTATACCTAGGGAAAATGGAATTGGATAACAAGCTTTTGGTGAGAAATGATGATTAAGAATCTAAAATAAGGTATGTGGACCCTATTTGTATGTGATAATTATTTGTGTATGTGATTCCTATTATATATGTGGAATGTATGATTGTGAAATCTATGTGCAAACAATCCTAATCCTTCAGTTGGGCCTTATCCAACCCTACAAACATTTTGTGCTAGCCTTGTTATCCTTCTAAATGCCTTTATTGGCTCTTTACTTATTTAATGCCTCTATTGCCATTGTGGCTCATCTAGTTGAATTATGTGAATCTTGATACCACTTATGTTGGGTCATTTACTTGGAAATATTGCACATTGATGTTGCCTATGTTGGCCCCTTTATTGAATTACTTGAAATGCCAATGTTGGCTTGCTTAATTGGAATGCTTGTTGGAAATTATTCCCATTTGCTATGATACAACTCTATTTATATTTCTCAATGTTCCCAAGTGACTTATTTATGCATGATGTATTTATTGGCCAAATGACAATGTAGTGTACATGAGTACAAACCACCCATAGGGCACTGGTGTTTTAGTCCCCCTGCCACTTTATACATGGCACTGAGGTTTTAGTCCTCCTGCCAGGCACTGGGGTTTTAGTCCCCCTGCCATTTTATATGGTGAGGTCTGGTAGGTGCCTCACCCTACATTGAGATGATTTTGTGTCATAATATATTCATGCAATGTGTTTATGGTTGATGTGGATCCATGACAGTCTTAAAATTCTTATTTTTTCATTTGCCTCTTACTCTTGAAATCACTTAGTATAGTGGATCATTTATTATTCAATGTTTTAGCTTTATAATTGTCCTTTGCCTTTATTGACACATACATTTTATCTATCTCTTGCTGGGTGATCCCAACCACCCAGATTAGGGTCAGAGTGCGCATGGAAGCTTGGTGAACCTGCCTAAGGCTAAGGAGATCTTGCACATCTAGATAGCTTGGACTAGTTGCATAAACTTTTGTTATGTTGTTTGTGGAGACAAGTTGTATTAGTTTAAGTCTTCCTCTACCTAGATCCTATGCTTGTATAAAGTTGTACTCCCATTTGGGAAATTTTTATAATGTACTCTTTATACATTTTGAATAAAGTCAAGTTTTAACTTCCGTTGCCACACATTTGATGTATTTGTTTATCATGTTTAATAGTAGAGACTATGTCTTTACAGTATGATAAGTATCTTTGAATATATAGAGGCTTGACATGAGGATGTTAGTTTATCATGATAAGGAGATCCTAATGTGGAAAAACTGTGAGTTGGTTTCTTACATTTCTTTTGAGTTCATTTTTTTATGTTGTATGATTTTTTGAAGAAAAAGATATCTTCAATTATACTACTATATGTATAAAAAATTGCTCTAATTTTTATTGAGCTTTTTAGGACCAAGTCACAGTGAGGAGATGAATGAAGTATTGGTTGTGAAACCCAAGAGTTTTATTGGAATAGATATACTAAACCCTAGTTCTACTATTTGGAGTGATGACTAGGAAGATATGTCTTGTGATGAAGGTTTAGCTGACCTACCCTTTGTACCCCATGTCTTTTTGGATGTTGATGTGGACCTTAGGGTTGTTGGATTAGTAACATAAGGACCTGAAACTCAACCCTAGGTGGATAATATCTGTTAGTTGAATGCATGCTCTATGAACAACATAAACCCCTAAAATATTCACAACTAAAAGATACATAAGTAACCTTAGTACCTTGATGTTGCTTAGCTTTACTTATTAGGTTAAACCTTTTAAGGGGTGGTGGGAAGTTGGTTGGTAGTATAAGGATATCTTGATTTTGGGGACAAATTCCTATTTAAGGGGTGGAGTGTTGTACATATCAAAACCTAGCCTTTAGACTCTAGAAACCTTAATTTCCTGGTTAGGAAGATTGTATGTGTGGTTCCTTAGTTTTGACCAAACAAGGATAAAGTTATACCTTAATGTACATTGTTAATACGACATCAATAACTCAATGGTAACCCATAACATATATAGGCCTGAAGTAAATATCACATATTAACTGGCATATTAACATAATAAACATGTATATGTGCTAACATGTGGGTAAGTTCATGAAATATGTCACATATGCTTCCTTTTCTAATTAATATTCATATAATGGCTAAATAAAAGGTACAATGTACTTAAACATGTATTAGAATAACAATTGGAATTTTCATGTGCAATCATCTAAGTAAAAGAGGATTTAATGGACTAAATATGTTTAACAAGTAAAATATGAAATTTCATGCATAATAAACAAAGGTAACTCTTTTGGTAGTAATGTGAAGATAATAGGACTCTAAATAATAAATAATGATGGTAATGATGTATTGTTATATTAATATAATGGTGATGAGCCCAAAACTCTAATTGTACTAAAAATCATAAAATTAATCTTAAAAACCCAAATGTAATGGTAAAAAAAGCATTCCTTGGGTCCCAATTACCTTGGTGCCAAGTTTCACCTTATTTGAACGATCATAACTATCCTAATTTCATTAAGAAAATAATTTGTAAGATTAGGCCAACAATACTAAATTAATTATTGATATAAAACATCTAATATGTTAAATAAATAGTATAAACAACTTGTATGGCTTGTACCTATATAATTTAGGTGAAGTTGTAATAAATAAAATTGTGGTAAACATAAAGGGAAACAATGTTGTACAAGCATGATAAATCTATGAAAAATTTATCATGGTCAAATATCTTAAAATGGAACATGAGTTATAGAAATATAAACCAAAGTAATTTCTACAATGTGAAATACACAAGATATTTACTAAATTAGAACAAACTTTAAAGAATTAATTCTCTATACTTAATGTGTCAAATCAATCAATAAATAAAAATAATCACACTAACTTATCACCAAGGAAACAAATATTTTAACTTGATTATATATTTATTTGGAAACAAATGAACATTCCCAAATTTATAGGATCAATTACTTAAACCAAATATTAAATAATAACAATGTTGACTAAATAATTTCCTTATAAAACCTCCATGTCACCTCCTAAAATAGTTAACAAAAAACAAAAAAGGAAAATTATTCAGTAGATAATGCTTTCACCCTTTTCATATTGAATTCATGTGTGTATTATGATTAGTTTGGATATATAAATTTATTAGCACCAATCTACTCTATAAATAATTAATGTATAATATATTAGCTTTATATATGGTAGCCACAAATTTGGAATTTTGGTCTAACTTAATATTATTAAATAGATGCCTTTTATTGTAATAAAAGTATTATACATGTTTTCAATGACTCTAAAGTGAGAAGATAAACATTTTTAGAAAGTTAATTCGTAATGGGATGAATAGGTATATATGAGTGATTCATAAATGGAAGGATAGAAAAGGAATTAAAACTATATATCCTATACAATTGTACGTTAAATTATTATACACATTTACATTGAGTAAATAATTATACAATGAGACATTAGAAGCCTCATTATTGTAAATGTAGTAGTCAATACTTCTGTGACAAAGTCATTGAAGAAGAAAAGAGAAATATATTATAAAATATAGACACAAAGAAATGGAAGGGAAATGGTGTTTTTTTATATTTATTATTTCCGTTTGTGTTAGAAAATTCTTTACGTTTCTCCTTTTACAATATAAATTATATATTTTCCCTAGTAAACAAAAATAGATAAGTTTCTTGCTACCCAAGCTAAATAGCTATATATATACCTCTCCCCATGACCTTCACACATAGAAAGTACTTGACCAGTAGGGTATGACTCCTAACCTTCTCTCTTATCCTCCTATTCAAGTTCCTTGGAAAATCTGTCAAAGTCTTGTAATCTCATAAACTAATTATACTGTGATCTTTTCTCAACCACACATATTTTAAAACTTGGACCCTAACTTGAATCCAAGGTTTGGACTTTGACAAGTTGAAAAACATCTTTGAGGTATGTTGCATTCCTATTACTCATATTGAGCAATGCTTTATATTTTCTCCCTTTTGGTCTTCTGATACATATACAGTACCCAATTTCTCTCTTTTCTGATAATTTGATTCATGAGTGGTTCTTGTGATATACTCAACTTGATGGATATTCTTCTTGGACTCTGATGTATATCTTGATGATCTTGTACATGTGAAAATCCTATTTTGAGTATTTGATATCCTAACCTTCTTGTGGTGGATTCTATGATCTATGTTCCACCTTATTTGTGCATATGATTGGATATTTGTTTATGGATCTCTAACTCACATTATAATTATTGGTTGTTATCATCCTGTTATTTCATATGAATGAAACTTATTCTTGCCTTTGTATTTTGTGTGTGTACAAATTGACTAAGTTTATATATTGTATTAATATATATTTACTTCCATAATGTTTGGACGTGTTTATTCTATCCCGAGTGCACGTATTCCACCCACACATATAAAAAAGGATATGTGTATTCCACCCAAGATGTGCATTTTCCACCCAAATACTTAATTTGATATTTTATAGGTCTCAGTCCTATATAAATGCAATTTGTATAAATTTTTTACATGCATTGATTATGATTTATTAATGTTGTTCTATGGTAGATTTTTTGTGTGTTAATCGTATCCTTTTAATAAATGCCTCATCTATTGACTTGCTTATCATCATTTTGAAATTCATATTCTTTTTGGTATCCACTTGGATAGTAGTTTTCCTCTTCTATGGGAAGCCTTGTTATATTTGATGACTTTTTTCTCTTACATTATCTCAATCTAATATTTTATTGCACGTATCATATTTTATACTGACAACATCCATTTTGTCTTCTATTTTGGAGTATGCTTTCAACCCTAGTGTAGGACATGGTGGACATGATAAGCAAACCTGGACCTAGCTTATGGAGCTGATTCTTGGGGAGATAAACTTGAGATAGTTTAGATGTCCCTATACTTAGATTTTGATGTTGTTGCTTTCATGTAAACCCCAAGTGGGTGAATATTATGTGACCTTGATAAATTGAATATAATCAAAAAATATTATTTCATTGCTATACTTTAGTTATTTTGCATACCATCATTTGGGAAATGATAAAAATTACACCTATTCCAGCATATCTTTTCAGTGTGTTTGCAATATATGGATTTATTCTTAAAATATAATAGGGAATGGATCCCTCTCAGGTGCCACCCTTACAAGAGAAAGGGCCTTCTACTTATTGAATTGATCAGGCCATTCACGATGCTAAAAAAGAAAGGCATGACATAAATGTGCACAACCACTAATTGGGTTCAGATGATTATGCTAAACGCTGCCAATTGAGAGAGGAAGAGAAAGGGCCTTCTAATTCTTCTCCTTCTACTATTGAGTCCTCTAGTTCTCCTAGACATTTGCCTCATTATTTGGAGTGGATATATGCAAGGAAAAAAATCAAAGACCCAGGAGGTGGCTGCAAAAATGAGAAATTTCTTGGTCTCACAATGCATGTCCATGTTATTTTTTGCCTAGATTGTTAAGTTTTACTGATTATTCAGTTTTGATGATGAATAGTTGGAGATAGGTGAGAAAATAAAGGAGGGAAAGTTCACCCCTCAGGGCACACACAATGAATTAATGGTTTCTCTAGGGGCAGAAGAGCATCCTAGACATATTAGGGCTGCTCGAGCTAGGTTCATGATAAAATCTTATTTGGCTCATCCCAACAAAAGTGCAAATCTACCAAGAAAAGGGTAATGGACCAAGAGGATGTGAAAAGATTGATAGTTGCAACATTGGAACAGTTTAAGCTTCTCAAGTGACACAAGCTCCTACAATACTCACATATCCTATACAAGATCACACGCCTGAGGAGGGTATTGGGAGTACTCCTTGGGGCCCGTGTGGAACAGTCGGGGTAGGATTCAATTTAAGTGAATTTATATGTTGTGTTTACATGTTTTGATAAAGTAATCCCTGAAGTCAATATATATATGTGTGTGTGTCAATTTAATTGTTGAGTTTAATAAAGTTGTAGGTGACAAAAGAATTGTCTTCCCATTGATGCTCCATCATACAACATCACGATAGATGGCAAGATTTTTCCACACTCTGATTTGGTTCATGGTGTTCCCATCCCTATTGATCATGTTCATGTGTCCTTCATACATGTCCTTCTGGCATGGAAAGAAACACCACTTCCATACGAGTACCCAGATGAAACCACAGTCGGAGAGGCAGAAGGCGACTATAATGGGTGGTCCAAATGCCTCGTTGTATTTCTTGAGTTATGAAATTTATATATTGAAATTATATATAATTGGAAGCTAATATGAGAATACACGCATGCATCCCATAATAGCTAAGAATCCCCCTATGGTTCTAAAGCCTCTACCCCCACATTGTATTCCATATGAGTTGTTTGACTCGTTAGTCTCTAACTGTAAGGTGTTGACACTATGGTTAGGCAAGACATATCTATAAGATATCATGGTGATCAACTATCAGGAAGAGGTCGTAGGTACAGATCACAACACTCCTATAGTGTTGGCAGATGCTTTTGAGCTATTTTGTTATTAATGGATGAACACATCAATGATAGAACTTTGGATACAGTGAGTAAGTACCTCGTTATATGTAAAAAATATATTTTATATAAGTGTTTTCTATATATTAACTGATTATTGCACATATATATTCAGTCATTTATATTACACAATGCGGAGTTCATACTATCAGATGTGGCATTTATAATGCCATCAATGATTAGCGCTATAGCTAGATATCTGAGTGGCATCACTAATTATGTGACTACTACGATGAAGGTTTTTGGTGCTTCTTCTAAGACTGTGATCATAGTTCTCTTCAATGTTGCATAAGTTTTAGGATTATTGTTTATATTTCTAAGTTATGAATATACAATTTTTGTGGAATTTAATTTTTAATTTATTTGCTTTCTATTCACTCAGAAATAAGCATTGACAATTGTTAGTGATTGTTCTCGGTATCTTTGCTATGTATTTCCTTGATCCTTCAGGTACAAAACTAACACCAAGTGAGATACACCCCCTAGAATTTCCAATTTACATGTAACTACATTTTTCTATGATCAACATATTTGTTAATGTTTGCATCATATGATAGTTTAATAATGCAACACATTTGTTAATTTAACTTATAGGGGTACGACAACATTCATAGTGACAGAGGAATAGTAGATAGAAAAAACAAATCATTAGATTGGAGGAATATTAAGTTATGTAGTATTCCTGGGATCTTTGCTATGTATTTTCCAGGATCTTTACTATGAATTTCATAATTTTGTCAATATATAGTAATGACATTATTGTACATTGTGTTGGAGACTAACTTAGATTGTATCGTGATAATTTTCACATGATCAACTTTTAATAACCATGTCACTCCACTAGAAATTATCATGGATGAATATGCAATTGATATTATAGGATACAAAGGTTTGAGGGCTTTGAATTCTTACATGTTGCTCTAATAATAAATATATTGAATGACATATAATATGTTCTTTAGGAATGTTCCTTATGATGGTTGATCACTTTGGATGTAGAATACTACATGCTCTTACTACATGGTCTTGTTGAAGACTATTTAAAATATTTGAATTGATTTTGATTAAGGTGTTAACAATAAAGGTCATGGACCAAAATAGGATTGAAACAAAGAAATGGCATATAGACTCAATACTCTCATAAAGAAATCATGTATCACTCATAATTCTTGGAACATTTTTAGTAGTCCATAGTTATTTTCTTTATTTAGAGTGCTTGGGGATGGACTATGGAAAATCAATGGAATAATTATAAATTATGGAAAGAGACTTCTTTGAAATTTAATTGCTTATTGAGAGTCAAAACCCTAATATTGAGGGAGTGATCCACTAGAGTGACAATCCAATTAAGATGTTGTATTATATTCTTTTGTTTAAAATTCTTATGACCAACTTTTATCTCTAAGGGAGGGCTTTGCATGATATTTCAGAAAAAAGATTTATTCAGGGGCTATATTTATAATTGATGGTATGCTATGTTTAACTAATCAAATGATTTTTAAAATTTAGATAAGAATACTTGGTATATTTGTATTTGATTTTTTTGGTCCAATCATTTTTAGGTTTAGAGCTAGCATGGGAGATGTGTGGTGTCAAGTGTTCATATGAACCTATTGTTGTGTATATATTGCTTAGTGTTTTACATGTACATCATACAACTCATCTTTCAATATGTAACTCTAATGTTGTATAAATACATGTGTATCTCATGTTGAATGGAAAACAAGTTTATTATTTTGGTTTGTTAATGTTCATGTAGAATATACCTCAATTTTGTATAATGACTTTATTATTTTGTACCTTTTCTTATTTCCCCTCTTGACTAAGATCATACATAGTTTTTAACATGAGTCTACTTCTCTCGTGAGGGTTTTGGCTTGCTCCGCTATCTGCATGGTTGGATTGCTAAAAATAAGAGGACAAGTTGGTATTAACACTTCAAATTGAAAGACCTATCAATTTCTCATCATACAACTATAATCAAGTTACACCTTGAACTTGGAAATCCTAAATTTTATTAGTTATATCTTATAGAGTATACTATACTAAAATTCTAGGGTAGAATCAATATGTCCAAGAACTATTTTTAGACTAGTGCTTGAAAATATCTCATATGGACAGAGGAACATCAATGTTGAGTGACAAGTGATAGCAATTCTATAAGTATTGAGTGACTACTGGTTGCAATTGTATAAGTCTCATTCATTTCCTCTAATGTGCTGGAATGGGATGCTTACATTATTGAGTTTACGATATGCATTGTAGGTAGATAGAACATGTAATTACACATGTGCTTGGGGGAAGCTACACTAGCCTAGCCTACACCAAGTCAATACCCTTTTCTGAAGTATTATTTGTGGAGATAGACTCTCAAAGTTGTGTGAAGATTCAATTTTGGTTTTAGTTTTGATTTTAGTCAACTAACAATCCATTTATTTTATCTAACTCCTTTTCTTGAATCAATCAAACCTTTTTATAAACATGCATTTAAACTTTTTTGTGTACTCACATAAAGAGTAGAAGGTTACCATGAAACAAAAAAGAAAGAGAGTGACATCAAAGTAGAAGAGAATAGTTCTACATATATGTGTAGAGTCATGCTATTTTATATGACATATATACATATGATTTAGAAAAGTGACGGGCATGCAAGTAGAATATGAAACAAACTAACACTACTAGTTACTAGTAGTGTTAATTTCATAACAAAACTGACGCTATAGAGTCAAGTGTGACAACAATTTTTTGGTTTTCTACAAAATTATTTAGTGCATGTTTCCTCATTAGAAACTGATACCATAGACTTTATGTCTCATCTTTTGTCAAAAACTAACATTGTATATTATTTTACAACCAAAAAAACATATCATTGACATGCTATTCAATAGGCCATCTGCAAAGCTACAATTAAAAAAAAATACAACCTAGAATAATCTCCATTCACATTTACATCCATATTCATATTTACTTGCATTCACATTATCTGTTCACTCCCAAACAAACTCATTTACATTCACATGAATCACCCACCAAATATTACACAATTCACAAATTCTTAATGCATGAACACATCTAGAGTTTGTAGTGAGTAACAATTTAATGTCAAAGCCCTCAAGTTCTCTATTACTTGTTGAATATTCTGAGTGTTGTCTTGACAATGTCTTTCACCACTACCACCAAGGCACCAACATTTTATCTATCATAACATTTACAACCGTAGTTTCCTTATCCTACCTACACACTTCAATATATATTGTTAGTTTCTTAAATGAGTCACCGTGACATACTTCTTTCTATTTCAAACCTTATAGAATGTATACTCCTATGGCTACCATGCAACAATTGATCATCAACTCATTCTTGGGCACTTCTGAGTAAATAACACTATTGGAGTTTACCCAAACTTCATCCTTAATCAGAGATATTCTACCATTTCTCCCATTCTTGCAACCTACCAATACTTCCCTTTTTCATTTTTTTCACTAAGGATGTACCAAAACAACAACATCATTGACTAATGATGTAAGGGAATCAAAATTTTGATCCTATTGAATACCACTTTGTCTTCCTCCCAATCAATTGTAAGTAAGTGGCTTCTATAAACCACATACTAATATTCATAAAATAAATTTTCTTGTTACTATTTTTGTGGTTTTGAGTTCAAGACAAAGTTTTATGAATAACACTTCAATACACGCTTGAGCCATTAAGAAATAAAAATTGAATTCTGATAATTAGAATAGGGTGTGCATAAGGCACTTACTCAAGGTCACTTGGGAAGTAAACAAAATCATATTCATTATCATCACAATTTTGAATTCTTACATAATCAATTAATGTTACTCCTGCTCATGGTCATTGTTTGTTAAGAAAAGGTATATGAGTGTTGGTTGGGGTGTGTAAGATGAGGGTAGAATAAATCTAGTTAGGATGAATCCTCAAAGAAACACCAACGGTACAATTTGTTTAACAATTAACTGCCAAGAATGAGTCCACAATTAATTGTTCCTCAATCTTTGTAGAAGTGTACATGTCACAAAGTTTGAAGTAGATAACAATATTACAAGGACTCATTAGAGGAAAAAATAGGAGGTTGATGCTCCATTGAAAAATATTGAGATGGACATGCACATGAATAAAATGCCAATGTCACTGATGGCTATGATGGTGAGGCAAACAATTATACCAAGATAGATAAATCCTGCTATATATGATATTCTAATCAAGAACAATACTTTTCTCAAGTTTGGATAAATAAAAGATTATATATACATTAGCCAATTTCATCAAAAAATAAAATAAACAATTCATTTTTCAAGAAATAGTACATGATGGTATCGTGCAATAGTCATGTACAACATGACTAATGTACATATATTGCTAGCTACCTAATAGATAGGAGGGTGCACCTAGTATGTACATGCTGCACACTCCATGAAGTCATGAAAGCTTTTGTATGAAACTATCCTGTCAGCCATGAGACTAGCTACAAAAAAGTGACATGAGAAAGTGAAGAAGAAGAATATGATGGTGATTAAGAGAAAAGTGGCCAACCTACATACATATACCTAAGTCACAAATAATCGAACATCAGACAATTTTCTCTTAATCACCATCTTCTTCTTCACATTTCTGTTACTACTTCTTTCTAGTTAGAATCATGGATGCGTACAATATATCCCATGAGTTGCTAGAGTGATCAATATGTACTGAATAGAAGCACCCACTTGTCTATCATGTATCTAGCAATATATGTACATCAATTATATATGTATTTCTAGCTACTGGGTAGCCCAGATCAAGGGTGTATATGTTCATCTAATATACGTTTATCATGTTTGTAATGTATCCATTTAGATAAAGATTTCCTCTTCATCACATTCTTTTTATGCAAGTTAGACAATATATGTCAACCCTAGGTTTCATAATGACATTTAGGAATTGACATACCAAACACCAAGCTAATAAAATAACAAAATAATAAGCAAGCAAGAAAGAAAATGCAAGCATAAATAATCAAGAAATAAAATTCAAATTGAATAAGAAGACAAATAAAGAAGAAGGGTTGAACCTCAAGGTGGTGTTAGAAGCTGCAATAATGATGATGCTAGAAACGACGAGCACTGACAACACCTATAACGATAGAAGAATGAAGTCAGTTGTGGCAACATGAAGGAGCTCAACATCAACAATGACAATGATTATGGTATTAATAATGAAGTTGTAGATGGAAGAAACAAGGAATGACACAACAATAGGGCCTATGACAAGTCCTTTGGAGGACGAAAACACGACAAAGAGAAGAAATTGGTGGCAGCAGTGTGAGGACATTGGAAATGTGAGGAGACAACTAGATTCTCTAAAGAATACTATTTGATGTCATTAGAAAGGGGAGAAAAGGAATGAGGGGACCCTATTTCATAGGATATGATGTGGGGACATAGCGTTTTTTCTTAGCGTAAAATGATTGTAGCCAAGAAATTCGTGTGTTTTTTATCAGTGATTCTACAACGTCACTTATATCAAAAAATGATGGTATATGTTACAATGTCAGTTTCCCTTACAAAGAGGAATCAACATACATGGCATGTGGTGGTACTCAACCTTCTCTTGATCAATTTCAAACTGATTTGACGTCATCATTGATGGTAGAATTTCCTAATGATGATTTCTCCATCATAAGCACTACCAGTCAGACTGTAGGAGTGAATAAACACCTTCGAAAACTGCCTACTCTAGGATTTTCTAGGATATAACTGACCGTAACTGCCAGAGCTCTACATTTCTAGATGATGGAGTCCCTCAAATAATGATACGAAACAATGTATACATCTATAATGGAACGAGAACTGAAGAAATCAAGTTAACTCCGGTGGCAAAGTTTGTTCTTCATTTACCACAGTCATATGCTATTATCATCAGTTTTATTGGAAGATTAGTGGGTTATTTAACTATGTGTGATTAGATGAAGTTACTTTCAAAACCTACATGTTGTTGGCTAGTGTATGAACTCAACATGAATACATTTGCTGTGCAATTCACAAGTTACCATGATTATGATAAGGATCTCATTGGTGTTCCATCTTCTATCTATGGTTATTGTCTAATGGTATGGTGGTGGATGCCTAATTTCATCCCAACGATGGGGCTTCCTGAAACCATTGTGGTTTGGGCACGATTTTGGATCTACCACTTCATCTCAAAAACTAGTTCTTGTTCGATCACGCTGGAGACATTATGACAAAACTCTACCATGTTGATGAAATAGCCCTAAAATGCACTCATTCAAGATCTACACGTTTGACCATAAAAATGGACACAACCAAGTCTATTTTGCCGATAGTTATTGTTGACAACAAGGCTTACATTGTTGAATATGAATATCTTCCAATATTATTCCATTCATATGGAGAACTAGGACATCATCAGGGTGAATGCTCCCAACAAACAGAACAAGAGACCTCTACTACATCCAAACATGTAGCGGATGATGCAGATATGCATTGGTTACTAGAAGAACTGTGGGAAACTTATTATGGTAGAAACATTAACAGTCAACGAGCTCAATGTAGGACACAAAAGACCACCAGTCTTATTACATCTTTGGGTGCTACTGAGAATCACTTTGACTCCTTAAATCAATTACATCAGGATGAATATGATAACCATGATTATATGGAAACAAAAGCGACAAATCCAGTGACTGCAACAAGCCCTTCTAAGACGTGGACAAGGAGAGGAAACAAACTTCAAACTAGGAAGAAGTAGTTGTTACTCCTACAGATTTGCATCAAGACCATGATCCTTTGAGTACCACTAAGAAAATCACTAGTCCAACAATTCATATTGAGCGATTAGAAATCCCAGTAACCACGAAGATGTTAACATTTGTTGAGAATCATACCATAGTTGCCTTGAGTTGGGACAAAGTTATAACTTATAAGCCATGTTAATACCTATTATGTTACACATGAACCTTCCAACATGTCATATAAACTTGTAGACTAGTCTACATACACAATGTAAACACTAAATCTTGACCTCAATCTCCAATATTTTGTTATTCAAACATATATGGGTAACATGGATCAGGAGACAAGGGGGTCCATTGGAAAGATGAAATATTTGCCTTACATGACAAGGCCCCAAGCCAAGAGCATGTGGGTGACTGATGAATCTGGTGGTTCACAAGATATCATCAAATCTAATTAATATAATCATGTTAGTTAGTGTGTGCTGGAATGTTTGAGGAATGAAAAAAAAACCTATCCAAAATTTCCTGAAAGAGATCATCCAAATTCACATGCTGAAATTGGTTGGAATTGTGAAACCTCATATCTTTGGGACTCAAGATGATGCAGTGATTCTTCACCTTGGTTTTACCATTTCTCACCTTGGGTGGAATATGGATTCTATGGAAAGAAATCGAAGTCACTATCTATTTGATCGAGAGCCATCATTAATACCTACATTTCATAGTAAATAATAATTTCTATGTTACACTTATATATGCTAATTAAATACCACTGATACATCATCTTCTTTGGAATCACATGCCTACACTTGCATAAACAATTCATTTTCCTTGGGTGGTATTAGGGGACCTAAACATTATGCTGTCACCTCCTGAGAAAAGGATGGCACTTCATTCTCTTATTTAGAAGCAACTTTCTTACAAGACTTCCTTCTAAATTCGGATTTAATAGATCTGGGTTATGATGGCTATGCATTCACCTACAAAATTGGAAAATTATATGAGCAGTTGGATTGAGATTTTAAAAATTCTTCAATCTTATTGTCAGGGATGAAATACATTTTTAAGCATCTCACGCACATTCAGTCCTATCACAATCATATTTTATTCTATCACACTCAATGGTAATTTTATACTAAGATTGTCTGAACCAAGGCTAGTTCGAATTTGGAAGTGTCATTCAAGTCATGGAATAGAACCTATTGTCCTATTAGTGGGGAGTTTATGGATGCAATTGAACCTCTTAAAAGCACAATCTTACAATGGGATGCAAATTATAGACGCATGGAGCAAGACATTTTACAAAATATTTTGTCCTTACTACAATCTACCCAAGAAGATTTGGAACTTCACTACTCATAGGCATTGGATCATCAATATTCTATGTTACAAACTCAATATGACATGTTATTATAAAAAAAGCTAGCTGGTTCTCACCAAAAGAGTCACATTACATTATTTAAAGAGGGTGTTGCCAATACTTCTTTCTACCATGTATATGTTCAATCTAGGAGGCAATATAATCAAATTATATCTCTATTTAATGATGAGGATAGCTGAATTGAAGACCCCATACTTCTTAAACAATGAGTCTTATGATAGTTCAACATGCAATCTATATCAAACATAACTCCCATACATCAATAGTCAATAATACCTGATATTTCCAACTCAATGGCTTCTGACAAAGCTTTTTCTATGGTTGTTTGCCCTAATGAACTGGAAGTCTTCAATATCTTAGATTCCACAGGGAGAAAGAAAGCTTCAAGACCTGATGGTGTGGATAGAGAGTTTATATAAGTGGTGTCATTGGGACACCATTAAGCTCTCAATCATTCAAATAGTAACTAGGGGTGAGCAAATAATGGTCCAGACCGCAAAACCAGACCGGACTGCTCAATTTGGTCCGGTCCGATCCATTTTGAGTTCGATCCGGTCCGCGATCCGGGAATTTTGATGAGTTCGGTCTTCGGTCTGGTCTGGTCCAGACCGCAGACTAATTTTGTATAAAATTCATGTATATTTGAAGGTGTATTCTATAATAACTACAAATAAAGTACATATATAAACACTACTAGTATAAATGTTTGATACTAAAGTTATATAATTGTTAGAAGTGACTAAGATTATCAACTTTATAAATGAAATAAGTTGTACAACATGTAAAAAAGGCTGATTACGGTCCAAACGGTCCGGTCCTAGCACAAAACGGCCCGTTCCCGGTCCGGTCCTAACTCGAAACGATCCAGTTTGCAGTCCATATATTTGTTGAAATCCGGTCCGGTTCGGTCCGATTATGGACCAATGCTCTTCCCTAATAGTAACTACTACATTACAAGGTTATCCTCTACCTCCAAATTTGTGCGATGTTGTTATGGTACTAATCCCAAAAGTGACACACCCAAGGAAATTAATCAACTCTAGCCAATATCCTTGAACAATACTTGTTAAAACTATGCTCAAATATAGTAGTGAACTGCTTGTAACCATTTCTCCCAGGTTGGACCAGTAGTGAATAGTCGAGCTACATTCTTAGAAGAAATATGATGGATAACATAATGCTGGTACAAGAGTTGATTCATAATATGTGTCGGAGCCATGGTGCCAAGATCATGGCAATTAAAATTAATCTATCCAAGTCATATGATCATATGGCAATTAAAATTGATCTATCTAATTAAAATTGAATGAATCATGATATTACTCATGAAGTCAGCTTGGAAATTTCTTACTGGCTATGACATGATGTGTGGAGAAAGTATAAAAAATAAGTACATACATTTCACTTTTTCTAATAGTCATTAGAGTATGTCATTCTAGAGAATTGCCTTTTATGAAGTTTTTCTTAATAATAGTCATAAAATGCTAGGTATTGGCAATGATACCTCAATTCGGTGAGATAATTAGATACCCATGACCACTAATTCAATGGATCTACTTACCCATTCAATACCTTCTAAATTGCTAGACTTGCGGGTCTCCTCAATGATTAGACTGTCTAATGAATGGGCTATGAATTCATTATCTAATATTTCCCTGATGATATTTCCAATAGAATTTCCTCACCCTCAACCACACTATTCTTATGATGTTTTAGCTTGTAATTTTATTACTAATGGTAAATTTTCACCAGCATAAACATATATGCTTTTGGCACAAAGTAAATGTAGTTCCAAATATGGTCTTGGTCTTTATTGTGGAAAAAGAAGCTACATGGGCACATTAAAACTTTTTTATGGTTACTTATGCATGAATCTCTTATGAACAATCAGAGAAGAGTGGTGAAGTTTTCACATACATATCCTACATGTCCACACTATGGGTTATTTCTAGAAAGTGCTTTACATTTGTTCAAAGATTGTTCTTATGCTACACAAATATGGCAATTCCTTCATGTTGAAGAGGAAATATAATTGTTTTTCTCCTTGGATATGATGCATTTACTCAAAGTAATATTATTGTCTCCCTCATCCATTCTTTCCTTATGTGTTTTTGTCTTATGTAAACTATGGCACATTGGAAATAATCTATTTTTCAATCAAAATAAAAGTAGTCATGAAGTCCTTATCTTTTCAATGACTATTATGGCTTCAACTATCAATGAAGCATGATCCTCAGATGTTGTTGTCAATAAATACACTACATATGTTCTATATGGTTGGATTAGACCTTCCTCTAGTTGGATAAATATTAATGTTGATGCATCAGTAAGAGCAACTAAGGCAACAATAGTTGCTATTACTCAAAATCAATATGGATAGTGGCTACGGGGATGGCCATGATATCAATTTTTCCAATCATTGCTTCAAGTAGAAATATTAGTAGTACATATAGCATTACATCAAGGTAAACTCGAACTTGTCCATGAATGATTATTGTATCAAATAGCTTGCATTGAAGCCATACTAAATTCTAATACACACTATCATTCTATTCAAACATGACTGAGATCAGTTCAAGGATTGATAGTTGTAGGATGGGGGGTCAATTTCCAAAAGTGCAGTAGAAGTCAAAATATTGAAGCTGACAACCTCACAAAGCTACAACACCCAAGAACTACATTTCACAATTAGTTCCTTATGCTGCAACCACTATTTCCTTGAATGACTTTGTATATGCTTTACATGCCTAGTGCATGTTTGCAATGAAACTAACCAATTTCCCAACAAAAGTGATGCCCAAGTTTTCAAACCCATCAAAAATTAACATTCATTATCATAAAAAACTTAAGTATTTAGGTTGTAGTGTTAGTTTATAGTTGAAATGTTGTCATCCTTAGTGTCTTCAGTGTTGAAAATTATACTAGTGAATAATAACTAATGCTTTCATCATGTGGATTTGAAACCATAAATGGATTCATATTATAAGTTTCATATTGGAATAAAGCGGATAATCATTACACTAAAAGATTAAGAACTACT
Source organism: Alisma plantago-aquatica (assembly GCA_963693085.1). Classification (NCBI taxonomy): domain Eukaryota; kingdom Viridiplantae; phylum Streptophyta; class Magnoliopsida; order Alismatales; family Alismataceae; genus Alisma; species Alisma plantago-aquatica. Next base: position 723,670,889 of record OY856413.1, read on the forward strand.
AAACAAAATCCCAAAATGTATGTATACATGGCCAAAACAAAGGTGAAAATAAAACCCAACAATGGGCTCGTAGCCATGTTCAACTACAAGTCAACATCTCAGGAAGTCTTGAGTCAAAAAAAATCCTAATCCAAATCAATATGTGTATGAGTGCTAGAAAACATCTACAATTAAGAAGAAGACAAACAAAGAGATATATTATCAAATGCTTCTGTTTTGAAATATGGATTATGTTGGGGCATATTAAAATAGAATAAAAGGATAAACAACCATCACCATGACATAAGTAGTATAAGATAATGTATGGAAAGTTCAAAGGAAACAATATATCTCCAGTAAATTTTAAAAGTAAAAACAACATTAAAGGACATACTTGAGACAACCATGTGATTATAGATAAGTGAAAAACGCATATAAACTTGATCATAAAAATGTGTATGAATTTATTTATGAAATTAGTGCAATGAAAAAAGATGTAATAAAACAGAAAAGGCACACAAACAACAATGACCATAATATAACACACCAAATGGACACATAAATCAAGTACTAGTTATACTGAGTTTTATATAAAATACAATAGGAACAAAATTAGTTTACTATAGAAATCAAAATCAAAATGCACAATATCTTAGAAATACATAACAAGACATACATCATCACATTTTCATAAGAGGGAAATATTCATAACATGAATTAACAATTAAAAAAAGTAATCCAAGTCATCAATCAAAACAAGAAAATATTTAATTAGGGTTTTGGATGAAAAAAGTATAAATGGGGTTTCCAAGGAAATCTTGGACCATATCAAGTAAACTCTGAGGAATCCATAACCTTTAACCAACATGAAATATGACAAGGAAAGTGTCATGGAATTGTCTATTAACTAAATCCTCACTCCTAGCAGCGATAAAGCCAAATGCAAGAGGACCCAAGTGTCTGTTCACAAAATAGATCACATAGCATATGCATGAATAAAACTACAAACAACAGCTAATGTATGAGACAATAAAACATAAAAGAAAGAAAAACTAATATCTAACATAAAATCTTAGGTCCCATATATCAAACCATGTGCATTCCATTTGCATGCCATTAGTTATCACCACAGTAAGATCAAATTGGCATATGTGTGGGAGTATCGATCATTTTACTAGATTCATAGTGAACATGTTTCCTAATATCATAAAATTGGTACATGTCAGCATAACTGTGCTGGGTACTCTATACAAACATATAAAATCATAGGTTTAAGAGAACATATATTGTCAAAAAAAGCACAGTGTAATAACAATAAAGGAAGCAATAATATTAAAACACTTTCGTAATAACATGCAAGCATATTTTTAGTTCATTTCCAATATATCAACAATATCATAAGGCCTTTAACTAACTTCTCGAAAGATGGGGTCCTTGAGGGTGCTCTAGATTAGCTACCTTATTTCAATATGAGGGACTATAAGACTAAACATCAAGAGTTAATCCTATTCATAAGGGACCTCAAGGCCATTTCCAAGAGCCAACCCTTTTATCAACATGGTCTTCCCTTTTATTGATAAATCAATTAGGACACCCATCTTTATATCCTTACATGAGAATACATGTACGTGGACAAGGTTGTATAATAGACATTTATTTATTTTCTCAAGTTTGTTCAACATAGAATATTCGAGTTCAAATCTTAGTATTTGTAAGGAACATGTATCTCAAACAAGTATATAAAGCCAAGCATTTATACTACATACATACATGCAAATTTCAATACCACTAGTCTAGACAATAGGAGGATAAAGTGTACCTTGATTTTGAGCATTGATTCATAGTTTTATTAGAGATAGATGACCTAGATCTTTGAAAAGAGTCCCTCAAAAAGGATATGAGATTATAAGAAAGATAGATGACCTAGATCTTTGAAAAGAGTCCCTCAAAAAGGATATGAGATTATAAGAAAGAGTGAAATGATTAACATCAACAAGATTTATGTCATCTCAAACATATTCATCAAGGGTGTATGTTTCACTTAATCTAAGTTCTATTAATCACAATGATTGATTTCAACATATCTAATGTTCATGCAATATTCATCATAAAGCTATATACTACATAATATACCATTTTGACTTAGGCTAAAACATCCTAGAAAGATGTGGATTTCAAACTTAGGTTTTCATGATCTTCATAGGGAAATCATAATACTTAAATAAGATTAATGTCTCAGTCATCATAACATCCATTTAAATCATATTGAGTTATTTCCATGAGAGATTGTCAACATAGAGTATAAGAGAGATCTATATTGAATTAGTGTCTTAAACATCAACAAGTTCTTGATATAAATACATGAAATAGCATGGGTGACCATTAGGGTGAGATTTCTACAAGATTAGATCTCAATTTAGCAACATGCACATTAAGGTCACATTTCATGTCATAATTAAGTCACTTACTCACAATAGGGCACAATATTGATCTACATGGAATTCAGGTGTTCAGAGCATGTAAAGTTACTAATTTGGTGGTCACATAATAGTTTTATATAAAGTTAGGGAAACATTAGAGCAATGTTCAGGATGTGGCATCATATGTCCATATAAAGCATGTTTCATGGTTCAAAGTACATCATTAAATCAAAGTAGGGTACCATCATGAACAACTTAGTATATTGGTGTAACATGTATCATAAATTATTGGTTTAGATTCAATATAAATTGTTAGGGTACATATGATTAGAGAATTAAAGAAATCATCCGTCACATATAAGTCCATACTAAGCCATTTAAGAGAGAAAGCTCATATCTTTGGGTATCATAGGGATGAAAGTTGGAATCTTTTCTTATCAACCATAAAAAACTATTGATCTATTGTTATCAACAAGATTTTGGGAAATGACCATGGTTGAGCATTTAGTGACAATATCTACGCTAAAAGACCTCAAAATTAGAGGCATTTTTAAGATACCACGAGAGTTATGAACAATAACATGCCTTGAGATTTTTTTAATGGGTAGAGCTCATTTTCTTGTCAACATAGTATATTTGAAGTCCAATTTTGGATCTAGCATCATAAAGTTATGATGTTTTCAAATCTACCTTGATTGGGATAATTTGGGCCACTGGATTTTGATCAGATGGACAGAAGAAGGGGGGGGAGGTTCTTAGACGATCTGGGCTATTGCTGCATGTTCCAAGCCTACTGGTGTTGGGCCACACAAGCCAATCCAACTGGATGATGCCACTAGTTGCCTGTGACTACCAAACACACCTGACCACTCGTGAGATATGTTGGGTGTCACGCGGGTGCCAACCACCCCTAACACAACCTCTCTTTTTAGGTGCAGGACCAACATGAGACAACACCCTCTACACTAGATAAAGGTCATCAGAGGGGCTGTTTTGTGGGCTCCAATCCTCCCTGTCATGCTCGATATAGATGCCCAAGTTTGGGGGAGGAACCCAAAGCTACTGTCCTAGTTGATTTGGCAGAAGAACGACCAGGGGAGAAACCCCAAAAAATGAGTCCTCCATTCATGCCGATGAGCTATGGGGAAGAAGATGGAGAGATGGAGCAAGGTATAGGGAGTCAGAGCATGTGTTAGTATGGAAAAAATAAAGGGAAATCTCTTGTAGAGATCTGGGTTTAAAAGAGGCTCAATTATGGTGTTGACACCCCTAACCACCATGGTCGTGGTCATAGAAACTAGCCATGGCTGGGCGGGTGTGAGATATCCCTTCTGATACCCAAACAACAAGATAAGTGTAGGGGGAACGCCGTAGGAGTATGGATGGGAGGTCCAATGAAGGAAAAAATGAGGGACAAGGTAAAAGGAAGGATACAAAGGTCACAAACGAGAGGTATGGTTAGCACCCTAGTTGTTGACCTTGGCTCAAGGTTAGGGATGACTCCCCAATCGTCTGATCGATCCCTAATCCTTGGGTTCCTGATTAAGTGTCTAGGGGGGACTCCCAGCCTTGGTTGCACATCGGATCCCTAAGGAGCATGACCTGGGATGGGTCTGGGTGAGAGAAGAATGGTCAAGACCCAAGAAAGGAAAAAATATAATCAAGGTGATAAACAACTAGAAATATGGCAAATTCAAATTATCATCACATGGTTCTTAGATCTTCAGTTTGAGTGAGATATTCACCATTTCATCAAAGAAATATCATCCTCTTTCTTATAGACAAGTATTAAGATCATGATTAGGGTGTTTAATTGTATCAAAGATTTAAATCCATTCTCAATGTTAGTTAAAACACTCAACACTATATAATTGAGTTCAAAATCACAATCCATCAATCATAGCTTATCAATTGAGCAACTTGTAGTTTGAAACTATAAAGATGGGACCCGAGAGGGGATCCACTCTTCACTAAATTGAAGAATAAGTCCATCCAATTCCAAAATAAGAAGGAAAGGAGAAATTTCATTCATTTCTAAAATGGTATACATATCAGAGCATGAAGTTTATAAGATGCGGAAACAAAACTATATCAAAGTTACTAGTTGTATCATTATACAATTGTTCCTCACCATAACATGTGGGTATAGAAAAGTAAAAAGGTATACAGATAAACCTAATCACATGCAAGACACATTGCAGAGGGCAACTCGACCATTCCAAGCTATCCTTAAGTCCAATACCCTATATCTGATCTTTGTGCATCTTTGTCTTCTAATGTACCTACACCTGGGTGGAAGGGAACATCACCTAGAAGATAGGAAACAAAGTATGGGTCAGCAAAATCTAAGTATGTACATATAATAAACACTTTGAGCATTATATTGGGTTAGAAGTGTAAAAAGAGACGTTCCCATAAGAAGGGGAGCTATTTGCAATTAGGTATGCTCAAAGAATTATATCAAGAGAAATGAGGCATAATAAAATTCAGATTACAAATATGAGAATAAAAGTATCTTGCCATATCAAGTCACCACATTCAATTCAAAACAATAAACATTTGCATGCATAACAATGTAGACTAAATATACCTAAAACATGGCCATAACACCATATAATTATGGCCTAAAAAGAAATAAGGGTGTAACACACACACCGAGCGGAATACGTGCGCCCTTTATAAGTATAATTGTACATAAGTACCACTATTCTAGATATTCTAGTCAAACATGTAGCATGTATAAAATAGAGAGGCAAGACTATCATTTCAGTCAATTTCACATAGAAAGGCAATCATAGCAGGAGGGGTCCAAAGACCAATTATAAAGGAGTAATTCAACAATCACATGAATTCAAATGAATCCCAATAAGGAAATATGAATATTCAACAATTGAGTGTCAAGTACATTTGATATTTAAGAGATGCATCATAAAAAGAATTAGGTTTAAGTCAAATAATTCCCAAAATAAAATAGAAGATGTACATACCTTATGATCAGACCTATGTATTTAGTAATGCTTTCTAGGATCAGGTCCACGACTGTCACAACCTAATCACAATATTTATTCATTGAGTTAATGTGGATTCCATTGAATTCACTGTATGAAAATTAACCCGACATTTAGTTGGAGATAGGATCTCAAAACCTATATTATTAAATTCCCCATATTTTTCTAATTCAAAAAATGTGCCTATATGTACTATTTTGATATATTAATAATTACCTATAGATTTTACAATTTAAATCCATTTCTATTAAAAAAAGTGAAAAAGACCAATTTCCCCTGAATGAAATACTCGCATGACGTAATGTCACACAAGATCTAGATTTTTGATCCCCACTGTTAAAGACAGTCAAAATAGATGATAAGTCAGGAATACCCTTTGTGGGTGACTGTGATTGGGCCCAGGCTCTGTGGGCAAGACAAGGCTTTTTCCCTAGGGATTGATTTCCCTGTATCTTGCACCATGGTCACCTATACGAGCTCCAAGCTCATGACCTCCAGTTCACTCCATCTGTGCTGGAGATTTGGACTCCCTCAATTTCGGATGATGATACCAGTGAGACCACAAGGTCCTTCTGTATTGAAGGATCCCATATTTGGGGTATCTCAAAGACCATGCTCAACATGGCTCACCTGCAAAGCAGGTCGTCTATGGGACAGAGCCACTGAATAATAGTGATTCGTAGGCTTCCAGCGATGGAACTGAGTTCACAATGTCAAGGAGAATCTGATATAGGCATATACATGGCAAGATAGACTTGGCAATGCACGAGGAACATTAGAGTTGTTTGGGAGGCAGGCCAGTGAAAACGATAGCTGACTGTGAGGAAGAACCAAGACTTGGTGGGGAAGAGTACCTACATGCATTTCAGCATCATTCACTCCCAGAATCCCCACAAATTACCCATGATGGGTTCGTATGTTCCCATGGGGTCTGGAACCTCACAGGGTTTCTTCTCGTCAGTAAACCAGAACAGAGGAGAATGGCGGTACTTGTCGATCCAGAAGCCCAGAAAGAATTGGGATAAGATACATACATGAAGTGAAAGATGAAGGTCTATAGATGGTTACCTTGCATCATATTGTTGGAAGGAGAGCCTAGTCAGTGTCAATCCAAGCTATTTTCTAGAGGCGACAAGCACTATCAGTGGTGCTCCATGCAGCATCTCAGGGAAAATTGGTCAGGTGTCTTGCTGCGGAAGATGGCGGTGAATGCTTTGAGATCAAAAAGTATGATAACTGGGCATCGAGGCAGAGAATTTTGGGGAGCGGAAAGAATGGTAGAGATTGAAGCCTTAGGGAAAATAGGGCATTTCTAATTAGATGACTACTCGCCCTGAGTAAGGGGTCATCAGACCCGGAGTGGACCACAGAGTTTGTTGGTGAGGAAAAAGTGACGATCTATTGAGTGTAGTGCGAGGAAATATGGTGATAGTCGAGGGGGTTTTGATCAAGTCATGTGCGCGCGGGAAAGTTGGAGGTGGAAGATGAGGTCTCCCACCCAGTTACCCAACCCGAGTCAGGCTCGCTTGACCCAATAGTCCAGAAGTGGATCCCGTGACAAAACAAGGAAATCCGGTCTTTGGTCAAAATCAAGAAATCAAGGTTTAAATGATTCCTAACTTAGGTTAAAGTCTTCAAATTGGCATTAGTGGTGTATTTGAGCCCCGATTAAGACCAAATTTGGTGGTTTACATAAATTAGGTATGTGGAACCATAATTTGAATTCATATTTGAAGTTTGATATTATTAATGTTACAATTTTGTCAATATGCATTAATTACTCAATTAATGTCATAAGCTTAACTTAATGGTCAAATATGGTAAATTCTTTCAAGTTATTTCCAATTATTTAACTCTAGGATCCTAGGCTAATACAAGTTATTCAATTATGACCAAAACCCTAGTTTATTATTATTATTCACCAATTACCCATGATTCAATTATTAGGGTCATTACATCCTATGCTTTAACATCCATGGGATACTAGTAGTCAATTAGTGTTAAATGATCCAGACATGATCTAAACTATCCTAAAATAGGGAACATTTTGCACTAGAAGGTATTTATATGAAAAAGGGTCAAGAAGAGGGAAGAAAGTAGATTGGATAACAACCTAGTTAAATAGGGGCCTAGAAGATTGGAGGATCAACCTATATGCCTAGGATTGAGTATGTTACAGAAGCATCCAATTGATGACAAGGGAGGTCATTGAATAGAGTTGATCATATAATGGGTCAATATGTGTGTAGGTGGAGGAGAGATAAAATCTAGGTTGCTACATCTAGGGGTTTTGCAACCAGGTTTCTAAATCCAAGTTGCTAAAACCCCTTTTCCCATAAACTTATAGTTCCAAAGAAATTTAGTCCCCAAACTTATAGAAAATCCTCAAAAGATATTGTGTCTTCATATTACATATCATATCCATCATAATAATCCACATATATAATCATCATTCTTAAATTATCAATATTATTACAAAATAAAGAAACTAAATGTCAATGTCCAATCATAGTCATGTAAATCATTAAAAGATAAAATATTTGGAGAGATCACCATTTAAGTCAATGAATAGGGTTCTTTCATTCAAGAGTGCATCATGAATTTCAATTCCCACATTTAGGGTTTTATCTTCTGCATTGTCCCTAGGTGGGGTTATACTTTCATGATTGATATTTCACATTTCAATGATTTGAGACAAACATCATAATTAATTATAATGGTTTCATATCAAAATCAATGGAAAGTCCCACCCTAATTCACATGAGAGCTTATCCCTAATTCATAATTGAGAGGTCAACATAATCGTCACCCGTATATTCAAGATTGGAAACATGTAAGTCATAAATTGTATATTGAGAGTGACATCAAGATCCAGATAGGGTGGTCATAAGATTCAAATTAGTATCAAGACTAATTATCAGTAGTTAAGATTTTGTAAATCAATATCAAGAGTCATGATTTTGGACAACAAAAGTCATAGTTCTAAAAATTATGAAGTTAAGGTACAAAATCCTATTTAGACCATAGGTGTGATCATTCATCCATAAGAAACAATCGAGCACATTTTGGGATATCAATATCAATTTCATTATCATGGTATCCAAGGTTGATGAATGATCTAGACCTAGGTCATTCTAGGAACCTTTTTTGGTCTTAAAAACATATGACCAATTAGAGATTTAAGTCAAGAGATCATAATTGTATGAAAGGGGTTTCGTTTCCAAACTCTAAATAATAAACAAGATGGAAATTTAAAGGCAATCATAACAAGGATGTGACCTAGGTTAGGAGTGTTATGAAACAAACTACCACCCTAGGCTAGCACATTTTTCCTTATTAGTCATGAAGCACTAATCATATAAAAATAGGGAGAGTATCAATTATTGATCTATACTTCATAAGGCCACGAGATCAAAGATCATTTATCATAACAAAGAAACCATGGTTTGAGATTCTATGTACTAGGTCATAATATTGTTTGCTTCCCTTCATAATTTAGAGCAGGGGGTATACATGAAAATAGAGAAGTCAATATAATCTCTTTCAACAATTTGAGCATTATAGAGTATGATTTGAATTTCATATTGTCATATTGTTCAAAATTGAGCTTTAATAATGAGGCATTGTAATAATTAGGGATTTTACCTCTTGCATCAAAGTCTTTCATCATGGATCTTGACAGTCCAAACGCATAGTCATTTCAAAGCATGGTCACAGTACATATCAAAATAGGAATTTGTTTTCTTAATCATATTAAGGTCTAATAAAAAAGGGTGATATTGACTTAATCAATACAAACCTCATCAACAATGAGTTATAAAGTACAAGCTCTCCTTATTTCAACATAATAAGGATAATTATCATTTTCTACAAACCTATGAAGCACATAGGTCATATTTGGTAAAATTGAGCTTACATGATATGATATATTACACAAGTGTACTTAAATTCAAGAGTACTTCGAGTTTTGAATTAAGGATCGATCAAGGGATCATTATCATTTTAATCAACTTCTTATCAATTGATTCAAATTTTAATTTTCCCATTCATAAGCTACCCATAATCGAGAGGTCATGTGATTAATGGTCATAAGAGAGATCATATGAGGAGATGAGAAACTAACAAATCATCATCTAATGGGTGGCTTACAATAGTCCTTAAACAAGAGATGAGATTCTAGAGGCTCTTTAAGATTTTTCGGAAAAATCCTTAATCCATTCTAGGATTCACATCCTCTATATAGGTATGCAAAGGAGACCTTAGACAACGCAACTAGGTGGATAGGAGATGTATTAGTGCCCTTATAGTGACCTGCTTAGACACCTCAACTTCACCATGATGGACTTAGATTTTCCCTAGAGCTACATGAGATTTGGGTTATTAAATACACATAGAGAATGTGTGATTGCTCTCATACCATCTGTCATGGAACTATTTGTTACACAAATCCCCACACCTAATGGCTAGAAATCCAAAGCTGAGAGGTACTAAATGTCCATCTTTAAAATTGATCACATAATATATGCATTAAGAAAACTACAAACAATAACTAAGATTTGAGATAAGAAAAGGAATGATAAACTAAAACTAACATGGGATCTTAGGTCCCATATAACACACCATGTGGATTCCATTTGCATGTCATTAGTTATCATCAGAGTAAGAACAGGTTATCGTAAGTAACAAAGAATCAATCATTTTAAGAGATTCATAATGCACATGTTACTTAAAATCATAAAATGGGTACAAGTCAGCACAACTGTGTTGAGTACACAATGAAAACATATAAAATTGTAGGCTTAAGATAACCTACATTTCTAGGCAAACACAAAAGTAATAAAAATAAAGGAAATAATAACACTCAAAGACTTTCTTATCAACATGCAAGCATATTTTAAGTTCATTTCCAGTATACCAACAATATCATAAGTCCTTTGACCATCTTCTCAAAGGAAGGGGTCAGTGAGGGTGATCAAGATTAACTATCTTATTTCAACGCGAGGGACTACAAGTCTAAACGTCAAGAGTTAATCCTATTTGTAGGGGACCTTAAGGACATTGCCAATATTTAACTCTTTTGTCAACATGGTCTATCCTTTCTTGATAAATCAAGTAGGACACCAACCTTGTGTCCTTAGCCCGAGAATATAGGCAGGTGCATACGGTTGTATAATAGACACTTATTTATATTTTAAAGTTTGTTCAACATAGAATATTCAAGACCAAAACATATTTGTTGTAGGGAACATGTATATCAAAAAATTATATAAAGACAAACATTTGTATTACATATACATGCAATTTTCAATACCACTAGTCTGGCCAATATGAGGATGAAGTGTACCTTTATTATGCACATTGATAACATAACTTGATTAAAGATAGATGACATCGATTTATGAAAGGATTCCCTCAGAAAGGACCTAAGATTACAAGAAAGGGTGATATGATTAACATCATCAAGATTTAGCTCATCTTAAAAATATTGATCAAGGGTGGATGTTCACCTAATCTAAGTTCTATTAATTATGATGATTGATTTCAATATCTCTAATGTTCGCACAAAATTCGTCACCAAGCTACATACTGCATTATATATTATTTTGACTTTGGGTAAAACATCCTAGTAAGATCAAGAATTTCATATTTAGGTTTTCATGATCCTAATATGGAAATCATTACATTTAAATAAGATTAAGGTATTAATCATCATAACATCCATTTAAATCATATTGAGCCATTTCCATGCAAGATTGTCAACATTAGAGTATAAGAGAGATCAATATTGAATTAATGTCATAAATATTAAAAAGTTACTCCTTGAATACATCAAATATCATGGGGGACCATTAGGGTGATATTTTTACAAGGTTAGATCTCGATTTAGTAATATGCACATTAAGATCACATTTCATGTCATGTTTAGGTCACTTAGTCACAATAGAGAACACGATTGGTCCACATGGCATTTAGTTTTTCAAAGCATGTAAAGTTATTGATTTGTCAGTCACATAACAATTTTGTGTAACATTAGGGCAACATAGAAATGTTCAAGATGTAGCATCATATGTCTATATAACACATTTTTCATGGTTCAAAGTACATCATTAAGTCTAGTAGGGTACAATAATGAAAAAGTTAGTATATTGGTAAACATGCATAACAAATTATTGATTAAGATTTAGTATAAAGATTTAGGGTACATAAGTTTAGGTTTGAACATTAACGTAATCATCCTCAACATATAAGTCCATACCAAGCCATTTAAGAGACAAAGCTCATATATTTTGGTATCATAGGGACAAAAGTTATAATCTTGTCTTATCAACCATCAAAAGTTTTTGATCAAAGGATATTAAAAGGATTTGGTGCATAAAGATGGATGGTTGAGCTTTTAATGACAATATTTATGCTAAAGACCTCAAAAGTAGGTATTTTTAAGACTTCACAAGAGTTATGAAGAGTAACATGTCCTGAGAATATTTTAATGGCTAGAGATAATGGGTAAAGATCATTTATCCAATCAAAATAACATATTGGAAGTCCTATTTTAGAGCTAGCATCATAAAATTACAATTTTGATAAGATCTACCTTGATTGGGATGATCTAGGCCACTGATCTTGATCAGATGGACATAAGAAGAGAGGGGGAAGGTTCTTCAACATGCTGGATCATTGCTGCACGTGCCAAGCCCACTGGTGTTTGGCTGAGAAAGCCAGTCTGACTGGCTGATACCACTAGTTGCCCATGAATGCCAACCGAGCCTGGACACTTGCGAGCTGTGATAGGTGTTGCATGGGCTCCGTCTGCCGCTAATACCACCCCTCTTTTTGAGTACAGGACCAGCGTGAGATGCGACCCATTTTGGTGGAGCAAGGTCGTCAAAGGGACTGTCTTCTAAGCTCCAATCATCCTCTTTATGCACGTGATAGTTGTCCAAGGTCGACAGAGGCCTGTAAAGCTATTGTCCTAGTTGATTTGGCACAAGAACGACTAGGGTAGAAACCCCAAAAAATGAGTCCTCTGACGGCGCCATCAAGCTATAAGGAAGAAGATGGAGAGATGGAGTAAGGTAGAGGGGGTGAGAAGATGTGAAGGGCCAACTCTCATAGAGATCAGGGGCTTAAAAAGAGGCCCAGATAAGGTGTGGACACCCCTAACCACCATGGTTGCGATCATGGTGGCGGACCATGGCTTGGCGGGTATGCCATACTCAAAATAAAAAGCTAAGTGTAGAGGGAAGGTTGTAGGAGCATACACATGAGATATAGTAAAGGAAGTGAGTTAGAAGGTTAAAGGAATGACGCAGAGGTGGCGATCAAAGGCATAGTTGGCAGCCTTGGTGTTGACCTTGGCGCAAGGTTAGGGATGATTCCCCAACCATCCAATCAACCTCTGATCCTTGGGTGCCCGGTCAAGTGGCTGGGGGATGCTCCCGACCTTGGTTACTCCTGGGATCCATGAAGATAATGACATGGCTGGGCCTGGGTGAGAGGAGAATGGCCGATGCCCTAGAAAAAAAGGCAAAATCAAGGTGATAAAAAGCTAGATATTTGGGAAATTCAAATTGCCATAACTTTATGCTCGAACCTCCAATTTGGGTGAAATATTCATCATTAGATTATTAATTTCATCCACTTTCATATATATATGGATTAAGTTCAAAATTAGAATGTTTAGCTGTCTCAAAATTCAAATCTATCCTCAATGTTAGTTAAATCACTCAACACTACACAACTGAGTTCAAAATCGTAATCCATCTATCGTAGCTTATCAATTGAGCAACTTATAGTTTCATAACATCCTATTTATGATGAGGGAGGTCATTAAATAAAGTCGAGTATAAAATGAGTCAATATGTGCATAGTTGGAGGAGAGAGAAAATCTAGGTTGTTATAGAAAGAGGATTATATCTTATAATATATTTAGGGACATAATAACTGTACAAAAAAATCCAATTTTGAAGGAGACATCAGTAAGGAAAGCAACAAATATAGAGAGCTAGATAATGCCTCAATATACAAACCAACATTTCAAAGTATCAAGAGGTGTAATACTACTTCTATATATTAATTATTTATACGATATAGTGAGAATTCTAGGATACATATAGATGATAATGTGTGATGTAAATATTCTAGTGTTTTTCCATAGAAACATATAGTTAAATATGGAATATAAGACATGATGAAGATTTCACATGTAAAATATACATGAAGCTAAATAATTATGAAGATACTTCCTCATAAATTAGAATTTGATTTTGAATCTAAAACTTAATATAAAAGTTGAGAATTGGTAATAATGCCATGCTAAAATGATCTTTCTTGTGAAAATAACCACTGGCTGAGGATATTAATGAAGAATGAGTTATAACACTTATCCATGAGTTGCATAATCAAATTGATACAAATCTAAAGGGTACGTGAATCACTAAAATGATGTACTAATACGATTTATGAAATAATTCTTATAATACTAGAAATGATATGATGATGATAGGAGAGGAAATATCCATCATATATTAGAAAATTCAGCGTTGTAATGTAAAGAATCTAACAAGCAAGAAAATGTTGTAATAAGAAAGAAAGATAACTTGGAAATAATGTTAAAAGATAGCATAAGAGATGCATGATTAGATGTTATGATAATCTTATAATTTTCATTGAATTTTGGAACAAAATCCTCAAAGCAAGGGAGAATTTATAATGAACCAATTTCATCTTGGCCATATAATTAGAGTTTACTTGGAAAATTATGTGTTTAATTAGATTGATTATTATTTAAGCTTGATTTATGACCATAATTTATTTATGATTTTTAAACCTAATTACAAACGGTGCAAATGCTTTTATTTTGAATACTGTGGAAACCCTACTCAACTGAAGTTAGGATTTTGATATTTTATGAATATAGAATGTGATAATACAATGATGTAGTAAATTATTTTTAGTATATTACCCTAGTGAACACGAGGCTGGGTTGTATCCCTACAAATTTTATTGATATTATTAAGCTGAAGAACAAGAATGACCAATTGCTAGTTCTCACCAATCTCTATCATATCTGGGGAGCTAGAAACTAATTTGTCTTTGAAGAAAAAAGGCAGATCCCAACAGGGTCTAGAGGTAGATCCTCAATATTTTTGATAGCTTAAATGTATATATAGATCAGATTAGTTCTATTCTTGATATCTTGTAATTTTTTAGCTTATGAGCAATAACAGGAGTCCCACATTATTGATTAAGAAATATATTTTACCTATAACTCGTATTTCATTGAAATTTAGTTATAGTCCACATAACTCAAATATAAGTGTTTATGAAAAATTTAGAAAATTTTGATGTACTTTGAATCTTTTGTTCAACTATTTTTTTCCTAGGACCAGCTCAACCGACCATGCATTCAGGTTGAAGTACAACATTATGTTATTTATTGGAATATCTATTTGAGCTGACATTTAAATTTATCTAGGAAACTCTATTCTAGAAAATATATTACAATTTCATAATTTTTAAAGAACTTTGGACTAATCACGAACCCCTTAATCGATTGAGTTTTATGACTACTAGACAACATTTTTTGTTGAAGTAAATATATATAATGTAGGGCTTGTTTGTAATTATTCCAAGCACCTCAATCGATATGTCAATAACCTAACACCCTTAATAGCTTCCATAATTTGTCTTTTACATTAAAGCTACACAATTCTTAAGATAGAGGAGAGGGAGAGTTAGGGTTTGGAAGAGGAAAGAAGTGGTGATGAAGATTTGGGGTTTTATCTTCCTAGTGCTGATGAAAATAAAGTAACTTAATCTTCTTTAGATAAGTTTTAGTTAATCTTATTTAGATAAGTTTTAGTAAGGAATCTTATTTCCTATGTATGAAATCCATCCTCCCTATTATTTGAATCAAAAGTATATAAAATCACCCTCTTTTGCTTTATGCCCCTCCAATCTCCATTTTTAAGGTTCTTGAGTCGAAAGGAGGAAGAAAAGAACTGATTGCTCAAAGTTTATTTGGAATTATGGACATAAGTCCTGGGGATACATTTTTGAGGTGTTTAATATCTAAGGTTAGGTAATGATGTAGATATTTAAACATGTGGAAAGCTTAATTCCATCTAGCTAAAGTTTAATGAATACAATACTTGCATTGTTTATGCGGTTTGGTGACCAATTGGGGAAAACCATAGAGAATTGAATGCTAATAACTTCGATTCATTTTTAATATATTGTACTTGTTTAGCTCTGGATATGTGAATCCAAATTATATTGGAAAAAATCATGGTAGAAGAACCACCTTGATTTATAATAATGTTTCCAAAAATCAACTTAATGACTGCTATGCTTGGAAATTGAGTGGACATGTATGGAATATTATTTGAAGTTCATTAACATGGGTTCCCTAACATTATTATTGAATATTTTGTGAAGTTAAATATTTATGTGTGTGAGGATAAATCCAGGGTTTGAAGTAGAGATATCCCTCTTTAGGGTTAATGTCTGGAGATTCACTAAAAACAACCAATGAAACCACATATACTTTCAATTTATGGAAGGCATGTATGGAAATGAAAACTAGAGTTACCATGCACCATGAATAACTTAATGAACCTTGTACAACCTAATGAAGTTAGTGAATAATGAGGTTATTCTGATGATTAAACTAAGCCAACTTCTTTAAATCCCCAACAAATTACTTTTTGGATGTGAATGAGAGATAAAACCGTAACTTGTATACATTCTTGTAAATATGAGAAGATGCTCACATTTAGGTATTATAACTCCAATTGAAGGAATAAGTATTATTAATTGTGTTATAATTCAAGGAATAATGTGTATATCTCACATGACAAGTCTTTTATATAAGTCACATAATAATGAATTGAGAAGATGAGTAGAGATTAAGCAGTAAGAAGATGTTTTTTTCTTCCAAAAAAAGAAGTAAGAAGATGTAACATAATTCTTTATACGTATAAAGTAGTAGTCTAATAAGGAATGGAATGATTGTTTATAATTTCCAAAGTACGATTAGAAGTCAAATGACATGGTACATGTAAATGAATGCAAGAAAGGAACTAGAGAAGGGTGAACTGAATTGTGATGATAAGTATCAGATGAAATATAAACACAATGAGAATGAGGAAGTCACTTATTTATTTATTTGGAATATATTTGAGGTGACCTAAGTTAAATTAAATACACTAAAATTAAACTATGAAGGATTTCAATGTGAGAGGAGAATTATACATTAACTGAATTTAGTATGATCAATCCATATAGTTATATTTAGTGAGAAATAAAAGAAGTTAAGACTATTGAATCTGAAGTGAAGAAAATTATTAGCTTGATCTATGAACCTAACACTAACCTTAATATGATGAGTAATGAGATAATAATGACAAATGAAGGGTTAATAAATGTAGATGATTGAATACAAATTGACTTAATAAGAAGAGAGTAAATCATGGTTGCTGAATGATAACATAAGAATTCATTATAAAATATTAAGTATGTGCTATGAGGGCTTATGTTTTATATTACTCTATTTTTGACAAAATATAAGTGAAACAATTCTTATGCTACATTTTAACATGAGTTTGGTACAATGAATAATAAGATATGCTTTTACATTGATCTTGTTGTGGGTTCTGAAGTCACTGTAAATGTATATACTAGAAAGAGTGAGATGGAATGAAATATGGGAAATGATATATATCAAAATGATGAGATTTCTTTGAAAAATTGTCATTCCAGTAAGTACCTAAGAATGGGATGATATATGAGGTTGATATCCCACTGATGAAGAACTATATGAAATAATGTTAGAATGAAAAGAAGATTGCATGATGTAAATGGTAGATTGTTGTGTTGTTGGTTATAGTGATTAATGATTGACTTATTCATTAACCCTAATCCACTTTATGCCATTAAAGTATGTGTGAGAATACACATACATGATAAATGATGAATTGAATTCTCTTTAAGATGAGTAAGAGTATTAATAACAACTGAAAGTATGAGACATCTATTTAGGTTCCCTAAACACCGTGATTTTCCCTCAAGGTCCACACTTGGGAAATCACATATCTACTTATAGTAATCAAAGGTTATGAGAAGGATAACCGGACTATGGATCGATACCTTGAAGGTTAGACCACTAGGATTTAGGAGTGAGTCACATGGCATGATTTTGGCCCTAAACCTTTGATGTGAAAGTCTCCGTTTTAGCCCTAAATTTTTGTTGTGAAAGCCTATGTTTTGGTGCTAAATTTTTGTTGTGAAATTCTATCTATACAAAGAATATACTCTAATGAAATGTGAACTACAAAACATGAGAAATATTCTAATATGTGATATTTTGTTCAGTTTGTTTATGTCTTGTGTGCTCAAGATAAGGACATGATCCTCTATAGGAAACCCTGTTTGGACCAGGGTTTTTTGTATCTATCTCAGAGTGTCTGCTTAAACACTAATATAATGATGGTGAGTTGTTGACACAAGAATCAAGCATGATCATTTCTTGGTAAGGTACATGCCAATTATTTTAAGAGAAAATGAATAAAATATGATAAGTCGTGTTTAATATGAGATGAATGATTTTTATATAGCTTTCATTTCTACTTGATAAATATTTTATACTTAAATATTCACATTTTGTGGAGATAATTGTTCTTCTATTGAAAATAATTAGTTATCTTGCTTTATCTACCTAGTATGGACTGTAAGTATTATAATTGTAAGCTCTAACATCTAGTGTATAGGGTGGACTTGATATCTACTCTTGTTTATGATTTGTCATTAGTTATTATTTAAATAGTTCAATTGACATACATGTATTATGTGTACTTTAGTTCCAAGACTACAAGATATGTTACTGGTCTAGCTGGTGCGGTGTCACACAAATGAATAACTATTGCTGGATTATAAATGTATAGATGCTGACTTTGTTATTCCTTTGTAGGAATGCAATTCTGGAATAAATAAATTTTTTATCTATTAGTAGATATGCTTTCAATGATGATTAATGAGTTAAAACTTGAATAAATGAATTCATATATGATTAGTTAACATATTCTCATAAACTACTTGTGTTAAATGCTAGG
The DNA here is from genome assembly GCA_963693085.1 of Alisma plantago-aquatica. Lineage (NCBI taxonomy): Eukaryota > Viridiplantae > Streptophyta > Magnoliopsida > Alismatales > Alismataceae > Alisma > Alisma plantago-aquatica. The sequence continues at coordinate 723,689,405 of OY856413.1, forward strand.
ACTATCAATTGACCTATCCATATCTACATGTTTCTTCTAAGCTCAATATAGTTAACTTGATTTCGATGCATATTACTTGGCTATGTGGGAAATTTCCACTCACTTTGGCTCTATGCGAGTCTCATGAGGTTGTTTCACATGTTTCCAGGTATAATGAAATATGGTAGATAGGTCATGACAACGAAGATGTAAATACTTTGATTTAGTCTAGAATGTCCGTGATTCCCATCATTAATCTAAACTTAGATTTAATCCTATTCTTTTACTTTCCTTACAATTAGTTTAATAAACCCAAATCAACTCTTATTCTAAATATTAGTCTTATTCAATCTATATTCAACTAGTAAGATCTTTAGAAATGTTGTCCCTTAGGATTCGATCCTTAACTATACTACGATAAGACCCATCCACTTGTAGGTGGTATTATTGCATAAGGTTTTGGTAAAAACTTAGGGATTTCATCCCTAAGTGAGTTTTTTAGTGCAGTAAAAGCCACACCACTTTGTCCTCATTCATGCCCAAGCCAGAATAAACTTCACGACTAGTCACACATCCTGGTACTACTCTGGGTTGAGTACGCTTAACCACAAAGTTATTTAGTGACAAGCTCCTTGAAAAGGAGGTGCACCTTGGTGATATGGGTAATCCAAACGTTCCTTTTATGATCATTTCATCTGAGGCCTCAAGACCTGGGATGTTACAATCTCCCATAGTTAGACTCTTGACATCCTCATCAAGGGTCAACTATATGGTATCACTATATTGCCCCATTTTAGTGTAGACCCAGAATGACCATGGACACCCAACTCACAATCACAAAATACCAACACAGGGGTGGCTACATCACTATGGACAACCCTTTCCAACTTTCCCAGACCGCATGTCTTAGGACTAGCATGCCACATGCCCATGCGGGCTCCACCTATAAGAGGAGTTATGGATTTTATACCATTTGTAACACCCGGGCCCACTACTCAAGACTCTAGTGGAGTTTTAGGAATGACGACTGGTCCCACAGACTACCACTAGCCTTAGCTAAACACTTTTTTCTCACTCACGTGCAAGCCAGGACAAACTTCCTAGTTGGTCACCCATCCTAGTACTATTTTGGGTTGAGCATGCATAACCACAAAGTTCTTTAGTGATGGGATCCCTGGTAAATAGGTGCACCTTGGTGATATGGGCATTCCAATCATTCCTTTTAAGATCATTTCATCTGAGGCCTCAAGACCTGGGGCGTTACAAAATAGGTTTTTTTTATGTACATATTGTAATGACCCTAACCTGGGTTATGAGGTAACCCTATTTTTTTTGGCTAAGTAAGTTTCTTAGAAATTTAATATAATCCTCTAAGGAGTTTTTTTTATCATGTGACACACTTATATTTCAAATTTGGTCCTGATTGAATGTTGTTTGAGCAATGTTCCTTTGTTTTGGACTAAAGTGCAATTTGCCCAAGATGAGGGGTTACATCGCAATATGTCACATTTTGAATGTTTTATAAGTGTTTTAGTATCATAAGAGAGAGAATGATGCTATGTGGTGGCTTGTGGAAAGCCTAAATCCCAAATTATAACTTGCTTGAACAATGCTAGTACTGTGTGCACCAATTTTGGTACAATTTGTAATTTATCCAATATATGTGGTTGAAATACAAAATTATCACCTCTAGAGTGTCCCTACTCCCTCTATGTATCTTTTAGAGGAGATAAAAATAAGGAGTGTGATGAAAAGACCAAGAAAGGATTGAAGGTAAAGCTTTATATGTGTTGTATCGAGTTGTGGACTTGATATAGGAGTCCTATCGGCCAAGGAGCCATAGTAGAAGTCTCCTATTTGTTTTTTGAGCCTTGGAAAAGGCCATGAAGGGCAAAGAACCTCTAGGGGGTGGCCCATGACAAGTTAGAATCCCCTTGCATAAAGTGTATCGGGTTGCCTTATTGATGTGATAAAGAGGAGGTTATCCAACAAGATAAAGGATGGCTGAGATATTGTCTCTAGCTTATCCTCAAGATTCTTGAATAGAAAGATATGTATATATGTATGCATGGAAACATGTCAACCATGCATGGCCACGTGTCATCTAGTAGCATGAGGTGAAGACACCTCTTATACACTTTATCTCATGAACCCAAGTATATATACTTCACCTTCCACATACTTATGGAAGTTTACAAACCCCACAACCATCCTCCTTGGAGATATCATGCATAGCCCCTTAAATATCATGCAAAGTAGCTAAAATACAAGGAGAGCTCCATCACCAAGCTTAAGGTAAGGATTTGGTCATCTTCAACCTTGGTTGAAGTAGGATATCAGGTTATGGATATTCCTTTCTTTCCTTCTTCACCAAGTGCTTAATAATGGTGATTTCTTGTCTATGGAAGAGTTGTGAACGAGCCTTGGACCTTGAAAAAAGTTCATCTTCAACCTTAGGAACGAAAATCTTTGGAGCTTGGAGCTTTGAATTCATTTACAAGGCGGGTTATATAACTTGAACCCAATCATGTTATTATTTACCACCTAACTTGTTATAATAGATGATTTACTTTCAATTCCGAGTTTTAATTGAATACTTGACAAATACATGAGTTCTAAGAATTGACTAGACATGTTATTCATAAACTAGAACAGTTAGAACGAAGGCCTAGAGCTTGAAGAAGATGGTATCACTTTATAAAGTGATATCGGGTTCAAGCACACAAATAAGTACCTCTAACCCAATATGGTAATATACATGCATCACTTACACGATATGCTTGTGAGATTATATATCCTTGCATGATATGGAGATGAATTTTACACCTTGAAACATGATATGGTATTAAACTTATACCTTTTGCATGATAGGAAGTAAAGATAAGACTCCATGCACGATATTGGGCCAAGTGTATACTTGTAAGTTGATATGTCAAAACCCTAGTTTGCGTAACCCGATATGAGTAAGATGAACAAGTACCTCTTGCATGATATAATCATGTAATACACCCCTGGTACATGATATCTTGAAGCACACATCTGGTGCATGATATGATTGATTGAGCATACACTTATGTACATATCAGATATGGATTCAAATACAAGGTATAACCCAATATGGTTGAAATACCTCAACCCAATATGAAACCAAAGAAGGGGGTTAACCTGATATGGGGATAGAGGTTAGCTCATACACAATATGAGCCATGTTTTATGAACAATATGGGAGATACCCACTTACCCCTTATATACGATACAAGTCTAACATTACACCTCTTACACGATATAGAGATAGTGAATACTCTAAACAATATAGAGTTGGAAACCCAAAGTGATGGGTAAGCCGATACAAGTGGTGAGTGATACCACATGGACAATATGAATGATATACCTTGGATTATAGGAATGGCACCTACTTCTACCTTGTGAACGATATGAGGTCCAATTCATTCCTCATGCACGATATGGCTCATTTTACCCAATATGGTGGCAAACCCTGGTCGAGGGATTGAAATCCGATATACCCTATCCTTTATGTAACGAATTGGGATAAGATAATTCAATTAGACACCTATCTTGTCATATAACTATGAGATAGGGCTAATCCTTGAAGGTATGAAGGGGTTATGAGCCTAAGGGTCTACCTGACATGGTAACCCGATATGTTACCCAACATGGAGACCTGATATGATAATCCCAGATGGGAAACATATATAGTATCTTGCACATATACCACTTAAACAATACATAATGAGGCATACACTCTATGCCCGATATGGTGCACACCTTGTGCATGATATGGCACCAAGCACATAACCGATATGGGGTCAACCACCTAGCTCATACCCGATATGATGTTATCTTGAGATGATGAGAACTAAGTGATAGTCAATTTGATATGAGTACACGCCATGATGATTAGGGGATATACCCTAAAACATGACATGGTGATGTGGTTATATCACATGCCCGATATGGATACACTACATGAAATAAGAATGTATCTTAAAGCATAATATGTTAACATACACACACCTTGATGCCCGATATGGAAGGGACACTTCAGTCATATGTGATTGATTAAGTGACATATGTTGCATGTTGTGTTAATTGCAATATAAAAGATGATGTGAATTGTAAATGATGAATTACTATTACTCAAAAAGGAGGATTGAACCAAGAGTATGATGTAATCAATATACTAGTGAGGATGAGAGAGAAACTCATACTTTGTGTTGATAATCATTTAATGATAAATGATGAGAATAAATAAGTATGATTGAATACTTATGGTATCGATGTATACTCCTAGATGTGTGGAGAAATGAATTAGGGTTTGGATTAATAATATGAACTTGAAACCCTATTCGGCTATAAAGGGAAACCCTAACCCTAATAATGGGAAGGTTGTATTTCTCTTATTGCATAAGCCTTATGAGACATGTTAAATACTTATATAAAAAGTATAATGTTTATGTGGTCTGATGACCTAAAAGATAGTTGTTTCCTAGTGAGAGGTGACAAGATGTTTAAATGGCCTTGTGAGCCATGTGAATAGTTGTTGCCTAGTGAAAGGTGACAAGATGTTTAAATGGGCCTTGTGAGCCATGTGAATAATTGTTGCCTAGTGAGAGGTGACAAGATGCTTAATTAAACCTTGTGAGCTATGTAAATTACTTGTATAACAAATGAAATGAATACCTTGGTTTTAGGACCTAGAGGTAATGGTTACCTATTACAGAGGTAGCAATGTAATGTGGAGATCTAAGGGTTTGAATACCCAGATCCCATAATCATGACAATGGTGATGTGAAGGGATGAGGATTCCCAATAAGGTGATAAGGGACTGAGATCCCAGGTGTTATGTATCTGAATGTGTTTTAAAGATTTAAAAAGTACTTGATAGATGTATTACACCTTTGTTTGTAGCAATTTTTGTGATTAATGCTTATAACTTGTTTGATGCTAAAAGAATGTTGTAATGCACTTAATATATCATTAAAAACTATAAAATGTTGCCCTGAACATAGATCCATTAGTGTCAGAATTTGTTGAATGGTGAAATGGGTTTCCCGCGGTATAATCTGGAGTGCATACTTTTGAATATGTGGGGGCGTAAGTATAAATGGACGACCATGTGCCCTTACGAACTCAAAATAAATGGGGATTTGTCTATATGCCATATCTTGGCTTGAGTGCGACTTTGGTCGTAGACTCTATGTTGAGCACAGTGAACTGGCCCGTGGCTCAGAATATGGCTATATGCCATGACTCAGTAATTTAATAACTGGGGACAGTTGTTAGGAGATGTTCCCCTAAGAGAGTACATGCTGACGCAGTAGCTCTGAGTGAAGATGCCTTGTACCCTGGCACGCTCCATTTACAGATTGACACAAGATGTCACTGCCAGTAGTCTCATACTGACTGAGACAGGTGAGGTCTTGGTAGCTGACTCTTCCATTGACCTTGTATGGTATTGACTTGTGAGAAGTTTGTGGTCAGTTGGAGATGAATGAGGTATACTTCATCTCCTTAAGGCATAAGTGTGATTGTAAAATATGATCAGCCATGTAGCATATTTGCTTAAGGATCGAATATAGAAAACATTGTTTGATGCACAATTTAGTTATACATCTTAGCTTGATAGATTTTATTTATGTTTCCTTACATTCCATGTAAAGTAGATAGATGGTTTATTACTCTACCATGGGTAGATGCATCATTTTCCTTAAGTAAAGAGATTACGTTGTTCTGTTCATACAATAATTAATACTGCCTGTTAATATAAAAGAACCTCTACTCAGTTTTATAATTCTTATCTATGATAATAATATGGTTGGAGGAGAGTTATATCTCTCACTGGGACAATTGTCTCACCCCGTGGGATCCACAATTTTTAGGTGGACATGCATGAGGCTGTGGAGACCTTTCTACAGAGGAGGATCATCAGCAGGGACAACAATAACAGCTCAGGTTGAGTGTACTGGTTTTCATGTGTTATAGATAGAAGTCCTATGTGTCGTCTCTGTACTCTCAGGTCCTTGGAGTCAATTCATAATGGTTTCATAAACAATATGAGGATTTTGGTTTGTATGCCTCAAAGTTTTATGTTGCTTCAATATATGTGTTGATAGAGCAACTATTATATGTTGTCCTCGAGATGAGATGAAACAATGTTGTATAATGTAAATCATGATATGTATGAGTTTTGGATATTTCAGTAAGAGTTTATCTGGGAGAGGATCTCCTTGCAAAATGGTTTTAAATTTTTTGTGATTTTTTATAATCTGTTGTTTATGATTATTCCACATAATTAGTAAAGATTTGGTTGTCAGTTTGATGGTAGTGGCTACAAGTTTGGTTTCAGAGCTTAAGGTTTGCTGAGTCTACAGAGACATAGGACTAAGGTGTTGAGTCTGTTCTAGTATCCTCCAGTATATCTGATAATGACTTCTACTTATGTGGAAGAAAGGGTAAAGTTTAAAAATGACTGAAGAACACGAGGAACACATTGCTAAGAGCAATGTTGTTGCACCAAGAAAAGGTGCAAGGGATCAGACAAGAGAAGAACGAGTGCCTGTGAATTTCCATCTAGACCCAATCAAGATAGAGAATCCTACTTTTTATACTCTTATTGGATAGGTTAGGACAACAGTGATGCATACAGTAGACCAGATACTAGCATAACAACCTAGATTATCAACCCTCAATGTAGAAATTTTGGGTTTTGAAAGGGTTCTTAAATGATATAGTCCTGTTGGAACAATGGAAAATGAGGGAAAGATTGACATATGATGAGAAATAGACTCTGCCATAAGTATAAACATATATTACATCTATAATGGTAGTGCCCAAGGAGAGACAATAAGTTGAGAATTAAGGAAAGGTCTCTACAATTCTAGACACATTTGCCTAGTTGTTTTAAAAAGACAAAAGTTTTTGGTGCCACAAGTGCAATAAATGCCTAGTGTATCTGGGCAGTAGTGGCTAAGTAAAGGCAAAGGTCCTAACCTTCCACCTATAAGAACTTCTGACTTAGCTTCTACATCGGTAATAAGACTGATAAGACCATGGTACGAGGACAAGACATGTTATACATATGGACACGATGAGCATACTAAACTCTTTTGTTTAAAAAGAAGGGAGGAAATGATCCAAAAACCGAGGTAGACTTGGTAGGGCTTATGAAAGTTACAACCCAATAGTGTAAAAAGGCAAAAGCAACAACATGAAACAACTAGACTCTATGTGTTGAGTCAACCTAAAGCGATAGATGACCATGAGGGGTAACAGTCAGATAGAGCTTTTTTATTTTGATATGCCTTCTCTTGATTTTATTTGATAATCATAATAAGGATTGCTGTTATTGACTTCCCTATTGAATGCCCTATGGGAACACATGGAAGACATGATGAGAACTAGAATTTATATTCTGTTCAGTATTCTTTTAAATGCTTTATAATTTCTCTTATCTATGTGAAAGAGGATGAGGTGTAAAGGTGATGCTTGGAGAAAATTCAGAGATACTAAGTTGTATGTTTTTGATGATATGAAAAGTAAGGAATATGATAGTAAACAAAGTGCATACTACCTAATATCAGTACTTGTATACCCTGGCCAGGTATTCAACTATTGAAGATAAGGTAAGTATGGAACTCTTAGATTGTTATCTTTCTAATTAATCTGATTAAGTAGTTATTTTGAGACAATCTAGTGAGTATAATGAAACTAGAAATATGGTATGGGTATTTTTATCACATCCCAAGTGCAATAAATTAGAATCTGAGATGATCTCAGATCAATCTGTGTGTAAGAGGAAGTAAAAGTATAATCCTCATGATAAGAGAAAAAAACAAGGGAGATGATCCCTATTTGATAAAGTATGTGTGAATAGTAAAGATCTTTTCCATAATGTGGACATGGGAAATGTGATAAAATCACAAAATGTTCATAACATGTTAGATAATAATAAAGAAAGGAATGATGATATGTAGTCATCCATATAATTCCTATGCAGATGGAAAGGAATCTAGGATGAAACAAGAGTAAATGACTCATGAACAGTTGAAAGTTCATGCAATAATCTTAGGAGATGATAATGTCTCCTTTTTGATGAACAACCCTGGTAATGATGGGGTAATAAGAGGAATATGTTTTTTTGTATTCATTCCTTTCAGGGACATGGCAATCAAGTGAGTCCTATGACACCTGATGTGCATAAGATAGAAATGTTCTATTGATGGATACTCAGAAAAGTATCAGTTCGTCTTGGACTTTGGTTCCAAGATAAAGATATGTGTAATATATAATGTTCCAAGATGAAAGAAAGATCCTTTTGTATGTCTGACTATGGTATTAAAAACAAAGAGATGGATATGATGAACATGTGATGTGTTTTCGACACATATGAAGGATACCAAGGTAAGGAATTCTAGTATCCAAGATGTGCCAGGTGGTATGGGAAAGTGAGAATATGACTCCTGATAAGATGAATAATGTTTGGTTACCTAGAAGGGCCAACCTTGAGATAACTCTAGTATGGAGATCATATGTTAGGGGTTTATGCTCTGCATAAACATAACATCAATAAGGATGTATTAATTTAAGGAACAATTGTAGAATCATTTTGAGAAAAATCTTATCAAGCTAAAAATAATTTCTTAGAGTATCCCTATCTATATCTGTTGAGGCAGTTTATTCATAACATCTAGAGATACCTCTGAGATAAGTTCTTCTTTAAAAAGTGACCTTTCCTTATGACAAAAGAAATGTACAACTAGGAAGATAGTTGGTACAAGTCATAAGAAAGTCTTGTGTTAAGACAACATATTAGAATGGCACTGAAAATGTATGATAAGACTTGTAGTCCCAAGTCGGTGATGGAATGTAACCCTAGTATTTCTTGGGAAGTGAAATGCTAAACTGAGTGAGGAGAATGAAGACTCCCTAGAATAAAAAATCTTATCACATAAAAAGATGTGAGTCAATAAGGTTTGACACCATAATTATTTGAAGTATGAATAGTACTTCTCTGACTTAGAAAGTGTTACCTAACAAAGAGTTGACTCTGTAGTCAGTAATGGATAGGACCGTTGAGTATGTGTCATATGTGACAGATCTTATAATGATCCTTAATGGAAGGACTTTGTGTTGGTCAAAGTTCTATGGCATCTCCATGACATCAAGATGTTATATGGAGACTTGAAAATATGATGCATGAATGACAATTGTCTTCCTTCACCCAGGATTTCAAAGATAAAATCCTTGTTAGGGGTTTATAACTCATAGTGACCCTGACCTGGGTTATGAGGTAACCCTGTTTGTTTTGGATAAGTAAGTTTCTTATAAATTTAATATAATCCACTAAGGAGTTTTGTTATCATGTGACACACTTATGTTTCAAATTTGGTCCTGATTGAATGTTGTTTGAGCAATGTTCCGTTGTTTTGGACCAAAGTGGAATTTGCCTAAGATGAGGGGTTACATTGCAATATGTCACATTTTGAATGTTTTATAAGTGTTTTAGTATCATAAGAGAGAGAATGATGCTAAGTGGTGGCTTATGGAAAGCCTAAATCGCAAATTATAACTTGCTTGAACAATACTAGTATTGTGTGCACCAATTTTGGTACAATTTGTAATTTATCCAATATATGGGGTTGAAATACAAAATTATCACCTCTAGAGTGTCCCTACTCATTCTATGTATCTTTTAGAGGATAGAGAAAGAAGGGATCACCATGTTTGAAATCACCTTTGAGTGATGATAATCTTGGTGATGAAAAGACCAAGAAAGGATTGAAGGTAAAGCTTTATATGTGTTGTATCGAGTTGTGGACTTGATATAGGAGTCCTATCGGCCAAGGAGCCATAGTAGAAGTCTCCCATCAGTTTATTGAGCCTTGTAAAAGGATATGAATGGAAAATCACCTCTAGGGGGTGGCCCATGACGAGTTGCAAGCCCCTTGCAAATAGTGTATCAGGTTGCATTATTGATGAGATAAAGACGAGGAAACTTATCCAACAAGATAAAGGATGGCCGAGATATTGTCTCTAGCTTATCCTAAATATTCTTGCATATAAAGATATGTATGTGTGCATGCATGGACATGTGTCAACTATTCATGGACATATGTCATCTAGTAGCATGAGGTGAAGACACATCTTATACACTTTATCTCATGAACCCAAGTATATATACTTCACCTTCCACATACTTATGGAAGTTTACAAACCCCACAACCATCGCCCTTGGAGATATTATGCATATACCCTTAGATATCATGCAAATTATCTCATAGAGAAAGGATAGCTCGATCACCAAGCTTAAGGTAAGGCTTTGGTCATCTTCAACCTTGGTTGAAGTAGGATATCATGTTATGGATATTCCTTTCTTTCCTTCTTCACCAAGTGCTTAATAATGGTGATTTCTTGTCTATGGAAGAGTTGTGAACGAGCCTTGAACCTTGAAAAAAGTTCCTCTTCAACCTTAGGAACGATAAGCTTTGGAGCTTGGAGCTTTGAAGTCGTTTACAAGGTAGGTTATATAACTTGAACCCAATCATGTTATTATTTACCACCTAACTTGCTACACAAAATGATTTACTTTCAATTTCGAGTTTTTATTGAATGCTTGACGAATCCATGAGTTCTAAGAATTTCCTAGACCTATTATTCATAAACTAGAACAGTTAGAATGAAGGTCTAGAGCTTGAAGAAGATGGTATCACTTTATAAAGTGATATCGGGTTCAAGCACACAAATATGTACCTCTAACCCGATATGGTAATATACATGCATCACTTACACGATATGCTTGTGAGATTATATCTCCTTGCATGATATGGAGATGAAGTTTACACCTTGAAACATGATATGGTATTAACAATATACCTTTTTCACGATAGGAAGTCAAGGGAAGACTCCATGCACGATATAGGGTCAAGTGTATGCTTGTAAGTTGATATGTCAAAACCCTAGTTTGGGTAACCCAATATGAGTAAGATGAGCAAGTACCTCTTGCACGATATAATCATGTAATGCAACCCTGGTACATGATATCTTGAAGCACACATTTGGTACACGATATGATTGATTGAGCATACACTTATGCACATATAAGATATGGATTCAAATACAAGGTATAACCCGATATGGTTGAAATACCTCAACCCGATATGAAACCCAAGAAGGGGGTTAACCCGATATGGGGATAGAGGTTCGCTCATACATGATATGAGCCATGTTTTATGAACAATATGGGAGATACCCATTTACCCCTTATACATGATACAAGTGTAAGATTACACCTCTTGCACGATATAGAGATAGTGAATACTCTAAACAATATAGAGTTGGAAACCCAAGGTGATGGGTAAGCTGATACAAGTGGTGAGTGATAACACAAGGATGATATGAATGATATCCCTTGGATGCTAGGAATGACACCTACTTCTACCTTGTGAACGATATGAGGTCCAATTCATACCTCATGCACAATATGACTCATTTTACCCAATATGGTGGCAAACCTAGGTTGAGGGATTGAAATTTGATATACCCTATCCTTTGTGTAATGAATTGGGATAAGAGAATTCAATTAGAAACCTAGCTTGTCATATAACTATGTGATAGGTCTAATCCTTGAAGGTATGAAGGGGTTATGAGCCTAAGGGTCTACCTAACATGGTAACCCGATATGTTACCCAACATGGAGACCCGATATGATAATCCTAGATGGGAAACTGATATGGTATCTTGTACATATACCAATTAAACGATACATGATGAGGCATACACTCTATATATGATATGGTGCACACCTTGTGCACAATATGGCACCAAGTACATAACCGATATGGGGTCAAACACCTAGCTCATACCTGATATGAAGTTATCTTGAGATGATGAGAACTAAGTGATAGTCAATTTGATATGGGTACACAACATGATGATTAGGGGATATACCCTTAAACATGACATGGTGATGTGGTTATACCACATGCCCGATATGGATACACTACATGAAATAAGAATGTATCTTAAAGCATAATATGTTAACATACACACTCCTTGATGCCCGATATGGTAGGGACACTTCAATCATATGTGATTGATTGAGTGACATATGTTGCATGTTGTATTAATTGCAATATAAAAGATGATGTGAATTGTAAATGATGAATTACTATTCCTCAAAAAGGAGGATTGGACCAAGAGTATGATGTAATGAATATCCTATTAAGGATGAGAGAGAAACTCATACTTTGTGTTGATAATCATTTAATAATAAATGATGAGAATAAATAAGTATGATTGAATACTTATGATATCGATGTATGCTCCTATATGTGTGGAACAATGAATTAGGGTTTGGATTAATAATATGAACTTGAAACCCTATTTGGCTATAAAGGGAAACCCTAACCCTAATAATGGGAAGGTTGTATTTCTCTTATTGCATAAGCCTTGTGAGACATGTTAAATACTTGTATAAAAAGTATAATGTTTATGTGGTCTGATGACCTAAAAGATAGTTGTTTCCTAGTGAGAGGTGACAAGATGTTTAAATGGCCTTGTGAGCCATGTGAATAGTTGTTGACTAGTGAAAGGTGACAAGATGTTTAAATGGGCCTTGTGGGGCATGTGAATAGTTGTTTCCTAGTGAGAGGTGACAAGATGCTTAATTAAACCTTGTGAGCTATGTAAGTTACTTGTACAACAAGTGAAATAAATACCTTGGTCTGAGGACCTAGAGGTAATGGTTACCTGTTATATAGGTAACAATGCTATATGGAGATCTAAGGGTTTGAATACCCATATCCAGTAATCATGATAATGGTGATGTGAAGGGATGAGGATTCCCAGTAATGTGATAAGGGACTGAGATCCTAAGTGTTATGTATCCGAATGTGTTTTAAAGATTTGAAAAGTACTTGATAGATGTATTACACCTTTCTTTGTAGCAATTGTTGTGATTAATGCTTATAACTTGTTTGATTCTAAAAGAATGTTGTAATGCACTTAATATATCATTAGAAACTATAAAATGTTTCCCTAACCATATATCCATCAGCGTCAGAATTTGCTGAATGGTGAAATAGGTTTCCCGCAGTACAACCTGGAGTGCATATTTTTGAATATGTGGGGGCGTAAGTATAAACAGATGGCCATGTGTGAGTCGATCCCCTTAAAAACTCAAAATAAATGAGGATTTGGCTATATGCCATATCCTGGCTCGAGTGCGACTTTGGTCGTAGACTCTATGTTGAGAACGGGGAACTGGCCCATGGCTCAGAGTATGGCTATATGCCATGACTCAGTAATTTCATAACAGGGGATGGTTGTTAGGAGATGTTCCCCTAAGAGAGTACATGTTGACGCAGTAGCTCTGAGCAAAGATGCCTTTTACCCTGGAACACTCCATTTGCAGGTTGACATGAGATGTCACTTCCAGTAGTCTCATACTGACTGAGATAGGTGAGGTCTTGGCAGCCGACTCTTCCATTGACCTTGTATTGTACCAACTTGTGATAAGTTTGTGGTCGGTTGGAGATGAATGGGGTATACTTCATCTCTTCAGGGCATAAGTGTGATTGTAAAATATGATCAGCCGTGTAGCATATTTGCTTATGGATTGAATACATAAAACATTTTTTGATGCACAATTCAGTTATGCATCTTAGCTTGATATATGTTATTTATGTTTCCTAACATTCCTTGTAAAGTAGGTAGATGGTTTATTAGTCTACCATGGGTAGATGCATCATTTTCCTTAAGTAAAGAGATAACTTTGTTCAATTCATACAATGATTTATCCTACCTGTTAATATAAAAGAACCTCTACTCAGTTTTATAATGCTTATCTGTGATAATAATATGGTTGGCGGAGAGTTATATCTCTTGCTAGGACAATTGTTTTACCCCTTGGGATCCACAATATTTAGGTGGACATTCACGAGGCGGTGGAGACCTTTCTGCAGAGGAGGATCATCAGCTGGGACAACAGTAACAACTTAGGTAGAGTGTACTATCTGTCATGTGTTGTAGATAGAAGTCCTAAGTGTCGTCTCTGTACTCTCAGGTCCTTGGAGTTAGTTTGTAATGGTTTCATGAACGATCTGAGGATTTGGGTTTGTATGCCTCGAAGTTTTATGTTGCTTCAGTATATGTGTTGATTGAGCAACTATTATATGTTGTCCTTGAGATGAGATAAAACTATGTTGTATAATGTAAATCATGATATGTATGAGTTTTGGATCTTTTAGTAAGAGTTTTTTTGGGAGAGGATCTCCTTGCAAAATGGTTTTAAATTTTTTGTGATTTTTGTTAATCCACTATTTATGATTATTCTGCATAATTAGTAACGACTTGGTTGTCGGTTTGATGGCAGTCATTACACATATAATCTAATGTAAACTGAACTACATATGCATAGTAAGATTTAATTTTGTCTTTAATGGAATTTAGTGATATTTTTAGTAACTAAACGTTTTGGTTATTAGATGTGGTATTGGTTTATGACGTTTTATAGAAAAAAATTGCTTATGTTTCTAGAATACCTTTTTAAATTGTGTTTATCAAGAATATGATGTTTTGTTTTATAATCTAATTTTGTATTCAGTGTTTCTCTCTAATGGTTGACATTTATGTGGATTAAAAGAAATCCCCTCCTCATTATGATGCTCTATTAACTAAGGGATAGGTAGACATAAGTTTAGATTACCCAAGTCTAGGTTTCTAGGTAGGGTTATCCTAATGCACTTAGGGGAAAGGAGTGGAGTGGGTGTAGGAGTAGGGGATATTATCTTCCTCTATACCCATCCAATCACTAAACAAGCCTTTTTTGCTAAGTGCATATGGAGAGATATATCTATCCAATTATATATCTCACCTAGATATAGTGGAATGGATGGATAAAGGGGAAGGGGGAAAAACTATCTAAGGTTCCTCCAAGGATCTTGGGAGTTCTCCTATGAAAAAGTCCAACTCACTCCTTCCTCTATGCCTTAGGTGAATACATATCTCATAAAACCATACCAATAGGTAAGGACAGATATAAGAAAAAACTAATCAATAGGCATAAACAATAAGAGTATAATGCATAAATATATCCAACATATTATCATATTTTTTTTGGTGACCGAGAGAACCCACCCTGGATGAGCTCGACATGGTAAACTCTAGAGGCATGAGAGGGTGTGGTCCGGTCACCCCCTCTCACACCAAATCAACATGGATTTCCATTCAAAAAGTTCTTTCAGTGAGGTTCAAACCCGGGTCCTTCATTGGGACTTACCGAGATCTTACCACCTGGGCTACTATGGCCGAACTATTATTGTATTATTTTTTCCCACAAACAACCCACAAAGGGGAATTAGATACTCATGATGAAATATATAAAACAAGAAGGAGAAGAATGTAGAAACTCTATGAATGTGTTTGGAAAAACTCCAATCTTCACCTCTAACATCCCAAAGCTTGTCCTCCTCCAAATGTGTGAAATGGCATGGAAAGTGGAAGTGGAGTGTTCAAAACCTAGAAAACTAGGTTTTTTTGGGTGAAATATGGAAGCAAATGGAGTGAATTAGGTAGGTAGGAGTGTATGTCATATATGATGTCTAGGCTAATCTAACCCTAGACTCCCAACTAACACTATTGTATATATAGTGGCCTAATGGGTCTAGGGTTAAGTGGGGGTAAAGTGGTAAAAGTGATATTGGGAAGAATTAGGGTTAGGTGGGTAGAACAACTATGATGGTCACCATGATCGTGGCGGCTAGGAGTAGGAATAATCATGTTAGGTGAAAATGGTCGTGTTGGGTGGAGGTAAAATGATCAGATAAAAATGAAATTTTGGAGTTGACTTAGCATGACCCAAGTGGTCACCAGAACTGTGGTGGCTAGAGGGTAGCACAATCGTGGTGGGTACCATGACCAGGAGAAAGGAAGAAGATGGAGTTCATTTTTATAGGAATTATCATCCTGGGGGGTTCTTGCCACAGGCAGTTGGGAAATATGACTGTTCTAGGCTCTAAGAACCATGACCATTTTCCTAGGCACGGTGGTGGTGGTTGATATTATTTAAATTTCTTGTGAAATGACTTCATATGTGATTTTCACTCTAGTAGAATGACCCTGGCTTGATATCACATCTATTTTGGGGGTCGGGTATGCACTTGAGTCTTTTTAGTGTCCATCTATAGTGCTCTTTGCTCCAACTCAATCCTTAATCACTTGGGGGTAGGTTGGGGTATATTTTGGACTCACTTTGGACTCCTTCATGTCTGGAGAAGTTCTAGAATCATCCATTATTTGTACCTTCCATCATTAATGAAAAAGTACCTATAAAAATATGTAAAAGAAACCATAAATACATTTATCATAAAGTGATAATCATTGAAGAATCACATGCATTACAAATATTTTTATGTGAATATGGAGTGAAATAACACAAGATGGAGACCCATACTAGGGCTCCACAATAGACTAAGACTTGTGTCATAAAAACTACAACATGCACATATTCTTCATCAAATCACCTTATTCCTATCAATTGTTCTAAGACATTGATATATGTTTGTGAATAAATCCCATCTTCACCACACTACTTTTCATCATTCTATCAAGTCCTATTGTTCTATACGATTCTAAGCTATATAACAAATTCATAAAATGATGTTACTATATTAGCATGCTATTGAAAGCTATGCTAATGTTTCTAAATGAGAGACACATGGGAATATAACTGATACTAAATGAAAAGAAATGAAAGTGAGGCAAAAACACTATGGTAGTTCTATCTTTTTTTGATTCTATAAATTTGCAAGTACTGCATGTCCTTGCAACTTAGTGTGTATCTAGAATGATGGTGATTGGTAGAATTAAGTGTAGCTTATAGAGACATTTTTGGTATTACTTATTATTTGATTGTGTTAAGAGACAACATGGAACACAATGAACTAATTTTAGCTTGAACAACTGTGTATCCCTAGCTTTCATGATGAAGTATTCACTCATACCCATGGATGTTATGGTCCATTTTCTAATTATCACTCTCATATAGATCATAGTCTCAGTTCCCATGGTTAGGTTTTAACTCATATTCATGAGTCTTATAGTCCTTGTGTTAAGTAATGAGATGGTTAATCATAATGGCCACTTTACTCTCTCCCTCATGCATGGAATCCTTTTCATCATGAAGAAATAAGAGATCTCACTATGAAAAAGGATTCTGTGCAAACCTTACTCATGTGAGGATCCTCCATCCTTCTACATGGTCGAGCTTAGTCCTCCATCCTTCATTAGTTTTTGTACAACAACTTGCTACAATTTTGTTTAGATAATTTGTTTTTCACCACTATGATAAGTCTAAAACTGCATCCGCAAATTCAAATACATAAAGAATAAAAAGATATCAGAATATAGTGTTTCCAAAAGCTACCATAGGTAAAATAAGAACACATTTACATGCAAGTTATGTGAAATTATTAAGGGCAAGTCACACCTTGATAAGCTTGTAGGGTGATAAGTAGAATCCTCTAGGAGATTTTAAATCATCCCCATCTACATTAGGCTTCATTTTGATCACATTGGATGTGCTTCATCAAGAAATTTCTTTAGAAGAGGTTCATATCTCTAAAATGTATAATGTGTAGACTTTGCCTCCCTCATATAGCTCTGATTTTGGAATAAGTTGTTGTAGAGAATAACATCATTATATGTGTAAATCACTTTGTTGATGTGTAATGAGTTATGCTCTTGATTTTCAAAGAATCTAAATTTTCTTTGTTTTCATAGTGGCCAAAGAATAGTGGGTGGCTAAAATTTGAGGGTGGGTGTAACAACCTCAGTTTTCAGCAACCCCCAATTAAGGAAGGACAAAAAGATGAGAGCCATTACCTAAACTTTTTCCCAAGGATCCAAATTTTAAATAAATAAATATCAATTGTAAATAATCTCATTCATTTCAAATATTAGTTACAAGATGCTTTTTTACATGAAATTCTATCATCAGAATTGTACATACGAGAACTACATGAGAAGAAGTATCTATCTAATCCTCTTTACATGTTAACTATAATGTATTCAAGTAAATTTATATGGTTATCATATCCATCATTTCTTGACATCATCTTATCTATCATGTACCTAAAATGTTGTGAAACAAAAGCAAGTATTAGTATAACAAGTTACACTGTGTATGTGGGGTGCATGCAAAAGAGTACAAGTAAAGTAAAAACATATATTCCATCAAATACTTGCAAATAATAACAATCATTTTATTCCCATAATCTTTCTTTATGTGATATTCATAGTGGCATTATAATTGAACAAAATTTAAATAAACATCTAACATTTTAGTTGTTAAATCCTTGAGAAACACTCAAAATACACTGGAAAACTAATGCAGGTAATTCATTTGTAGATGTTCTTGTTTGATTACGTTGTTTCTATGCCATCTCTTTTGTGTATATCTCTGGATTTGGAAGGGTATACAAGAGTTTTAAAGGTCTCTTATGGATCCATGCTCTGTGCCTTTTTCTAGAGACTCCTTCTAACATGTCATCCCCTATTCTATGAAGATTGGTTGATTTTCTCTAGTTGTCTATCTCCTTCTGGAAGCTATCAGAGAAATAGTGGCTTGTATAGTTAGTCATAACTTCTCTGACCTTATCCTTGAAGTTTTCAGTTACCTGTTTATGTTGAAGGTTACTATTTTGGAGCGAAACAACATGTCTTATTTCATAGTATTGCTTGGCAGGCTTCACAGTCATGGGTCTACCTATCTTCTTGATTCTTGATATGGGTTAAATGGTGATTCTTTTAAGTCATCAAGAGTGTACAACTTATAGTCTAGATCCTTAAGTTTGGTATTTTAACCTTGAAGAAGTTTGCTATTATGGAGCTAAAGAATCTCCTTGGTTCTTTGGTTTTTTTCTTGAGTGACAGGCTGTATGGAAAGATAGAGCTCTTGTCACATTTACTTGTAAAGTTTATTTTTCAATTTTCTACCCCTTAATACCAAAAAATACAAAAAAAGCAAGGTGAGTTTTGACGACAAAAAAACTAATATGGCTAGTCATAGGAGTAACCACACACCTCCATGGTGAGCCATGTAGATTATGAAATTATACTTCAAGCATATTAAATCAATCCAATCAACATATTCAAGCAATTCAATAGTTAATCTACATGTATGTAAATCCTAAAGTGTCACCATCATGTTAAACAGATTAAACACTACTCGGTCCTATTCTAAGGTTTAGAGTCATGTTTGGGTTAAACAAGGGACACAAACCCTAATTCCATCACACTCTACTTTATGAAAGTTGTTAATCCACATTATACATCATGTTTAACCATGATTATCAAGTTTACCTTGTTATTGTATCACGAACACTTGAATTAGGTTAGGAACATTAAGGTTATAGCATGTTACATATTGATGTTCAAGATCCTAATTACACATGTTAATGATCATCCACTCTAGAAATCCTAAATATACATCATCATTGCCATCATCATCTTAGATTCTCATTATGTCCAACAATATCAATAAATATGACAAAGTAAACATTTTTAGCATATTCAATATCTTAATCTACAAATCTAGTGTTTATATGCTTTAAAACCACTCAATCACATATCCATACCTACTTTTAGAACTATAAGCATACTTATATTTTGAAACTATTTTATTTAGATTCCACTCATTTTTTTGATCATTTTGATATATAATATTGCTATTTTTGGACCATCCTAGCATTTATTACAATTTAATAAAAAACAACATTTATATTTCAATATGACTCCACATGGAGGCTCGTTATTGCTACTCCTTGCTGCCACTCTGGTTAAGTGAAGGAGGCATTTTACTCCTCATTTCCTTTCTGGACTGGCCTATCATTCGGTTTATTTGGTCCAACCATTAGCGGTCTATTGAATGAAGACTATCTTCCTCCATCTCCGTCCCTGTTTCCAAGACTACACTCCCATAAACGCCCGATAGGGAGGCAATGCCTTTGACCCTATCTACTCCAGCAAGGAGAAGGCTCATCCTGCATTGCTTTCCCTCTATCCTCTCGGATCTACCCTCACCACCAAAGCCTCATCCAAGCTGACTCCAAGCTTCTAGCCACTTTCCTCCTCTACACATCCATGCTCCCACATGGGTCGTGGTACTTTTACCAATGCCGATCATCGATCAGCCTCACCAGCTTCCTATTCCTCGACATTCTATACTTCTTCTGCTGCTTTAATGCCAAGGTGCCCTCCAAGACTCTGGTATTACACCAACGACAAGACCCAACAATCCCACTTCTTTCTGCCCCAGTTATGTAGGGTTTCCACACAATGCTTGCACTCGACAACCGTCACTACCTTGTTCTCCATTGAGCAATCTGGAACTGGGAACAACTTCTATGCCTGAATGGGCTGTGTTGCAAGGCGCCTCCCAAACTATGGGTTTACGAATAAGGGCTGTGTCAGACTCTTCTCGCCATGGTCAGATGAGGATTAGGTGACGACAAGAGGGTTCACTAGGCCTAAAAGGATTTCTAGTAACCTCTTCTCATTCAAAGGAGACTCATAGATTTCCCATAACCAAATCCCAACTCTAAAACGTGGTTCCTCCATGATGCTAGGAAATCATGAGTTATCTTATACAGTTGACGACTGTTAGAATATTCAAGAGGAATGAATGCCTTATGAAAGGATGGGATGGCAAGGTCTATACTTCGTGAGTCCTATTCACCTCCACCGATTGTCCCCTATATATACAAACCCTAGGCATGGATCTAGAGTTGGGGGGAGGATAATGAAGAGATAGAAAGGTATATGGGTAGCGGTTCACTCTTTCCTCATTGGGAACTGAGTTAATCATATAACTCACAACTACTTGACTATGAAATCCTTGGGGTTACATAGTTTCCAAATCTAATTATTTTTTCCCTAACTTAGAAACTCAAATAAACTAAATCTCTTCACAAAAGGTAAAGCTATTAGAAAATCAAAAGCCGTCAAGGAAGGTATATTGACCATGAGTCACATATTGGGAAACTAGACCATAAGTCTATTAGGAAACCCCTCTATGACTTGGACTTCTAGAATATTCTTTCTCTTTTTTTTTCTATATTCCTTAAATCACTTACAGGAATTATTTAAATATATATAATTTGTGAGATTCATTGGGACATCTTTTTTTAAATATTCCATTAAAACAATTACCCTTATCTCACAAAACATCCTATTCCTACCAAAATCTAGAATTCTCTTCTTTTTCCTCACTATTTCCAAGTATACCAAAAGTTAGATACAAATAATATTAATTAATGTCCCAAAATAGGTGTTGTCAAATTGGCTAGATAATTACTCTTTTAATTATCTAAAATGTCACACATCTTATTTTCCATTGTAAACTTGTCAACTATTTCATATTTGTATTTTTCAACAATTCATAAAGTCATTGCTATATATTTATGTGTAAAATCTCTTATTTCTTTTCCTTGTGCCACAAGGACATATTTGCAATGCAAATAGTCTCATAACTACATTATCATATCAAAACCCATTATTATTTATTCATGGATGAATTACTTCTATCTATTTAACTTGTGCCACATACACCCATGCCACATGTGATTAACATTATTATTCCACCGATAATACCATTGGAGAAAATTATTTTTCAAAACATGCTTTATATTTATATCATTCAATTTTACCAAAATTGAGGATATAACATTCACCCCTCCTTTAAAGGAATTTTTTCCCCAAAACTCAAACCTTATAGGATTAAGGTGAATGACAACTCCTTATAGTTTCAAAACTTAGTGTTAGCAACCCTACTTAGATATATTTAACAACTTCTATTGATATGCATAATTTCTCACATTATTACTAAGGTTGATACTTGGATTCCATTAAAGGTATACTCACATCCTTAGTATTTACATGATATCATCCCTTGGTGATTAAATAATTATTTTTATGATTTCAATTTCACTTGGTGACTACCTTTTCACCTAGTTTTTCAACCTGTTATTCATATATTTCCACATAAGGGTGAGGTCACACCTCAATACCTAAATCATCTCATTAAGTTCAACTTACGATATTCATTCTGATATGTCAACTTTAAGCATAACATGTGTCTATCCAATCTCTCTCACGCATAATGAGATGGTCTACCCACGCATTATCCTAAAATTTCGTATTTTAGGTTGAATCATTCTCAACATGACTTTAAATAATAATTTTTTAATTCCACATAAATCTTATATTTCATGAAGTTAAGTGTTTTCTCACTCTTGAGTTTGTACAAAACTTCCTTTAAGATTTCATCGTTTCATGACTTCTTTGTATCCTTTATATTTACACCTCATGTATTATGAACCTTAGCCACTTTCTTGAGGTCTTTAGGGGTATAAGTACTTTTTTTAGTGATATCATCCTTATGCGTATAGGGAGTGCCTCTCACATTCACCCCTTGGGCCTCATGAACTCATGAAGGTGGCCAATCTCCAGAGACATGGGCCTTAGGAAAACATAGTTGTTACCCCTTGACCAGATGGTCTTATGCATTCAGGGAGCAATCAACTCCTAGTCCCATCCATCCCATGTACCTTTACTATTCCCTACTTGAACTTAGGGTTGACTTATGGCTCTACCCTTCCCAAGGGTTTCTTTGAAATGTCACACCTTTAACTATTTTCAAGCACATTATTTTCACATGTAATTCTTTAAACCGAATTTCATCCAACTCTTATGATGCTCATTATTCACTTTATGTCCCCTTATTGGGCTCATAACAAATTTCTCTTTTGAGCTTAGTCTCATACTGTCAGCCACTTCCATAGTGACTTTTCCTCATGTTCCTCAAAGATGGCATACTTGGTTCAAAGAATCATACTCAATATATGTGCTTTCATCTTTTATATCCTTAATTCTTCAAACATTAGGTGACATTTAAGGTTACTTCATTCTTTAAATCTATTTATCATCTCACCCTTCTTGAAAAGGGGCTAATCTAGGGTTCCTTCTTGGCTCGTAGGAGGAAGTTAGTCTCTCTAACCACAACCTAACCCCAAGTTCTAAGGTTTTGCCTCCCTGATATGTCATTTTTCCCATTCTTGGGTGACCCACCCCAGGTCGGGACACCAAACCTGAAAGTTAATTTTTTTTTCATTTTATGTCACCATAATACGTTGAACAAACATTTTATATTATAACCTCTCAAACCGTACTTACTCAATCTTTGGGGTATACCCTTTCACTAGTAGGTATTATACTCACTTACTAGGAGTATTTCAATGTGCTATCCACTCTCTTAGGGTGATCTCCATCCATACCCACTCACTAGGGATATTCACAACGCCACACTCACTCACTGGGAGTATTTCAATGGCACACCCACTTGTTGGTGGTAGCATACCCATTCTCTAAAGGTAATCTCAATAACATACCCACTCATTGGGCCAATCATCTCTATGATGACTTTATTCACCCCATTCTCTTTAACTCACCAAAGATCGATACGGGGTTTGAGAAGGTTACATCCATAAATGTGTTATTTGTAGGTTTCTTATATTTCTTAAAACTTTTCTCATTAATGCCTTATTCCACATGCACACACATGGGAGACTTAGTCACCTAACTCATTATATATCTTATTATTCCTTTCACTCTAATTAGGGTTCATATGGGTAGGGTTACTCTATTAATCACACTACTCCCATTTCTTATGATTAGGGTTTTAGGTTTGAGTTAGAGACTACTCACATATATTAGGTTTGTATGTCCCTTGACCCACTAGGGGTTTCCTAACCAACCTTGGTTCCATCCAGATTTACCTCATTAGGAGAAACCCATAAAACATCTTTCTTTACTTTATCATTATTTCCACATTGCATGTACATTATTATTTTGACATTACATGTACATTAATTGGAGGATGTATTAATCCTACTTATTCTAAAAAAACATAACTTTAGATGAGGAGGGAAGTTCCTTTCTGACTTCATTAAGAAAAGAGGATGAGAAGTGGATGAATTGAGATGAGAAGAAAACCATAAAGGTATTTTACTTCAGGTAAAATCATCTGAATTCGGTCAGGCAGGATGCACAGGCCTATGAGTCCTCATAAGCCAATTAGCAGCGTGGACAAAAGTATTGCTAGCCCCGGTTCGTGGTCCCTACTATACACTATTATCTATAGAAAATGCTCTAATAATTCCCTCATATTTCTACAGTTTACTTGAAATTATAAACTATTAAATATTTTTTGAAAAATCTGTTGCTCTGATACCAAATGTATCGACCTCACTTTTCAACAACCCCCAATTAAGGAAGGCCAAAAATATGAGTCATTTCCTAATTTTTTCCCAATTATCCAAATATTAAACAAATAATAATCAATAGTAAACAATCTCTTTCATTTCAAATATTGTTTAAAGATGCTTTTCCATGAAATTCTATCATTAGAATTTTACATATAAGAATTATATGAGAAGAAGTATCTATCTAATCGTCCTTACAAGTTAACTATAATCTCTACAAGTAAATTTAGTTGATGATCATATCCATCATTTCTTCATATCATCTTATCTAGAATGTGCCTAAAATGCCGTTAACCAAAAGCACATACCAGCATAACAAGTTATACTGTGTATGTGGTGTGCATGCAAAAGAGTGCAAGTAAACTAACAACATATATTCCATCAAATACTTGCAAATAAGAAAAATCATTTTATTTGAAAATATTTCTTTATGTGATATTCATAGTGGCATTATAATTGAAAAAAATAAATAAACATCTAACAGTTTAGTTGTTCAATCCTTGAGAAACACTCAGAAAACATTGATAATCTAATGTGGGTAGTCCCAGGCATAACCACATACCTCGATGGTGAGCCATGCATATTATGCAATTATACTTCAAGCATATTCAATCAATCCAATCAACATATATAATCAATTCAATAGTTAATTTGCATGTATGTAAATCCTAAAGTGTCACCATCATGTTAAACATATGAAACCCTCCTCGGTCCTATTCTAGGGTGTAGAATCATGTTTGCTTTGGACAAGGGAATAAGGGTACAAACCCTAGTTCCATAACACTCTACTTTATCAGAGTTATGAATCCACATTATACATCATGTGTAACCCTAATTATCAAGTCTACCATGTCATTGTATTATGAACACTTATATTAGATTAGGCATATTAAGGTTATAGCAAGTTACATCATTAATGTTCAAGATCCTAACTACACATGATAATTATCATCCACTCTAGAAATCCCAAATATACATCATCCTTGTTATCATCATCTTAGATTCTCATTATGTCCAACAATTTCAGTAAATATGAAAAAGTAAGCATTTTTAGCATATTCAACAACTTAATGTAAAAATCTAGGATTTATATGCTTTAATCACCACTTAATCACATATCCATAGTACTTTGCAACTATAAGAATAGTTATATTGAATCTATTTTATTTAAATTACTCTCATTTTGTTGATCATTTTGATATATAATATCGCTATTTTAGGACCATCCTAGCATTTACTACAAATTAATCAAAAACAAGATTTATACCTCAATACGACGTGACGTAGCAGGTCCCTATTGGTCCACCTACTGCCACACTGGTTAAGTGAGGGAAGCACGGTTCACTCCTCATTTCCTTTGACTGACATGCCATCCAACTTATTTGGCCCAACCGTCAATAGTTTGTTGAACCACGACTATCTTCCTCCTTCGTCCCCGTTCTTGGGACTACACTCCCCTACGTGCCCAACAAGGAGGCGACACTTCTGACCCTATCTACTCCAGCAAGGAGCATGCTTAGCCCACATAACATGCCCTCTCTCCTCTTGTCTCTACCCTCACCACCAAAGCCTTGGCCAATCTGACTCCAAGATTATGACCACTTTCCTCCTCTACACATCCGTGCTCCCACATGGGTCATGGTACTTCCACCGATGCTAGTCATCGATCAGCCTCACCTGCCACCTATTGCTCGACACTGTATTTCTTCTGCTGCTCCAATGCTAAGGCACCCTCCAAGCCTCCAGTCTCAGACCAACAATAAGACCTAACAATCCTACTTCTTCTAGCCCCAGTTATGTAGGGTTGCCACACAATGCCCGGAGCCGGTGGTCATCACCACCTTGTTCTCCATCAAGCAATCCAAGAAGGGGAGCAACTTGTATTCCTGAACAGACTGTGTGACAAGGCACCTCTCGACTCATGGGTTCACGAACAAGGGCTATGCCAAACTCTTCTCGCCATGGTCAGATAAGGATTAGGTGATGGAGAGAGGGTTCACTACACCTAAAAGGCCTTATGGTAACCTCTTCTTGTTCAGAGGAGACTCAAAGCGTTCCCATAACCAAAGCCCAAATCTAAAACATGGTTCCTCCATGATACTAGGCCATCAATAGTTATCTTATACCATTGATTAGTGTCAGTAGATTCAAGAGAACTGAATGCCTTATGAAAGGATGGGATGTCAAGGTCTCTACATCTTGAATCATGTTCCCCTCCACCGGTTAGATCCTATATATATTGACCCTAGACATGGCTCTAGAGTTAGGGGAGGACAATAAAGAGGGAGAAAGGTATATGGGCAGCGATTCACTATTCCCCCTTGGGAATAAGTGATTTAACCATATAACTCACAATGATTGAACTATGAGATCTCCTTGCAATTACATAGTTTCCAAGGCTAATTATTCTCTCCCTAACTTAGAAACTCAGATAAACTAAACCTCTTCACAAAATGTAAAGCTTTTAGAAAATTAAAAAGCCATCAAGGAAGGTATATGAACAATGAGTCACATATTAGGCTACTAGACCATTAGTCTACAAGGAAACCCCTTTATGACTTGGACTTATACATTATTCTTTCTCTCTTTTTTCTATATTCCTTAGATCACTTAAAGGAACTCATTAATAAATTTCCTCAATTATATCTAATTTTGTGGGATTCATTGGGACATCTTTTTTTCTTTAAATATTCCATTAAAAAAATTACCCTTATCTCGTAAAACATCCATTCCCTCCCAAAATATAGAACTCTCTTCCATTTCTTCACTATTTTCAAGTATAACAAAAGCTAGATACAAATAACATTAATTGATGTCCCAAAACATGTGTTGTCAAATTGGATAGATAATTACTCTTTTAATTATCTAAAATGTCCAATATTTCATATGTCTATTTTTCAGCAATTCATAAATTCATTTCTATCTATTTATGCAAAAAATCTCTTATTTTGTTGTCTTGTGCTCCAAGGACAAACATGCAATGCAAATAGTCTTATAAGTACATTATCATATCAAAAAGACATTATTATTTATTCATGTATGCATTTCTTCTATTTATTTAACTTGTGTGATAAGAACTCATGCCACAAAGGCAATTACCATTATTATTCCACTGATAATACCATTGGAAAAAATTATTTATCAAATCATATTTTATATTTATATCATTCAATTTTACCAAAATTGAGGATATATCAATGGCTGATATGTGAATGTTTTGATTGTGCTTTTTATACCAAGTTGGTAGTGTTTCTTTCTAAGAATCTCACTTTTGTTTGGATTATGTGGAGGTGTTGTTGCCAAAAATTTCTGATGCAGATCAATTAAAGAAAATATGTTTAGTATTCTCAAGATCAACTTTGCACAAGAGATATGTAGTGGCTCCATATAAATATCTTTATATAATTTTCCCATGTGAGGATTTTGTTGTATCCTATTAATCGTATGAGGATGACATGTCTGATAGGACATTAAAATTTCTAGATATATTAGTAAAATATTTTAGTACTCGGATTTATGAAAAATGATATATAGATTTTGCATTGCTACAGATATGACTTATTGCATCAGTCTTTTTTTCAAGAGATAACTATGATGTTATCTTTAGCATCGGTTTATTTAAGACAACTGTCATAGTTTGACTAGTTGAGAAAACATGGGCTGTATTTTTTTTTATCATTGGTCGCTTCTCAAAGCAACATACACAACATATCACCCAAAAAAATTAAAATTTGTGCAAAATTTTTCCGTGGAATTTCATTTTCCTCCAAATCCTATATCATTGATTCTTTTACTAATATTCGACGCTATAAATAGATGTATGCGCCATGTGACAGGGGAAATTTTCCCTCTCCCAATTGATGTTTCTCATCGGTTGTATCTTCATCGATCGAAGAGAAAGATTTACACGCCAAGTTCCGCGCAGATTTTTTCCACCCCCACTTAGTGTTTCTCATTGGTTGTCCTAACCACAAACGACAATGTAGGTATCACTGAGTTGCGGGGTTAGGCTTCTGTTTGCTATAGACAACCAACAAAATTATCTTTGGCTGATAGTTGTTTTTCTATAACTAATGAGATACTCGCTAACTTGATGGTTTTTATATAACTAATGTGGAAGGCCTTACTTAAACCCCATGGGAAACCCTTTTCCTATCTTTCTCCTACCCGTGTTTATCTAGAACACTACTCTGACGATTCCACTGCTACTTCCTCCTTCTGCTAACGTCACTATCGATCCATTCCACCAACATTTCTGACATTGATGCTGCTCCTCCTCCACCGGTACTCCTCCTCCAGTTGGTGCTGCTTCAAGCTCTCCTTTGCCAATGCCACCTCTTCTCCTCACCTCAACTGATGCTTCTCCTCCTCCTTGTTACTCCTCCTCCTCGCCTCTACTGACTCTGCTGCTCCTCCTTGCCACTCCTCCTCCTCACCTCTACTGACGTTGCTCCTCCTCCTCACCGCTTCTAGCTACTTCTCTGCCACCACTGCTCCAAGCCGAGGATTCTACTACTGCTCTCTTTTCCGTCCAACGAGGTAGTTCTTTCTCTACTTTTTTTGCATTTGAATATTTAAGCCATAAACTATGGATGGCTCATTGAATCAATTATAATTTGTTTTAAGGTAGCTGATATTCTAATAACCATAGTAATTCTAAAGCTAATATCTACCTATTTCTTTGATGATTCATGATAACTTGACGGATCACACATCCATTGTGCTGATGATGCATCATTCAAATTTCAGCCCCATCAACTTTTAAATGCCCAAATTAGGGGTTTCTATCTGTAATGTTGTGATTATTCGAATTAGGGGATAATGTGGTCAATACAAATTGTATAATTGTGATGAAAATTCATATATGTAACTATCTATTTGATTAGAAGTGAAAATTATGTGTAAATCCTAATATAAAATTGGCCTAGACTTAATTAAATTTTGACAAATTGTATGATTGTGATGAAAATGTATATATGTAACTATGTATTTAATTAGAATCAAAATTTCCTTGTAAACCCTAATATAATGTTACCCTAGATTTGATTAGATTGTGATGGATTGTAAACCCTAAAATAATTTCTAATTATGTATTTAGTTATATTGTGAGGAAATTGTAATGAGATATGATGAATTGTAAAGCCTAAAATGCATATATGATATATCCAATTAGAAGATTCTAAACCCTAATTTCTAAACTGTGTCATTGTCCTAGAAACCTATTAGAGATTTACTTATTAGGAGTAAACCTTGGATAGTCCCCGATTTGGGATTGTTCTTGAGCACTTCATCTCACTTAGGATGTAAGTGTATAATGCATGTTCAATTTTAATAAATTATGACAAAATTTCCCCTTTTTTTCTTTAGGTACATATGTCGGTGGGTATTTTCCCATCTACATCAGTGTACTTAGAGAACTGTGGGGAAATGATGCTGAAATTTATTAAAATCAAACACACATTACACACTTACTAGTGAGACGAAGTGCCCAAGAATGGGATAGGTGGTATACATTCATTAATGTGAATTCTACTAGATGATTAGGGATCAATTAAAACATTTTTCTTTTTATAAAATTAACTTACTAGCTAGAACCTAAGGAGCTACTGGTCTCCCATATGATAATAGAAATGGATCGATTATGGATGTCTAAAACAAATTGTTGCACTCCAGGATTTTATTTATAGTCTTGATGAGTTTATAAAATTTGCAGAGGAGCATAGAAAATAACCTGGAGATAGGTTCTATTTCCCCTATAGGAATTATAGTAACAACCTAAAAGTTTACACTATTGACACTATCAAATATCATGTCATGTGCAATGGGACTGTGTAGGGATATACTGAATGGTACTGACATAGAGAGATTCCTAGTACGAGATCAACATATGTCGATAGTGGTAGTTTTTTGAAAAAGAAATGATTGACAATGTTGATGAGAACAAACCAATTTCAATAGACATGGTTAATGCGATGCTGGATAGTTGAGAGGTAAATGTTACAGATCCACCCCCTTATTTAGAAATGTTGTGCACAATGATGAGAAACCATTATACTTAGGTTTTACTAAGTTTATGAAGTTGAGCATGAGGTTGTATACTCTGAAGGCTAAGAATAGATGGAGCGAAAAAATCTTCACTTCTATGTTGTCTTTGTTGAACATCCTAATAAGGGTGCTGATGGTGGTGATAGATCAAAATGTATCAGAGTTAGAGGGAAATTGTGATAAAAAATGATGTAACTAGGAAAGGGAGGAATGACATCTCTGAATTCAATTAAGAGGCATGACAATTAGTAAAGAGTTTGTCAGCTATTGTGGATCCTTGGTCAAGGAA